>VZTO01025866.1:275775-382350 GCA_013400615.1 Syrrhaptes paradoxus
ACTAACTGTCCTTTTTTTGCTTTTTTTTTTTTTTTCCTCCCCCCCCCTCCACCCTTAGCAGTTTATTTCTGTGGAATAGAAAACAACAGTTTGGATGTTTTTAAACAGCCCCACAGGGTTCTCTGGTGTTGTTACAATTTGATGTTTGTTCGGTTTTCAGTGGGAAATCTTTGTTTTTGTGTATTTGTATATATTTATATATATATTTAAAATAAGCTTGCCCAAGGGTTAATTTTCTGTTTTCTCCTGAATAAGTTACCAAACTAGTCCTTCCTCAGCGATCTCTTCACAGAGCTGTTCTCCCTTCGTTTCCAGTGGTTTTCTGAAATCATCTTCATTTACATGCAAAGTGTGTGATGTCACTTCCTCCCGATTCTCACGAGATAATTTTGCAGGTCTCCTAGTCAGGAATGCCATTTCTGCAGATCCTATGGCAAAAGGCAAAACACGTATAAACTCAACAGCATGGCATTTACTGTTTATTTATCTGGGCTTGAAAAAATGTGGATTTGGTTTCTTATCCTTTATAATAAAACATTTTTAAAAATTACAGAGTCCATGATTCTCTTTACCTTGACTATACCTTTGTGTGACAGGCTGCCAACATTTTCCAAGCAACCATCTCTCCTTGCAAGAAATATTAATAAATTTGACAAAGCCTGGGAAGAGTGTTTCATCAGAGTTCATCCAGAAATTAATATTTCTAACCATTCAAATCCATATTTCAATATTTTTAATGCAATTTTGTTGATTAAAATAATGGAATAATATTTCTCATTTTAAGTTTTACAACGCTCTACCAGTCTTCAAAATAAAATATTTCTTGAATTTCACAGGCAAAGATACAAACTGGAGTGTGATGTTTGTTTCTTATGCCTTGTGACATGTTTTCCTGCCATGCGTTCCATCACTGCATGGCGGTGACAAATCTCCATTGGTCTCTCAGCCAGAAACACCTCCTGCTCCATTTGTGTTTTAATTTCTCTTTGTAGTCAATTTATCCTAATTTTCTCAGGAATTTTTTGCTTGATTGGAATCCTTTGTTGTGTCCATTCAGAGCAGCCCAGCTTTTTAAATCAACACTAAAGCTGTGGGGAAATATCTACATAAAAGCACATTTTACTCCTTGAGTTGAACTTCTATGTACCGCACGGATTGAAGAGTTACAACCTGTAAAATCGGTCTTTCTGGATTAGATTTATATTAAAGTGTTGCTTGCCTTGAAAGATACTGAAAAAACAGTCAACGATCAGTGGTAATAGTAACTTCACCGTTTACCCCTCACAGATAGATTTAATTTATGAAACAGAAATATACAAAATGTTCACAAAACAATAGATGTGTTTTCCATAGCATAGAGATCCTTAATTTTTGATCTCTTCTGAGACAGGAGATGTAATTTAAATGCACCCTCTTGTAAGTGCCCCAGCATCCAGCCCTGGCCTGTTAAGTAGCAATCCATCTACATTTATAACCATCCGTGCAACAGGTTCCCAAGAGGCAGCTCCTTAAACCCCCCCACCTGTAATAACAACTTTCTTCTCTGCAGACCTGCAGCTCAAACCACAGCTCGGACCATGCCTCCGAAAAAACTCCTTTGGAGTTGGCACAACAGCCGTTCTCCTTTGGGAAGAACAAAACTGAAACAGCAACCGCAGTGAGAGCTGAACCCTCCAGGTAGGATCAAGCTCAATTCACAGGCAGACGGTGCTGCAGTGATGCCAGAACCCTCTTTTGTGTGAGCCGCAGAGCTCAAGGAGGGAGGCAGTAACCCCCGGATGCAGTAACCCCCTCCCAGATGCAGCTGATGCTGCCTGACTCTGACCTGGGGTCTGCATGCACGCGCAAATCCATACATCTGAAGAAAGATTGACACCATCTGTCCCAGTGACCTTTTCTAAATTTTATCTATTCTAAATTTCTGGTTTTATCGAATTTTATTTTATCTATTTATTTTCTAAATTTATCTAAAATTTTAAATTTTTATTTATGACTTAAATTTTATTTATGACTTTTATTGTAGAAACAGTAATCTTAGTACAAAAAAAAAAATCTGGAAAGCACCGAAAATGAAATGAATGAAAAGTGCAAATGCCAGTAGGAAGGGAGGATTAAGGGGTGGCGTGTGGAAGGCAGGAGAGCAAGAGCAGGAAAGACAGGGATGTGGAACTGTCATGAAGAGATGGAAGAGACAGACAGACAGGGAACAGCTGAAGGGAAGGGATTACTGGTGAGACAGAGCAGCTCTGTATCTCCCATGCCACGTCTGTCAGACCGTGCAGGATCTCCCTTCTTCTCCAGGACTGCCTGAACCCCTTCTCCCTGGCTCCTGCTCATCTGAGCAGCAATCTCTGGGTCTCATTTCCTTCTGTACACTCTGAAGGTTTTGTCTGTGTGCCTTCTTCATTTTTGCCCAGGGAGCAGTTTGGTACAGATCTTTGAGACGACACGCTACTCACGGTTATGTCAAGATAGCTCTGTAGCAAGTCCTTTAAAAATGGAAAATTTTCTTTAGAAAATACTGTGTTCTGTTGTGTGAATTTTATGTACTGATAATGAAATAACTCCTGTGCTCATCCAAAATCTTGTGAAATTAGAGCCTTTATTCTTCCAGTAGCTAAAATCTCTATATCAGTGGTCTATGCAGTTTTCTGAACCAATGAGTTCAATTAAAGAAAATAGAAGAAAATAAAAGAAAATCAAATAAAATCAAAGAAGGGGGATATGCTGTAAATATGACCCCAAAACCCCACCGATACACTAAAGTGCCTGAAGGCGTGGAAACCAGCCCTGTGTTTCCGTGGGGAGAATCTTCAGCCCCAAAGTGTTACCTTGAATTTTCTTTCTCTCGTTATGTTTCTCACCTTTCTCTTGCTTTAACAGACCCCCTGTGCCTCCTTTCCAACAGCTGGCAGCACTGTCCCAGGTCTAGCAGCCGAGCAAAAAGAGAACCAGAAAATGGGTGTTCTGCCAGGTCAGCCCTGGGAGCCCTCGGAGGACCGCAGGAGAGTTATTAGGAAGCTGAGGTAAGGGCCAGCAAAAGAATGAAGCCAGACCAACAAAAAGAATATGGAGAAATGACAAAGATGGAAGCACAGGAAAAGGAGGAAAATGAAGAAGAATTAAGCAGAGAAATCCATTAGTACATTTATTAGAGGAGAATTAGTATCCCATTAATTTTCCAAAGTCTAAAAGGAACACTGTTGCCACTTAACTTTCTGCTTTTATTTAATATTTACAATACAATGGAGAGACATTGTCATCCGGTAAAATCTAAAGGAATACTTCAGAAGCAGTCCTTTCTTAGGGGGATTTTTGGTAACATACTGTCTGAGAAACAGTTCGTGCTTTTAGCATGAGACAAGGATCCACCAGTAAATAAATCAGCTCAATAATAATAAATACTCACTTATTCTTCCACTCAAAGACGTGGATCTCCATCCCTCTGCATCCCTCTCATGCTTACATTTAGAATCATTGTCTGCTCAAAGGGAAACTACAAATCTCAGACCTGATCTCACTCAGTCCAACCACTGGTTTGTTTTCTTTTGAGTAATGGAGCAGAACTCTTAAGTATATATTTTACTCTTTCTTTTCAAGCAACCTTTTTTTTTAATTCTTTTAAAAGCTTCTCCTGTAGAGCTCACCTTTGATCCCCCAGAGATGATTATTTAGCCTTGAGAGCACCACTTAGTGCTGTCTGTTCTGCAAGCCCCGTGGGCACAGTTCTCCCCCTGTGCTCCTGCAGTGGTTCTGATGCCCAGTATCTGCTCTGCCTTCTTGCCGAGCACAAATCACGCTGCCAGGAACAAACAATGTCACAGCTACGGGCCACTGTGTGTTAAGAGGTACAGCCTCATTAGCCAAAGGCTGTTCCAGTGATTTATTCAGTTTATTAGATTAAAAAATCCATGCTAGTTTGAGCAGAGGAGGCAGGCAGTTCCCTAAGCACGTGGATGGAGACGTGTCTGGTGTCACTGGGGACCGACACACTTGCTCCCCTTTAGCATGCTGCTTGTTTAGAGCTTTCAAGGTTTTGGGAAAAGACAATTCTAAATACTTTGTGTTGTAAAAATAAATTTATAAGCAAGAGGAGTTTGGGGTTTCACAACATAAGTGAAGAGATGATAGAGAACGTATCTCTGTGACTGTGGGTTGATTAGCAGAGGCTTAGGCAGGAGCCAGCAGCTCTGGCGTTGCTTCTTTTCCACTGTGTGACTTGTGCAATTTCACATGCTACGAGCATCTCCTGAATCTCCTTTCGGGCCGCAGTTTACTGGCCCACAGCCCAAAGACCAGATCAGAAAAACTTCCTCAGTTTGATATAATCTAGAATGGATTAAATGGTACCGCTGCCCGTCAATGGATCACGCAGGAAATAATTTATAAGGCGACTTTCACTTCTTCGGATTAACATTTTGCACATGTAAGTACTCGGAGTAAAAAAGCAAAAATGCTTCTATGTTCAGTACAATTAAGTATGATAAAAATATTGATGCGGAGGAGCCCCTATTTCAGGAGTTTCTGCTGTCTGCTGCCACCTATGGTTCGACAAGAAGCTTTTCCGAAGATCGATTCATTGCCAGAATCAACTAGACACGATGAAAGGTCTAAAAAAGGAAACTAAAGGAACTAATAAAAATATCATGAATGGTCAAATCTAAGTCTATATTTAGGTTTGTGCTTTCAGTTTTAAAAGTTCTGAACTCCCACTGATTTCAGGTTATCCCAAATGGATTAAAAATGCACTGGTTTTATAGCAGTGTAGACCTTCCCTAAGGAAAATAACATTTACAGAGTAAAAAATTGCTCCAAAAAACACAGGTGATGGAGAAAGGGGAATCACACAGAACCATTCGAAAAGTCATGTTGCATTTACTGGAGCACACACATCAGGAAGCCCAAGAAAGAAGAAAAGAAAAGCAAGGTATACTTCAAGACAGAAACTGAAGTATATTTTTTTTAAAGAGGACATTAAAACAGTCTTCAATAGAAAGGCTCAGCAGTTGTAAATGCAAGAATTCGGTTTGTTCTTCCAACCTAAATTTAGCCAACTTATGCATAATGCATTGTCCTGAAAGTCCTTAATTACTCTCTCACACACTAGTTTTATCACATGATCCAAGAACCACATTGCAAGAGGGCTTTTGACTCATGAGAAATTCATGGGGAAATGAAAATATGTCCTTATAGTTTCATATTTTTAGCTCCCCAGCTAATCAGCTCATTTTGGTGCCTTTGTTTACTCTGGAATCATATTTAGTAATCCAAAAAAAAAAAAACACTGTGACTTTCAAGAGCTCAATAACTCCTTTTTTTTCTCTTAAGTGCACCTGATATTGGCCATAAGATGGTTCAAATTAATACCTCCAGAGCATCCCAGACTGCTAATCCTGTTGCCGTATATAAGCTATCTCATTTCTCTGACCTTTCACTTTCCAGTGTTCAAACCAGAGTTGCACTGAGGTTACGACTCACAGGTCACAAGGCCACAGATAACCTCAGATATTAGTAGGACTCCGTGTCGTTTTCTTACAGAAACCAGAAGTGAATCAGTATTTAGAAAGCTGGAGAAATCCAGTTATTCACGCCCTGTTGTCCACTTTGAGTTTCCAAAGTTGTGAACTTAGCAGAAATGAATGCTGATGAGACAAACCCAGAAGCAATTCCCAGGGGCCACAAGCACACCGAACAAACACCGTTTTGCTCACGGTTGCCCAGGAGGAGCTCTGGCTCCACATCCAGGTTTACATGATACCCATGGTAGAGCAGAAAGGAGCTGGCACTGTGTTACGCAGTGAAGATTTCAGTCCATAAAGAAACATCGAGAGTTAGGTGGTGTTGGGTTGATGGTTGGACTTGATGATCCTTGAGGTCTTTTCCAACCTTCATGATTCTGTGATTCTATGAGAGACTTAAGGCACAAGTACCATCAGAAGAAGCTGTGTTTGGAATGGAGGTTTGATGGCTGAAAGGCCATTTCTCGTGTCAGCTGTGCTCTGGGACTTTGGTTCAGTTCTTTGCTCTGCACGTGACCCGGGCTCATTGGTCCTGTGGTGAGAACAGGACTAATGTCCTTCCTCCCCTCTTCGTCTTCTTCAGGCTAGAGGAAGCGCTCACCATGAACAAGCTCAGGCACCACATCCCACACGACAACCCTTCTCAGGATCACTAATATATATCTAAAGGGGCCGAAATCAGTATTATTATTGTTTCACATGCCTGTGTCTAGTGAGACATTTCCACTAATGGGTTAGACACTGAAAAGTTTTGAAGATGTGGTTCTACATGTCAGTTTGTTGCCCCAAAAAATCCTTCGTGCTGCTATTGTGGAGATCCCAGATTTGCACCCAAGGCCCAGATTTCCAAAAGGGGATACTTTCCAACTGTCTACCCTTTCAAGAGCACAACCGGGAACCAGCACTTTCAGAGCATGTCACACCCAGTGAACCAGAGAACAGGAATGTCTTAACGCACAGCAACTCTACTCCTCCTGAGGCAAGGGAAGCTAGACAACAAAGTCAGTGTGAAGTCTTTTAAAGTGCTAACCTTTGTGATTGCAAGGACAACCAAGCTGCTTCAATGGGAACTGAATTCTCCACCTTTCTGCAAGTTTTACCGCTGTGTCTTTTGACATCCTCACCTCCTAGAATTTTGGGGTGGGTTCAGTGTCTATCAGAATGGATCATGGACCCGAGGCCTTTAATCTAGAACATTATGTAAATTAAATCAAACCAAAACATTCTCCTTTCTCCACAAAAATGAAGTCAAGAAAGGCTAGTTGGTATTATTTCTTTCTGTATCCTCTTTTGCTTCAGAGACTAACTTCAAGCAGGTAAAACTGCACTGGGGAAGGAAACTGAAGTGAAGAAAAGTGACCAGAAAAGCTCTCTTTTTAGAGTTTTTTTGGAGCCAACAGCAGTGCTGTGCCTGGACTTGCAGCTGGCAGCTTGTAGACAGGGTCCTGACTCACCAGGGTGGGGCTGACACTGCTGCTCTTCATCTCTGCTGATTGACCTTGACCCATTGCTGTGGGGATAAAGAGAGACCAGGGAGGGGGGGAACTTCCCACCCACACAACACTACACAGAAGGTGTGGAAAGCTATTCTGAGCACCTAGGGTGGTGGCAGTCCATGTTTGAGGGCTACCTGCACTGCCCATTCCATGAGGCGGCAGTGGGAGTGGAGGCTGTGTCCCAGATCAGCATGGGTGAGTGCTCTTGTTTTTTTCTGTGATTCTATGTGAATAGGCAATGAGGCTTTTACACAAAATAGCAAGGGAGGGAAAATAAAGATTTTTGAGTCCACCAGGTTCCTGTATCATCAACAGGAACACAGAGAAACTCCATTTGTGCATGCATGCCTCTCACTGTCCTGCTGGCATCTGCAAACCACCATGTTCAACCGCTGTCCAGGAAGGAACACGAGCAGCACTGGACTAAGTGTGTTAAGCCATGGAGTGGGTTATCAAACAGATCTAATTTGTAAGAGAAATCTTTAGTGCTTGGCAAGTGAATTATGAGATTAGTGTTGTGGAAGGGATAAACTTGGTATTCCAGCAGGAAATATCAGGTTACTCTGTGCATCCCAATTTATCTCCAGTTAGTGCTCTGCACATTGTTATCAGAAACAACGATTGCACAATAAACAGCACTGATGCCCAGCCAGCAGGATCCTGCCAAAATGCAACGTCTTCTTCAGTGCTGTGAAATGAGCATCCCTGGCAAGGGTAAGATTTCACCTTCCTTCTCCTGCAAAGGCCGCATCCCTAAGGGAGTCTTTTCAACCCTTGCTGTCTTTCCTTGTTTACATTAGATTGTTTGTTGTTTTTTTTTTTCTCCTAGAAAGTGTGGTGGAAGTGCTTTAAAAATGTTAATATGGGCATGACCCTAAAACAGCTCCATACCCTTGAAACTTTCAACAGACCCGTTGTAACAAATAGTTTTGAAAGTTTTGACTGTTCCTTTATATGACATCTGTGAAGAGGAACCAGAAATTTAGCTAGAGAGAGATGTGCAAGATGGGCTTTAATTTTTGGAAATTGCAGCTGCACTACAGTCCCTTGGGACAAAGTAGGTGCCACTCAAAGATGTTCAAGGACCCAGCTGTCCCTCATGAGCTCCATGCCCATACATCATGGAGCTGATAGAAAACAGCATAAAGCCTCTTCTTTCCCTTTTTTGCCCTTCAGTTTCTGTGGGTACCTGGGGACAGGAACATCCCAAGGGAGTACAGGCTGGCAAGGGAGACTGATGACTGGGGGAAAAAAGAAAAAAGAAATGTTTTGCTCTGTAAGTCATGCAACTGTTTGCTGATGGCTTGGAAAGACTGTCAGGCACTCTGGCAGCCAAGGGCATGAGGGAGGCTTGGAGAAGGCTGGGGAGGGCACCATGCCCCGTGAAGCCTGGTCAGCATTCATGTCTGGTTTCAAGAGAAGCTTTCTGCTGTTGGCCAGGGTTTCCTTTACTCAGACCAGACTATTTTCATGCTTCCAAGATCAGTCCCCTTGTGGGGTGGTGTGGTCCTCCTCTGCAATGTTGCTGGTGAGTAGGAGTTGTCTCTGCAGGACAGTCAATGCCAGGGCTGTTCTCAGCTGGGATCCTGCTCATTCCAGCTCAGCTGCAGTGCATGACCTACCCAAGAAACTGATGGGCAATTTCTCAAAAACAGTATAAATTCAAAGGCTTTCCCGTATTTCCTAGGCAATTAACTTTGGATCCCCATGCATTAATTTCCAGCGGAAATCTGCTGCTGAGTTGTGCTCCTTTGTAGTCTTTATTTTATTTTTCATATCCAGGTGAAATATAACCACCTCAAACGGAAACCATGTCACTGTTTGCTAGTGGTAAATGCAAAGCACAAAGGAAAAGAACAGCAGGTTGAGGAAATATCAGGAGATTCTCAGTGAGGTTTTCTTGCTAACCTAGATAAACAGAGTTGAGGAAGAGGGGAAAAAAATGTAGTAGTTAAAATGAAGTAAAAGCATATCTGAGAGTGTGGACCTTTCAGAGCATCCCAGGGACTTCATCACAGGGAGGTCCTACCTACCAGAAACCACAGCAAGAGGTGGAGGAGTCTCCTCAGTGTTGAAATTAAAATAGCAGCATGGCATTGGTGATGCTGAGACAAGGAAAGGAAAAACAAACAAACAAAAAAACAGCCAAAAGAAAAACACAACAAACATTCTGTCCTACTGATTCAATGTCTCACTCCACATGAAGTGTGAAAAGCAAAGGAAGGATGGGGCATGACCAAACTTTGAAGTTCTGGGAGGTTTTTGTGGTCCACCGATCACCACAACCCCAACAGTCCCTTCATTTGCTGGTGATGGAGTTGCCCAGTTTGTGTTCGCTGGCCCCTGTGTTCCCCTCAAAGCTCCTTGGCAGACACACAGACTCGAAAGGAGAAGCAGTAACTCAGGAAGTTGCCCAACACAGCAGGGTTGCATTTGGAATATGGAAGGGTTAAGATCAAAAACCAAGGTAGTTTAATTCTGTTTTCAGAAATCAGCACCTAAGGCAGGATTATCTTTAATGATAGAGGCTGAGCTGTCGAAGGACTGTGTCAGGTTGCAGACCTCTCCATAGTTTGAATTCCTGTGTTCAATCAAAGGTTAACTGAATCATTGCTGGCGGGGAGGTTACTCCAATGTACCGTTATTGTGGGTGGCTGACAGTAAGCGATCCCATATTCAGGCAGCGGTCTCCTACACGCAAACATGTTTCCCATGCACATCTCTGTGCACAGAAAATAGATGTGGCAGTATATACAAACTCCTAGGAGATGGTGCAAAATAATGCTAATTCCATTTATTTCTTAACTGCTTCATCCCTTACCCGAATAACCTTACTTTTTGTCTTGACTCTTCAAATTTTTTTTCCTTTCAAATATGATAAAATGAAACAATAGCAACAAGCTTTCTTTAACTCCTGAGTGTCAGAACTCATATGAGCATCATTCTCAGAATCACAGAATGTGATCACATTCTGTGAATGTGAATCACATTCTGTGATCATTCTCTTCCGTTGTGTCAGGCTACATTGTCTTATTGACCTATTTTTTTCTGGGCAGTTGATTATCTAGAGAAAAAATGTTTTATGTTTTACATGTATGTTTCATATGTTTTATGCTGATATGTAGTTTTGTACCAAATTTTGAAAAGTATTCCTTCCTATCCTTTATTCCTTTTTATAGTAGATAAATAGTTGGCTGATGTTAACACCTGAAATGTTAACAGCCTACATCTACTAGCTTTCTCCAAAGTATTTATTTTGATTAAATTTATATTTTCATACTTCACAGGGCTTGGCCAAACATATATAAAATTTCTACACTATCATGAAATATATTACCTTATAAAGGACTGCTGTATTTGACACTTATTCTAGACTTGGTTTGTAAGGTTTCCAAGCCTAAGAAATGTGAATGATGTGATTAACCAAGATGCTTTAAAAAACTGCAATTGAAAATTCTTCCACTATAACCAAACATCAAAAACACTGTGGGTTATTTCTACAAAACAAGGATTTTCACAGATTTGCTATTAGACAAAAACATTCAGGGCAAGGGGATTTCTTTTTAGAAATATTTGTGGTCTCACTGAAAGCCTCGGAATGAAGTGTTTGGGTTTCCAGTGGAAGGTCTGCATATCTTGGCATTATGGTGGGAGAATTCTGCTTTTTTATTGACTCCTCCCTTTCTACCCCCAAATTCCACTAAGGAAATCAACAATTAAATATAAATAAGAAACAATTATTGGGTTTCTGAAAAAAAAATGGGGGAAATTGCATTTCCTGCCTCTTCCTTCTGTGTTTTAGGTAATGTAAAGGCATAATTAAGTGTCTGAAAGTATATGTGCCTCTGTAATTCAAGCCTATCAACTGACCGAACCCAACCAGAATCATAGCTGCACAAAGCCAGAAGTCATAAACTGAGCAGAGGAAGTGTTCCTTACTGTGATCAAGTACCTTGTACAGAATTGCATGGAAAAATTGAGTATTTTGTTGCGTATCTTTTTCAGTAACATCCAAAGGAAAAACACTTTTCCTCAAGCCCCTCCAAAAAGAACACAATTAACAAACCATTAAAGTGTGTACAACCCAAAAAGGTGCAGTCAGCTTCCTGCTCACCATCTTGAAGCTCTCACATCCAGATGACGCGAGGTCTTTCTTGCTGTATGCCCCCTTTGGCTTTTGCCTCTGGCCTGATTCCAAACACACCTTCAACCAAGACGAAATCTGTCATTATTAGGGAACGTATAAGTCTCACCATGGCCTCCTGAAGGTCTGCCCTTTCCTTCAATGAAAAAAAAAAAAAAAAAAAGATCCGCTCCACAAAACAATGTTTTGGTGGTGTTGTGTATAGTTTAGGCAATGCACTGAATTTCCCACCACTTTTTGGTCAAACATAGGGCCAGCTCTGGGCTGGGTTAGCAGAGCAGTATGAAATCTGCTGGACACAGAGATTTATGTAAATGGGCTGCTCGCTAAGCCAGACTCTCCTGATTCTGGATACACGAGGGTGTTAAGAGAAGGGGGAATCTGCATCTGCTCTGTGTTTATAGACAGACATGAAATTATTATTGAAATAATTGTAGATAATATGATCCAACGTGGATACAAATCTCTGGGGTATCCAAGGAATTCATTTTAGCTTTGGGAAGACTTTGATCTGTCGACATTGTCATTTTCTGTTCTAAATAACAATTAAGCCATTAGAGCAGTACGACCGAAGCCAAGTTTTCTGCAGATTTCCATCCCACAACAATAAATGTCAGACTGTAACACAGGCTAATTCATATAACAAAAGAAATCATCCAAATTTTGCTCATCAAAAAAAACCCCAAATATAAAATCTAATCCAAAAAATGACATCTGCAGTTTTAAGCAAAGCAGTGTTACTCGAGTGATTAGATATCATGTTTGACCATGAAGAATTCCAGCCTCCCTTTGTTCCAAAAGCTGTCTAAGCTGTGAATTTATATTGCTTATTTGTCCAATATTTTAGACTACAGTGGAAGTAATGAAATGTGTCAATAATTTGTTACTTTGGACTTCTTGCCTCTGAAATCTGGTTTCAATTCCATCTGCACTAGCATCTACTTTTAACAAGCTTAACTGTTTCAATATATCCAAGGCCAAGAAAACAAGTCTAGTGCTAAACTGAAAATCTGGGGAACATTTCAGTGACTCTGTTGAAAGTAAGAATCATTAGCAGTCACAACTTGAACTCTAAAAACTTTGCAAAATAACTATTGAACATAGGAGTGTACCCCTTAGATTTTGTGGCTTCCTGAGACCCAGGGTTCCCCAGTGAGATTTCCCAAAAACTAAGATTAAGCCCAACGCTGAGTAGGAAAATTTCCGCAGCAGCTGCCATGTTCATCCGAAACCTTCACCAAATCCTTTGGACGAGTGCTGCTCCCATTCGCCACTGCTGGCACACCCCAAACCTAGTCTGCACCATCAAGGAGAGAGCAGAAATATCCCTCACCTCTCACAGTCCTGTGTTTTCCCCAGCAAGAAGAGCAGCCGTTTGACAAAGGATGTGTGGGAGATCTCACTCAAAGAAACCTGAAAAATCTGGGAGACAGAGATAGAATTAATTCTGATGGTCTCTTGGCAGCAGTCAGACAAGAAGACAAAATGTTCCACTTCTTAAATCTTCACTTCTCTTGTATGTTACGACACCTTTTTTTTAGTATTTATATAAATATATATATGTAAAGGCAAAGGAGATTTCATGGTCTCTTGTCCCATTTTCTTTGAGTGAGAACAGAATCTTAATTTTCAGTCATGAGTAAAGGCTTCATTGTGAGTTTAAAATGAATATTGAAGAGGCAATCACTTTTTGTAGGTTGCCTTTTTGTATTTTTGTAAGTTCAAAATCTAAATTATTTAGAATGTACAGGTTAAAATCTTCCCATTATGTGTTTTGTCACTTCTAGAGTGATAATCTTTAGTGTTTTCCCTACATATAGAGTTCTTGAACTTTATAGAATAACTTGGGATATATTTATTTTAATAATCCAACTCTTACTTTGACTTATTGTGATCCCACGTCACTAATAAAATAACTTAATCTGATTTGATGGTTAAAGCTCTTTCCTCAAGATCTGCTGGAAAGCTTTAGTTTGACAGTTGTTCGTTGTGCTAACCCTTCGGTCTAATCCACGCAACCTGGGAAATTTTATGGTGATAATGAAACCTCAACGGTCTTCCGAGTTGCAAAGTTTACTATTCCTGAAGAAGCTCTTGGATCCAAAATTCAATATTCACTGGAGCTGGCTCCTCTCTGAGTGCTCATTTAACGTCCCATTTTTCCAAGAAAAGTCACCTGAATGTATTTCACCACTGGCAGCAGAGAAATAAATTGATCCCAGTAGGTCAGCTGCGGTTTGGTGCACCAAGAGGAAGACAAAACCATGAATCTTTAGGAGATGCCAGCCTTAAATACACTTACATAAGAGCATTGCTAAGCACTGCTAAGCTTGCATTAAACACTGTCTGTGTTCACAAACTAAGCAAACCAAACTAAAGCTCCATTTACTCCAGTGGATGATACCAACCCTCTGCTGTTCTGATGGCTCTTTCAGGTGGCAGAATCCAGTCCAGAGAAACTCTGAAATCTTTTAAAGGACTTTTTTGCCTCTTGTCTCTTTTGCACCTCTCTTGGTCTTAATAGTGCAGAAAGAGGAGTATTCACAAATACTTTTTTTTTTTTTCATTTTGGCCAATCTTGCAAGATTCCAGGAATCCTAAACACAAAGTTTAAGTCTGATAATGGCTTAAAAATCTTAAGCCAAAAGATCTTAAGAAACACCTTTAACTTCATTAAGAGGTTTTGCTCATCCTTGAAGCAAAGAACATTCATCCACAGCAGTTTCAATTTCTAAGATGTTTATATAATCAAAATATCTGAATAACCATAGTGTAAATTCGGTGGTTTTTTCTATGCTACTCTAGCAAATCACCCTGTACCTCTGCAGTAATAATATCCACCAGGAATTCCAACCAGCTGAAGCATGATCTCCACTTCCTGAGAACATGTGGCTGTTCTCAGGCTGTCGATTTTTCCAAGGGTATCTTTATTTGATCTCGTGAAACACTTTTGTCCCATGTGAGGCTAAATGCATTGATATATAATATCTAAGTAAATCCCTAGACCACTTTTTTAATAATGGGGTTATGTTAACCACGGCTCAGTCCTTGGAGATCTTGCTTGTACCAGGCAACATCATAAAAATATCTGCTCAAGCTTCTCCAATTTCTAACCCCTCTTTCCTTATCAGCTTTGGACAAATATTGTTTGGCTTGATGCTTTGTCAACAATATCATCCCTTGACTCCTTAACAATCTTTCCTAGGGTGTTTCCTTCTCAGTGCGTTCTTTAATTCTTTGCTTGATTTCCACAAAAGCTGTATTGCTCTTCTGGCTTTCTCAGCCTTTGCAGTTCGAGCAGTATTTACAGCACAATCATTCTGCACTGCTGCTATTCCCACAAGTTCGCTCTTAAACGTCAGACTGTCCACACCCTCAAAGTCAGCTACATAACTAGAGCTGGTAAAAGAAACTTGAGAAATGGAGAATTCTTAAAGAAAATTTATTCCAGCAGTCGGTTCACATTAACTACAACAGTTAAAAGTGACATATGTTACACTGAAACAAATTTCGGGCTGATGAAAAAGATAAACTTTTTTTTTTTGTCTTGATGGCTATTCCTATATTTCCCAATAGCCAATTGCTATACAGCCAACCTCTATATTTCCCACTAAATCACTTCCTGACAACATCTCTACCACTAAGTGTGTGTCAGGACCAATTGGGTTCTGTGCTTTCCTTCACTTTTACAAGCAGCTGATTTTGGAAGGTGCTAGTTTTCAGAGGGTCTGATACTTTGTCTGCCACTGCTCCAGCCTGCAGAAATAATCATAGAATCATAGAATCATGAACCACAGAATCATTAAGGTTGGAAAAGACCTCAAGGATCATTAAGTCCAAACCAACAAAGTGCTTGTTGTCCTTTTACTGTGTCTCTCCACTGATGAGGTAACCCACGGCGAGGACAGAAATAAATGCATTTAGAGAAGATCACAAAGCCGTCCATGGATTATTATGGTATAGCTTCCACAAAATGGAAGAACCTAAATAGCAACTAGAGCAGGAAACCCCTCCCACCCTCTTCTCTTCTGCACACACCAAGACATAGACAAGACAGCATGTGTCCTAATAATTTACAACCTGCCAACAGAGAACAGATGGAGGAGGCAAACAGATTGAGTTATAAATATGTCATCTGTTCCCAAGAAACCTCAAGCCTCTAATTGGAGTCAAAAGGCTGAATTTATACTGAGTTTATAACCAATGAAGGGATGAGAGAGAAGCTCACCAAACACTGATTTTTAATCAAAATTGAGAGAAAAATTTTGTCTAATGGATATCGTGTTGACACTAGTACTGCTATGTTGGAATACAAAGGACTGATTCAACTCTACTTGGAAAACTTAAGGAATAATAAATAAAGAAAATGTAAATGGATTAGTTCTTCAGTGCCCCAGAGTCCTGCTGTACTCTTGTGTGGTGCTTTGAATGACTGTAGCTGGAAAAACGGCACAACTGTTGTTTTTGCAAATGTACCTCAAGTAATGCTTCGCGCAGGACTTTGCTGAGGTGTGCAGGTAATCACTGAAAACCCGGCAGGCTGGCAGCCGGTCTGTTCCGAGCAGATGCATTGCTCACACACATTGCCTCAGACGATGCTCAAGGTTATTTTGCACAGTCCTGCTGGAGATGAAACAGCCGCCGGGCCTCTGAAGATCATCCCAGCAAGGGACAGAGACTTACAGACTCTGCTGGGTAGAAGAAACTGAGAGCTGGAAGCCCACAACGGTTCAAATCCCACACGAATTTCCACTCAAGTGATGTCAGCTGTCCTGTCCACTGAATCATATCCCACTTGAGGGATATGACTTAGTTGGGAAGTATTGGATATGGTTGGACTGGATGATCTTCTAGGTCTTTTCCAACCTTATAATTCTGTGATTCTGTGAATCACAGACCCCCAGCCCGTGGGTTTCTCAGAAGGTGTTTGTAAGGAGGTGTGGGTGGCACCTCGCTCGTGGTTCGTGTGCTCTCGGCACAGACAGCGGTATCCAACCACACTGACAAAACATTGCACAGACAGCCCTTCCTACAGTAATCTTTCCTGAGACCAGCAAGCATTGCAAACTTGGGACACGGCGTTATTGCTGGGTGAATTATGAGGAAAATCACACGTGCAATAATCCCACATGTGCTGTCTAGTCCTGCTGCAGAGACTGAAAAATGAAGAGTAACATGAGAAAGTTGTATCCTTCTAACATACCATCTTTTAAACGAAGATTTCCAAGCCTGTTTTGTCAAGCCTTCTGAGTTATATTTTCTCATCTTTCTTTGTGCTTTTAGCTTTTAATTTTAAACCAAACTGACTCCTATCAGCTTATGCCACTTCCTGTGAAGACCACAGACCTCCTCCCTCCTCTGGACAACTACCATTTACAAGCCACAACTTCAATTAGGCAGCAGTTTCCAAACAAGAACATAGAAAAGCCTGTATCAGGTAAAACCAAACTCCCCTCTATATCCTGTTTTTCTGTATCAGAACGTCTATACAGCACTTAAAGCCCAGCATACATAACTACATGATAATTTCCGTTAATATTGCTCAGGAAGCTCTTTATTCAGAGGCGATGTCTTAATGGCTATAGATTTTCTCCCCATATTCTTTCCAATCATGGATTTTAAACCATTTGACATCTCAATATTTCCAGAGTTCCAGGTTAAACATGTTCCTATTTTTACATCATCTTGTGCAGGAAAGTGAAATACACTGAACAGTCATTCCCTGCTTTACACCACTCGTTATTTAGTGGACTATGCATTCCTTCCTTTATCTCTTGCTTAGCAGTGAAGGTTTGTCTTCTGTCTGTTGTATAGAAACTGTTCCAAACCTTTCATTCTTCCTGCCCTCCTCTTCTCAACCTCATCCTCCTCTCTCCTCTGCTATTGTATTATCTTTGTAATGGAGGCAACATAAATGCAGTCAGAATTCAAGATGCACGAGTCCCATAGCGTTGTGCAGAATGTGAACTCTCTCCCACACTTGCATGTGCACTAAAAAATTTGCAGATCCAGTCACAGACCAGATTTCTTCAAATGCTGTTAATCAGAAATACAAGCATGCAAAGCCAGGGAAAAAGTCTATAAAATTATTTTCAATTTTATTAGAAATAACATTAATGTTTTGTTCTTGTAAGTTATTTCAGATGGATTCTGGAATACTTTTCCAGAAAGTTGCTAGAATAAGTTTACAGTTACTAACTTTTTAAAAACAAAGATTCAACGCTGTTTCTAAAGAAAAAAGAAAAATTCTTTGTCCTTTACCCCTTGAGCAGCCTTTTTAAGGCATAATCTGCACTCCATAGCACTGACTTAAATCCAGGGCAAGAGTACTGGCTGAATTGGAGCAGATACAGCTCTGGAGCTATGTAGCACTTTGGAGAGGTTCTTTCAGCAGAACTTTTTATGTGACAAAAGCAAAAAATTGTTAACTACTTTGGAAAAAGCTTGTTAGAGCAGAGGATGTATTCTCCATTATGCAGTCGTTGCTCAGCATATGTCATTTCACCCTGACGTTACGTTACGGTGTGAAACAAAGCCCAGAAATATCAGTGGGAAATCTTCAATGTGTCTCTGTATTTGCAAATTCATTTCTCTCTTCAGATTTATATGTGCAAATCTATTTGACATCAACATGCTAAAGCTCACTGGCATTTCCACCAATTAGTTTTGACTAATTCAGTCGCTGCAATATGAGTTTTTCCACGTATATCTAAGATCAGAATTTGGCAGAGCGTTAACAATGTGTCTCAATCTATAAGATATTGCACAGCTTTCCTCAGATGGTGTACTGCTGAATAAATATTTTCTCTGAGACCGAGATCAAGTTGCTCCAGCATCAGTTCCCAACAGGAATGCAGGAATATTGGTCTGCAGCACCCAGATTTTGTGTAGCAGCTCTGTGTGAAGGTCATGTTTTCATGGGAAGAACAGAGCAGGGCAGAGCAGCCACCTTATGCAGCTGCCACGTAGAGTTAGTTTTAAGTTGCCATAGTTGGTGTCTCCAATTGAGAAGTTGTACTTACTGGTGCTGCCCTTGGTGGCTGCTGTTCAGCCAGCACCCTTGAGCAATTCTTCATTCCAGAGAATAAACCATTTGAAAGCTCTATGGTCAAAGGCTTTCTTTGTGCCCAACAAGAAAACTGTCATTAGAAATGTCAACATCAGCCTCTCCAAGTAGAAGTCATCAGAAATAGACCACCACACGAAAATGAGTAACATCATCTACTTACATCAGGTGCAACTTAACACCAGCACAGGAGATTCAAGGCAAACTTAGTCTTGCTTAGAATGGTCTAATTTAGGAGATATATGTAACCCTGATGAACCTTTAATCCTGTTGGAAACATGCACAACAGGAGCTGCCCCAAGGCCTGGAGACGGCGGGCAGAAGAGGCAAGGGTTGGGCAGATTGCCCTTCTTTATCTCAGTACAACTGTACTTCATGAAACATGAAAATAAATCCTTCATGTGGCTGTTTAAAAAAATATTTTAAGTTGATACGTTCACAGTTCTGTGAAATACCAACATAAAGGTCTGGTTATTTTTTATTCTTCGGACTTGAAATCACTCACCTGTGCATACCTTGAACCCGCAGCACCAGCTGCAGCAGCTGTAATGCAATGTAAGCTCTTCTGCACGCACATGTTGGTCCCTTAATAACTCACCAATCAGCAACAAATTATAATATTCAGAGATCCAGTAGGCTGACAAAATAGACATCTGGATTTTATATTAACATTGACAGAGTGTGCTTCACAAATGTTCTGCTTTATTTGTGTGAAATGGAAAAGCAAACACGTAATAAATCATTAGAATATATTTACACTACACTGAAGGTGCAGAGGCGTGCTCTAATTCAGGGTTCAGGTTGCCATCTGTGTGAACAAGACGTTGGTTTTCAGTCTCCTGGGAGTCCCACCTAAGAAGCCCATGGGAAAATGAGCTCGAGGAGGTGCAAGGAGCTTGATGGTGCCGGTGAGGCAAGAGGAACCGCTGGTGCTGAAAGGAGGTGGGGCCCATGAAGTAAGAAAACTGGGAGAGATTATCTTGGCAGAGGATTGTGTTTATTCAGCATTGGCCACCGACAGGACTACTGTGTTCTCGTTGAAGTTTCTCAATGCAGGCCGCATGGTAGGTAGCAGCAATGAGGACATGGGGGCTGGGGGATGGCTTTTGGTGGCAGATTTCCAGCTGCAGTTGCCATGTCAGCCTCCTCAGTGATCCAGGCTTGGGCATGGGAAGGGGCTGTTGGCCAAATAACCTGTAGATCAAATGACAGGTTCCTCTCCAACTTTCATACCCTCTCCCTCCCTCAAAGGGGCCACAATATTCAAGAAGAGAGGAAGGAATAAGAGAGTATTTCACTCTGTAACTAGTCCGGCTTTCTTTGCCTCTCACAAGCTGTAGTTTCACTGACTTCATGTTTCTTTGCTTCTTGAAGCAGATCTGTTGGGCTTTCAGCTGCAGCGTCCTTGGGCGCTCGGGTTCCTCACTCCTTCACGCTGCTTGGTTTCCCAGCTCCTGTCTGATCTAGTCCCCACTCCTCTGACATCAAATCCTAGATTTTATGGCCATGTCTACACTGGTACATAAAATGGACAGGGGCCCATCCTTGTGTGTCCCTGAGCAGTAAGGGCAAGAAGTCAATGCTCTGCCCAAAAGACGCAAGTCCCCTCGAAACTGGAAGAGTCTCAGCTGGTGAGACATCGAGGGGAAGTGTTCATATTCCTTTGATCCAACATCTCTCCGTCTGTTGCATGGCTTCTGAAGGCATTTACGCCTCTTTTCCCAGTGGTTTCAGTATATTCTCATGATAGTCGTTCACAAATCAAGCAACTGAGGAATCTTTTGAGCGATATGAACAAATAAGACCTCGGAATACTTAAATCATGTTTGTTTTGTTATTCTGAAATGCCTTTACTGACATTTATGGGGAATTAAGTTTTCTTTTTCCAGTGTTCTGTGGTGTCCTGGTAGCTTCAGCTGAACATTTTCCAGGACTCAGGACAAATTTAGACTGGGTCAAAATAATAAAGTTAGTATTTCATGCAGTATATTTTAGAAAACGAAATAGAATGGATCAGCAAAAAAATGCAGAATTATAAAGCCGGTTAATATAATTTTCAAGCATTATAAATGAAACTGAGAACCAAACACCATCACAAGTCTGTCAGATACTCTGCATCGCATATTTTGGATTTACATTCAGAGATGAAGGCTGTGACTAAACAGTGTTTTGGAGATATTTGACAATGATCGGATGAGTTTCTGAGAATGAAAATAAGATGTGAAAATCCAACCTCATTTCGCTGCAGTTAGAGGTTTTCCTTTCAAAATTGTGAAATTTGATTGCTTAAACTCTCTCACTGAAATATTATTCAATTAGAGATCAATGGACCAGAAATTCACTGAATATATGGTTTTGAACTCCTCTTTAAAAAATGCTTAACATTGATTTTATCTGTGAACATTTCATTTCTGATAAAATAACAAAACAACTGCAAAATTATATCTGAATAATACAGTAATTCCTAGGCTGTGAGTTCAGACAAATCTTATCTACTGCTCTGCTGTGATTCACAATTTTATCCGATTTTAAGTTTTTATTCTGTTACCAGTGTTTCTGCTTTCTTCAGTGCAAAGTTGTTTGTCATAAAGATGCAATTAGAAAAATGCAAATGACTCCTTAATTTTGGGTTAATCCTGAGAGAATAAATTCAACCAAAGAAGGGGAAAAATCAGAAAACTTCACATTGATATTTGGGAACCCATTTCAGTTTTTTTATTTTGAAGCACTTATATTTTGAAAATGACAATTATTTAAAAATTACATCCCAAAGATAAATCACCAAACACATTTATTTTCAGCTCAAACAAATTATTTTCCACTCTATACAATAAACTTCAGGGTTTGGGGTTTTATTTCATGGAAGAAAGAGACAAAAAAGAGGGTTTTGTGGGGGTTTTTTAAAATTGGTTTCCTTTAAATTTTTATCTTACATAGACAAAAAGGAAAAATTTCTAATGCGTGACTCCCAGACGAATATATAGTAACTGCAAACGTACATGTTTATTTGTATGTCCATGCAGTGTTTCAATCACTAATTCCTTGTAAGTTGCCAGTGCTGCTATTTTTGTCACAGAAATTTGTTCCCTGTCGTTGGCCTAATTCCGCAAGCCAGTGAGTAACCTTGGTGTTGTGATGACAGCACTGATTTATTCAAGAAGTCTTTGCGTAGACACCAGACAATGTCCCAGAGCACGGTAAACTGATGAATGACAGAAATTTGGGGGGTCTAGACCTCAAATTTGGTTTGCTGTTTCCCAGCAAATATTTGGTAGGAAAAGAGTGCAGCCAATCGCTCCTATTTCAAGGCTCTGTAAAAGACATTTCAGTCAATGTATTCTGGTTTACAGAAATAACTCTCTCCAAGAATAATCTCCCAGGGCTCTATTAAACAACAAACAGCTCCTCAGCTCTCTGAGCAGAAGCCAAGAAAAGGCCACAAGCGATACAGAGACTGGCTCTGCACAGACGTCTGATTTGGCAAGACAAGAGCCAACGTACTGGAGAAGGTCTCTTTTGATTTTCATTTCCTTTAAATCTCTCCCAGCACTGAAGCTGAGAGAGTTGCAGGCAGGCTGGTACAAGTAGAACAGCATTTAAATGATCTCTTTCTTGCCATGGAGCCACTGGATAAACTGAGATAATCGCTTGAGCTGGTTGGGCAACCACTACCCTGGTGACAAAAGCTTTTTAATCCGGTGTCACATCCCTCTGTTGCATGTGTTGGTATGAAAATGGTCTCAAAAGAGACAGTGTAACTATTTTTATACTTAAAACCTTCCTTTTTTTTTTTCCCACAGGGTCATCTTCCTTTAACTGGAAGGCATATGGCCCATGATGTTCCTTGTGTTTATTTTTTCACCATTGTTGCTTTTTCTGTGTACATCCTCAAACATCTTTCTGGCTGACCTACGTGCCTGTTGGCTGACATCAGCTGGAAGAGTTGAAGTGTCTTGAGAATACCCTCATCATTAGGACCAAGATGTTCAACTGACACAAGAGCCAAATAATTTTTGGACACTCAAGTAGAGATTGACAAAGTTACATGAATAAATTTAGAAGAAGCAACTTGTGACTTTACCAAAAATGCAGAGAGACTATAATAAGAATAATTTAAAGTGTCACTAGAAAAGTTCACATGTATTTTTAATTAAATTATATAATCATCAGGGTTATTAGATTATACTATAGTATCATCTCCAGATTTTTCGTGTGCTGATTTCATTCCAACATAAAGCTGTGATGGAGTAAATAGCGAACCAGGATGTCACCTGCTGTGTTAAATTCCACACAGACGAAGGACTGGACACTGACTGAGCAGCAAGGACAACATCCTGGAAATCTTTCCAGTTTTGAAGGGCTTTGTAAGATTTACAAAAAATCCATGAATGTTAAAAGCCCTGAAATAAAACCAGACTATTTAGAAAGAATGCCATGCATTACCTGGAAACAACCTGGAACATAGAGACTTATCACCAAAAACCCCATCTGGGAGAACGGGGTCAGCAAGACATGGGAGTTGGGACGGCTCCATTGGCACCACTGGAAGGACAGCTTACAGCTGGGATCTAGCCTAACATGAGAAATAGGTTTTCATAAAGACTTTACATCCTTCTGAAAGATATGAAAACCACTGGACTCAGTCCCAATGCCAAGGGGACTGGCTCCAGTGGGTCCCAATACCAACATGCTTGGGTAGCTGAGGTACGTAGAACTGCATGAAAATTACTTGAGGCAATGTGCATCCCATGGCTTGCCATTTTTAAAGAAGTCATATGCTGATAAGTCTAAGATGATTTCTAAAAAATGTCACCCAAAGACTGAGGTCATTATTGCTCCTCTGACAAAAATGAAGTGATATTCCTCCTGTTGTTACATCGTGTAGAAAATGAACCCTTACTAAGGTTGCAGTGTTCAAGGGCTGCTTGGCCTCACAAGAGGACACATCACCACAGGAAAAATAACTCTGTAAAAAAGACTAATTCCTGGGAGATATTTTAAGATCAATTGAAAAAGATTCCTAGAATGACAAACATTTCTTATTTTCTTTCCCTGACGCACTATGACTGGATCAGAAAGGACTCGATTCAGTTGCCTAAGCAAAGACTCCTGGTGCCATCTGAGATGCTCTGAGGTGGTTCAATGAGGTGTCACTGGTAAGAAAAGACAGGCTCCAGTGATGTTCTGGAGCAGCAGCTGGAGGCCGGGTGATCTATGTGACTTACTTAGGAAAATGAAAGGAGGCTGAATATTAACATTTTTATTAATAGTAGGACATCACAGAACAGAAAAGCTCTTCCAAACAAACACATTCGGTGGATAACTCTAGCTCTGCGATGAAGGCTTTAATTCATCCTAGCATTAGTACTTTATATTTAGTTGAAGTTGAAAATAGCTTTGAGGAAGCAGAGAAATTTTAACATGACAAAGATGGAAGTTGAAAGTTCTGGGAAATTCTTTTATTAAATAAAAAAAAAGATAGATATAAACATCTCAAATTTAGTAAACTCTTGGGAACAAGTTTCAGAAACAAATCAATAGAATGCTAGTTAAACAGTTCATGATTCTAAGTTGTCTGGTATTGGGTGACCTACTTTGTAGATATTTAGCTGGCAAAGTGCTGAGAAATATTGTAGATGATTTATTACAGTAATAACGTTCTTATAACTCAGGGTTTGCAAGAAATGCTTGCTACTATCTACCACTGGCTTCAGGATTGCATCCTGTCTTCTCTGATTCAGCGCCAGCAATGATAACTCACTCCTCCAGCATGTCCCACTTTGGTTACAGCAATGCAATTAAGCTGGAAAGCATCAGCCCTGGGAAAGTTGCAGCTGGTGCAGATGCAGGAGCCGTTCACTTCCTCAGACCCATCAGTCACAAACCCCTTTGCTTTGCGCTTGCAGCCCACACACCATCTAAATTAGTCTCTAGAGGTGAACTCTGTCTTCTCACCAATTAAATAAAATTCTGTGGGTCTGTGTGGTGCCTGCTTGGGACACTCGAAGGCCAGGCAGTTGGCGGGATGGACTCAGGTCTAAGTGAGGCTGTGGTTTCCAAGCCATTTGGGTTCATGGGAGGCTTCATTCAGTCCCTTCCTGTACTTTTGTCCTTGGTTAGCAAATTACTGTATTAAAATTGATTTTGCTATTTGGGAAGGCAAAAGAGAGGAAGTGGGTTTTGTATCAAAGTAAAATATAGTTAAGTTTTTTTTTTTACTTCTGTTCTGGTTTTGAACCCTGGCTAGCAATGAAACACCACACAGCCACTCACACACCCGAGAATCAGGGAGAGGACTAAAGGGAAAAGAAACTCATGGGCTGAGATAAGAACAGTTTAATAACTAAACGTCAATAAAATTGAAAATAATAGTGAAAATAACAGTTATAACAATAATAGTAATATATGCAAATATAAAAATGATGGATACACAGTGAAATTGCTCATCACCCGATGACCAAGGCTCAGCCCATTCCCGGCTAACGATCCTGGAGCAGGGAAAGTCCTGAAACCGCAATCCTGGAAAGAGATAAGAGCCTGAGCATCCTGGAGACTGAGAGCTGACCAAGAGAGCAAGATGATGCTGAGAGAGGGGCAACACAGAAAGAGGGACATGACCCGGAAAGAGAGGGAACTTCTGGGCAGATCCTCCTCTGTATGCTGGGCATGGTGTGCATGATATGGAATTCACTGTTGCCCAATCTGGGTCTCAAACCTAAACCTCAGGTCCAATCCCAGGCTAGCAATTGGGGCTGTGCTCCCTCCCAGCTTCTGCCCCTGCAGACACGGGCACAGCAGAGAAGCTGGAAAGTCCTTTACTGTCCTGGCAGCAGCTATAAACATCAGGATGTGATCAGCTTCTCCTCAGCACAAACCCAAACACAGCCTCACACCAGCTGCTGTGAAGAAAGTTAACTCTGTCCCAGTCAAAACCAGGACAACCTCTTATGGGGAAGCTCCTAGGTATGGAGGCAAGTACAGATATTGAATTTGTTATCTAAATAATCAAATGCCCATCAAAAAGCAAAACTTGTGAAATAACTGGAACTGTAAATAGTATTAACTCATTGGGAGTAATTACTAGTGCTGAAAAATAGGACTTTTTTATCTTTTCCAAGTTTGAGCATTTTGATGCTATATATATTAATATTTTATTTCCAATGTATTTACATCAACTAGATTTTGTTGAAGGGCCAATATGAAAAGGAACTTTCTAGGATAGTTCTGCGATGGTAGCTGTTTGTGTCTGCTTGCTCTCTTACCTGCATGGATGCTTCCATACAGCTTGTGCATTCTCTACTTTAAAATCACACCCCCTTGATTTCCAGCACCATGTGATGGTGTGCATGTGTTGCAGTTGCAGGCAGATCCAGTGCACAGATTGTGGCACCCTGAACTGTGGGAAAAACTTTCAGTTTTGCTCTGCTTGCTAACTGAGAGATACCCAAAACCTGAAGGAAAACTGGCACTCTGCTGGCTTGATCCTCGGGATTGTTTTAGGGAATATTTTGTATATATTTCTCATTAGCTGGAAGGGGACTATACATGGACAAGTTTTCTTTTCTTATTGCTTTTGTCTATTACCCAATTTATGCTTTGGAAATGCCTGAATGCAAAGAAAACTTGAAAAAGTTTTTCCTTTTTCCAGGAGGAGTGGACGGTACTTTGTACAGTTACTGAGCAAACAGCATCCAATTAATATCAGAATACAGGAATTTTAAAAGATGCAAAGATTTAAAAAAAGCACAAAAGAACTGTGTACATTGAAAGTTATGTGCATTAAAAAATCAGATGGAAGAACAAGGAGAAAAAACAAGAGAGGGGACAGAAGGAGAGAATGTCACAATAGACATAGCAGCTAAAATCTTGATAACAAAATATGTAAAATATTTCTGAACCACACTGCAGCCTACACACTAGCCACAGGGTAATAAAGACCTCACATAAGCAAAGACATTACTGGACATCTAATCTTCATAGACAAGATCAGTTCCATATAGTCCCAAAGTTCAGGGAGGAACAGTCAACTACATTTATTGTGAACTCATTGCCAAGGATAGACAAGGTTCAATTGTACTGAATGGCTCCTGAGGTCACGGCATACCACTTTACTGAGGCTTCCCGCTGACAAATTCATTCTCTCACTCTCTCATTGAGTCCCCTGTGTTTATTTTGTAATTGTACTCATGACAGCAGAATTACTGAGCCTGCCTGTGCGGTCACAAGATGGTTGTTTTCAATGAAAAGTGTGTGAAAATTATTAACTGGTGATTCTAATTCAGTCCTGATCTCATGTTTATAATTAATGTCCAACCTCTGATTTGAATTTTTCAGGGCAATTTCTGCATCTGAAATTCATTGTCCAGAAAGAGGAGGTCAACCATTTTACTCGATTTTGTTAGTAAATTACAAAATTCAAGACTACATTTGTAAATTGTGCCTGGCTGTATCCTAGGAAAGCATGGTGGAATTAGTGTGAGCATTTATTGCTTTTAGACCATAAAACTAGACAGATGTTGAGGGCCAGCACTTTGCTATCACAGGCAGTCTCATCAGCTAATCCACTGTCTAAAACATAGCAGCAGTACGGCCCTTTAGCTATCTGTACAGTGGAAGGGCTAGACCACTGCGCAGTCAAATTCTTTTGCCTTCAAAACCAGCACCACCGTCCTCATTCTCTCTCGGGAAGTGTAGAGCTGAACAGCAGCCCATTGCCAGGCATCCAGAGGGCTACACACAAGTCTTTTAAGTATGCATGAAAGACAAGAATAAAATAATCCAGTAGGGTCTGAAAATATTAGAAAAAAATTCTTCACTGCAAGAGTGCTCAGGCATTGGAACAGGCTGCTCAGGGCAGTGGTGGAGTCACCATCCCTGGAGGGGGTCAAGAAACGTGTGGATGTGGTGCTTGGGGACATGGGTTAGTGGGTTGGGTGGGGTTGGGTTGATGGTTGGACTTGATGATCCTTGAGGTCTTTTCCAACCTTCATGGTTCTGTGATTCTGTGATTCTATAGACTCTGTACAAGATCGAGGGATGTCATCTTCAGGTGTCAACACGTAAGCATTTGCACCAGACACAGAAGACTTCTGGAGATCAATGGGGACCGAGTAGAGCAGAATCCTTAGATCCTGGGGAAGTCAAGGCTGTTTGAAGCAAAAAGCCACAGGCTGAGGGCTGAGTACCTTTCGAGGCACTGCTGACTCCATTGTCCAGATGTCCCCAGACAGTAATTCTGAGTTACACAGCGGATATACAGCTGCCTACATATCAATACCCACAGTTCTTCATCCGGATTTGTTCCCTCTGTAAAGACACCGTTTAGTTGCCCAAGCAGAGGTGCAGAGTGCCATGTGAGACAGCCTTGGTATCTGAGGTAGCCTCCATCATCAGGGAGCCTTTCTCAGCTCCTTTCTCCTATGTGTCAGTCTCGTACGGATAACAACAATATGGGTAACTGCACCAAGGCCCAAAAGAGCAAGAAAACCCTTCCCACGCTGGAGCAGAGTGAGAGAGGATTTATTTTAGGATTTTATTCATATCTGGATTTCTGCATTGTTCTGGCAGAGGATGTCTGCAGCAGCAAGTACAACGGGTTTTTGCAGGACAGTGGAGAAATTTACATTACATCCCTCTTACCTCTTTTATTGTTTACATCCCGTGCCTTGAAAGCAAGTCTAGCATTTTCTTCTGCTCTTCTGTTTGGTTTGCTTTCATACTCCTAAGTAGCTACTGTGGGTTTTTGCACAACAGCACTGAAGTTGCTGGTTTGCAGCATTCCGTGTTGCTGCAGCACAGAGCGTTGGTTCACATTCAGCTGTTTCTCTTCCCATCTGCCTAGGGCTAGCCACTCGATGTTTTAATGAAAAATAATATATTTTTCAGAAACGGCTGACTTGAGATTTCCTGGATTTTTTACAAATTTGGTATTAAAAAATTGTTAGATAAAACCCAAAAACATTCCAGAGAGCAGATAAGAGCCTCGCTGCTGAGTGCCCCAGCCTGCAGAGGGTATGTCCTAGCGGGCCTGGGGCCAGGGCCAGACACTAAACATTTGGCAGACAGATTTTTTTTTTATTGCATTTTCCTTTCAATTATTTCTTCTTTCCTTTAGCATTTGTTAAATTCATACAGATTTAGTCAGAATGCTGAATTTTTATTTTTCTGTTGAATTTAAAGCCAACTGTTCCTACTCTGCGACCCCCCCACATTGTCAGGTTGGTGGAAATCCACAACATGAGGGCTCCAAACTTCCCTTTAATGACATTTTCTCATTTGTTTTGATGTGGTGTGTGAGACAGCATTTCTGTTTCTGGAAATTAGGGCTCTCAGACAGAGATGTCATGCTCGTAACACTGTAATTCTTGGCTTTTTTTTCCCCCTAATTGTAAATCTTTTACCTCCCTGAAAGTAACATTTTCCAGAAGTGGAAAACAAGTCATTCTAGCTACTTAACAAACAGAAAAACTCTCCAGATGCTACTGTCATGCAAAGGCTTAAGTGAATTTAGTATTAAGTATTAAAAAAAAAAAGTGTCAAGATTGTGGACAAAACAAAGTATGTCTTTCCCACAATTAATTATAATGACAGAAGGTCTCTGAAAAAAAGGTGGTTTTTCCATTTTGCTGACAAAAGACCTACTCATGCCATTCATATTTTTGACTCTCCAGCTTTGCATCAATTTAAATGAAAGAGGAATTTGTCTGATAAATGATAAGAAAATGGGTTTAATATTATATGGTTAAATAGCTCAATCCAAACTAAAAGAAAAATGTTATTGCAAGTGATTTCCTTTTTTTAAATTCAGAAGTGGAATTTTAGTCACCGTCACCTTGCACAAAAGTTAAAGGCAGGGATGTCTTGTGTTTCGACAGTGGGAGGAGGAAGGGAAGCTAGAGAGTGACGGAGCCGCTAAGAGGGCAATTGCTCTCCAGCATCACCCAACTCTGTCCATCCATTAAACCTGACATGGAACTGGGGGGCGATGGTCCTGGCCCACCTGTATCTGTCCAGGATTTAGCAATGTGCAGGTAGCAAATGCAAAGCAAACGCACCACTCTCACTCTCAATTTATAACCTCACTCATATAATAACTTTATACATCCTTTTGCAGAGGGGGACATTCCCAAGATATGAGTCATTACACAGCATGAGCTCATGTCAACTGCTTTCATCCATCAGTGTTTAAAGCTCTGCTCTCCTCTTGCTATTGAGTAAACCCAAAGGTACAGTATTTCTGGTTTAACGGGATTGGACCCCATCTGCCCACCCAAGCTAAACATATGTTAAATAAAAAACTACATTTTGGTCATTTTTTTTAATTTAAAATGTAAATTATAACATTATGTCACTGGTCTATTTTATGGGTGATTAAGTGATGTTTATAAAGATTTTATTGCTCAGTAATGTCTTTATTCAAAGCATGAACAATTACTAGATCCCTGCTTCCAAATTTAAGCACACCTGGGGAATTATAGGCTTTGGCAGACAGAAAATTCTGTATGAAAATCATTGATCCTCTGGGCTGACTTGTCTATATCTGAAGATGGTGATTAGGAGACACTTTGCTAAGCATCCAAAATTTCTACCATAAAGCTGCTCATCTCTTTCTCTCTCGTCTTTCATTCCATACTGCTTATCTTCTATGATCTATGTCCAAAATTTTCAAAGATGTCCAGTATCTAGATCAGCAGGACTTGACTTGCAGATTTCCTGAATACTTGTATGGAAGTCAGCTGAGCTGCACAAGACGGAAAATTTCAACCGCTGTGCTTTGCTGTGTGCTTCATTCCAGAAATTTTATGTGCAGAGAACCTGGGAGACTAGTGCACAGACCCCTGTGCAGAATTCCTTCGTTCTTGTGTGAAAATCACTGTTTGTGGCTTTTTTGTGAAATGGGAATGCATATTCTTACACGTCAATTTTTTAAACTGAAGAATAAAAATGAATTCTGACCTTTTTTGGGGAATAAAACTCTGCTTTCCTGTTTCTTTTCTTTTTTTTTTAAGATACAGTCTTAGAGTTTCGTATTTCTTCTTCTTTTTTTCTTCTTGGCCACAGTTCTCCTCCTGCTAGCCAGTGGGACTTCAGGGTGAGGATCTTGGAACAACAGTTGGTCTGAGTAGTAAACTGACTTTTAAACCTTAGCAAGAGTAGCATGCCAAAAGAAATCTGACAATATATTCACACTATAGGGCTATGGAGTACAGCAGTACATAGAGCCTACAACCGTGCTACATTATTCTTGACAGCATACCTGAGTAGAATGAGGGATAGATTTCCCCCAAAACAACTCCTGCAGTTAACAGGCAGCACGGAAAGTAGCTGAGAATGTCTTTATTGACGACATTTATGGGTGGACAACTGAACCACGGAAAGATTGAACCACTTAACATCACGGAGGTAAGTTGTGACACATCCTGGGGCTGGGTCCTGATCGCTCTGATCCCAGCTGGAAAAGAATGAGTCTGGTTTCCAGAAGCTACTGTAGATGAAAATACAAAGTCATAACATCTTGACACTGATCAACACTATATAAGCTTAAGTTATGCTTACAAGATTCCTATGATCATAGAATCGTAGAGTCACAGAATGGTTTGGATTGGAAAGGACCTTAAAGATCATCCAGTTCCAAACACCTGCCATGGGCAGGGACACCTCCACCAGCCCAGGGTGCTCAAGGAACTGCTTGATCTAAATAAGAGCAGTCCAGTTCCCTCACCACCAAACACGTTCTTCTTGAGCACCTTCAGCCTTTAAGGACGGGGATCCATGACTCAGATCCTCAACTTACAGAATGCAGTTTCAAGCAGAAATACTACGTATTGCCTAACATTTAGTACTTCTGGGTTCAGTAGGAGTTTTATCACTGTTTTACTGAATAGCAAAAAGCCCATCATATGGTGGTCATCTGAAATGTACATTAACCAGAACAGGTATTTATTGCTGTGCATAACATTGTGCAAGTGTGGACTCCAATTGGAGACAGAACACTGAGATTTGCATAGAGGAGAAGGTTATTAAAAAAAAATAGTTAAATAAAACAAATACATTAACATTAAGAAAAATCCATAGCACAAGATTTAGAGATAGAAGCACTATTACTGGTTCATAGTCTCTTACATAAAGTCATTAAATTAGCTGGGATAAAACACTAAAAAAAAATCAATATGGACTGTCTTACAGCAGAAAAAATATTAAGTATAGACCATGTCTGGTTTAAAAAAAACAAAATAGTTAGCAGATTCTTCCAGAGTCATCTCAAAAGATACATGCAAATTCCTTTCAAAATTGCAATCATTAGCTAGATCATGCATCATGAAAGTAGGAAAAATAAATAAAATATCTGTTACTGTCAGTTTCATCCCATACGTAAAGGTGACATTTTACAGCTATTACATGTTTAATAAAAATGCACATATTTGGGACCAGATACCCTTTGTGTATCTTTATCATTTTAAATTGTTTTTCTTCTGAACCACTGCCCATAATAAGCAGCTCTGGCAATTGAAGTTGTTAATTTTCACTAAAGGATATATGACTTTAAATGAATAACAAAATATTAAATTATTCATAAACTACAAAAATATATCAGCATAGTTTTTCTTATGTTTTTTTCAGCAGAGCATTGGATCTACCTTTGCAAAAACCTACAACTGCTATATCAATTATTATTTTTTTCCCAAACAATTGAAAGCTTACATGCCTTAAAAACTCACTTTGTGTTCAATGGCATCTTTTTCTCTGTTCTTAAGGAGGAAAGGGTTATGCAGAAGGGGATAGCTGTTGTAGGAGCTATTAAATGATTGTGTGTTTGAGACACTTGAAAGGCCAAAGAGCTTGGAGTTACTTCAGCTTTCGATAAGATGAGATACGAGCTCGGTTCGCACACTGAATCAATTATGGTAAGATGATAACTGCAAACAGTTGAATAAGTCTTAATTCTTTACCTAACCCAGTAAGGCTTATACAAGACTTTGGGGAATAGCTGCAGGCTATCTTAAAACTTTCATCTGAAGCATTTGTCAGGATTTCCTCTGAGAAGTTTGGAGGACAAAACTATCGAAGAATGTCTTTCCCACAAGGTCTTCAACCACAATATCTTCCAAATACCTTTTTCCATTGCATACATTTTGTACCTTGACATTTCTACCTCAACATTTATTGTATTTGGCTCTCTTGCAAACCACCTCCTTCCTATTTAAAAATTCTCACAGTTATCATTTGTACCTAGATCCCTTCTCCAGTATGTAAGTGAGTAAATCTTACTCCCCAGTGCATATTTTTATGCGTTAGATTTTTTTTAAGTAGCAGAATTACTGGGGTCTTGGATGTTTTAGTTGGTCCAGGGTAGAAGTAACAAAAGTTTATATACTTGAACACAAGTTACTCTTTATCAGGATAAAAAAGAATCTCTCATCATTCAGAATTAGAAAATAACATTTCTGACGTGAGAAAGATTCAGATCACTGGAGAGCTCAGAAGCAACCATGGATCCGAGCTGAGCCGTTATTGCATTGAGTTAAGTACACAGCTAGGAGCAATACCTTTGGGCATACTAGGTTGTGTATTGCTTGATTATAAAGGACAAAAGGACAATGTTAATGAGGCAGAAAAGAAAGAATGGAGGTGCAGAGCAGGCTGTATTGGGAAAAATTCCTAGAGAAGGAATCAAAAGAAACAGGGCTGTATGGTACACAGCAAACAACCTGCCGTTCCCACCAAGGATGAAATAAGAAGGCACAACAGGAAATCTGAAATCTAGGAAAATCAAACTCATTTTTATCATTTTTATGGTTGTATGGCAATAAAATTACTGATATATACTATGATGCCTTCATTCAAATTAAGAATTCTTTTTTATGTTGGATTCAGACAAGTGTCAAATGATCCAATTACAGGAAATTAAAACTTAGAAAATATTTCAAAATACACAACCACTGCTGAAAGCTGCTTTAGTTTTTAGTTGTTATAGTTAGATGGGGAAACACTGTTTATCAGGGGGTGTAGTGATAGGATGAGGGGTAACGGGTATAAGCTGAAAGAGGGCAGATTTAGACTAGACATTAGGAAGAAATGTTTCCCTGTGAGGGTGGTGAGGCAGTGGCCCAGGGTGCCCAGAGAAGCTGTGGATGCCCCATCCCTGGAGGGGTTCAAGGCCAGGCTGGATGAGGCTTTGGGCAACCTGGGCTAGTGGGAGGTGTCCCTGCCCATGGCAGGGTGGTGAACTCGATGATCTTTTAGGTCCCTTCCAGCCCAAACCATTCTGTGATTCTATGATTCTAATTCTGAGCTATCACAGGATGAAATTACCTGCAACCTGGCCTGTTCTACAGAAACATTTTATTAGGTGTTTAGCTGTTTTCCAACCCTGAGAGAGTGAAATTAACTCTGGATTCTGAATATGATCTTGTGTTAAACTAGACTTACTAAGTCATTTAGCTTTCAACAGTCAAAACTCAATGGACTTCTCTTTCTAAGGGTGTTTTCAATAAAGTTACGATTTAAACTTTTTGATGCTTTTGTAGTATAGTCGCACACAAAAAGAAGTCTGTTGTTTCATTCCCTTGAAAAAAAAATATTTAAGGAGGTAATTAGGTCATTTGCCTAAAGTTGGTCTCTTGTCATTCAAATCTGGGTGTTAGAAATAACGACACATGGAAACAGAATAGAAATAACTCGTATGGAAAACTAGTTTAACTTCCAGGTGAACATATGGGAGTTTATTACAAAGTTATGCCTAAGGAAAGCTCTGAACGAACAATTCAGTAACGATCTTTCATTGACTTTGAGTTCGTGTTTGCCAGGAAACACCACAGACCACCTCCCTTCAGGTACTGCCCACAGCAGTAGGAGCGAAGACACGTATTTGCTGGGGCTGGGAGAGGAAAGAGATTCCCTTCACATCCAGTAGCAACATGAAGCTGGAACACCTGAGAAAGTATGGTGCTGGGCAGTTAAGAAAGAAAAACTAAGAAATTAAGATTAATTAAATTATTTCTTAATTAAATAATTTCTTAATTAAAATTAAGAAAAATTAAGCTCAAGTCCATCCCCAAAGGAAAAATGGCAGGGTAGCAGAAAGTAGCAACAACAGTAGGCACCAATACCCATTAAGACACTTCCTACATCCAGAAGCAAGACCATTACTTAACCAGTTTGCACAGCAGTTTTCACCACCTATCTTGAAACTTAACTCCAACATTCCATGTTTTCAGATTCTCCTAATGAAATTTTTTTTTCCTTTTCCTGTTTGGGTTTCTATTCAGTCCTATTGGTACCTGTCGTCTTGACAGCGTAGGCATCTATGCGCCAGCATCATTCAGTTCTTCACTGTGCCAGCATCATTCAGTTCTTCACTTCTCTCTCTCCTCTTCAGTAATCCAACAACTGGCTTTGAAACTGCCCCACGGCACTTAGATCTGCAGGTTTAGGGGAAGTGTGCAGTAAAGAGTTATGACTGTTGGTGTCCCAGCTTACCCATTTATGACTAATTTTCCAAATGTCTGTTGAAGAATTCAATTTCCCCATTACCTTAAGGATAACTCCCTGGCAATCTGCCACGTCAGTTGTTTCTCTTTATCAGGAAGATTTCCCTTGAACAAGGTGAGATGTGACCCGATGTCAAGCAGCATTTCTTTTCGGCTTCTTTCTCAGGTGAGAGCAGTCGGCAGGAGCAGGTTAGGAGCAGCAGGAGTGGCCGTTGCTGTAGATGTTTTCTGTGATTACTGACCTGCCAGAGTCTCCCAGAGTGAGAGGCACCAACAGTGACCCTTGTGCTTGATCTGATGCCACTGTCTGTCAGCTACAGCTCTGCTGGTGAGAACAAGAGACAAGAGAGGAGTGATGATGGCAGTGCATGTATGTCATAATACGATGAGTAGAAAATCACATTTAGAAAAGTTTCAACTTTGGTACGAATCCTAGCCTGAACTATAAACTTAACGCCTTGGTCTGGCAATTCCTTCATGTCATGTCATGAGCAATGTCTCCATTTGCCCTTAATTGCTGTGAAATAATAAGTTATTAACTTGTCATTCATCCCCTATCTGGGTACCAGATTAAGATACAAAAATCAAGACAAGTTACCAGACATTGCATTTTCAGTTTTCATGTAACATAAATAACAGCAATGTCATAGACCACGAAGGACTACTACAGATGGCCGTATCCAAGCTGCCCACCAGAAATAGTTCCTGGGCTGTGCTGAGTCCTGCACTATGCCCGGGACCTGTCGGTGGTGGCTGTGACTGTGCCGGAGACCACTCCTGCCATTCGGAGATAGGGATGATGGAGTTTCACTGCCTAGGAGCCGTGTCTGGAACATTTTATTCACTGGTACAGATGTAGTCCTAAGAACTGCTTCTGGGCTGCAACACCGTGTAAAACACCTTCAAAAATAGAGAAAGAGATACCCTCTGCACGGTTGGTATGCTAAACACGTTTTTCTGTGAAAATTATTGACAGGGACGGAAATGAGAGGAAGGCTTTCACTTCAGTTAACGTGAAAGATCAGGAAGAAAACGGTGAGAGAGTAGAGAGATCATCTCTATTATTTCAGCAAAGCCTAAACTAGAGATGTATTTGCTAATCAGAGACAATCGGATGGCTCACGTTATTTATGGAGCTTTCTGGGGTCTTAACAATTTTAACTCTATCATTCTGGAATAGATAATAGATAATTATAGATAATAAGATAATAGATCCTAGCAGAGTGAATAGAGAAAACAAAAGTAAATGAACAAAAAAAAAAAAGAGTTGACTGTGCAACATGGTGTTTGCATCCTTTCACTCTACCAAAAATAAGGATTTAATATCTGCTAAAAGTTAATGATTAAAATTTGAAGTTAAATGGTTGATTTTCAGAAGTAGTGGTCATCTGCTTTTCTTATAGACTTCTGAAGATTAAATGCCAAAAATATTTAAAATCTAAAGCTTGGGACTAACAGTAGGTTTCATGCAGTTATGGAGGCACTGGATGTAACACCGAACATCCGAGCAACTGACCTTTAGTAGATGGAAAAGGTCGGGAGGATAACAGGGGCGAACAACTCCCTTTGTGGTGTTGAACTATAATGATCAAGCAAAAGAAGAAACAGATAGAGGATCTTTACAAGGCTTCTGGATTCTGGGAAACTAAAAGATTCAGAGTTTCAGTCGGTTTCCCCAGCCAGTTCACTTTGCTCACCTGCACTTTGGGAAAGCCCAGGCCAACACCCAGTGACCCTGAGCTTCTTTACGGACTGATTCCAAACTAAGCAAGGGACAATGGCTCCAGGTAAGATGTCTTAGCTACTGGAGGTAAAATGCAAAAAGAAATGGCAACAGCCATGTGAACCAAAGCTGGAATTACATCCAAATCCAAGAAATTTCTCAAAGACCCTTCAAAAAAGTCCCATCAAAGGCCATACATCACTGAGACAGCAAACCTGCGGAAGGGCAGGGGGATTGCATTTCTTGGACGCGAAAGCTGAAGCCAGTCTCCTCCCAGAAACCTACCAGTGGGATTTTAAATTACAAGGAGATTTTAAGCCAACACAAATACAATATCAGCATGGGTGTAGTGCCTATAAAACGTCTGAGAAGAGAAAAAATAAACAGATAACAAATGTGAGAAATCAAACACATTAAAAGCTACATGACAACAAAGACACTGAAACTCTCTAAGAAACTGTGTTGGTTAAGAAAGACGAGAAAGATCAAAAAGAATAAATTAAAAGCTATAAATGATAATACACTAAAATTAAAATAAAAATGTCAAGAACACATTTATATTTTATTGATAACTGGAGACCTAAATGTCATCAAGTAAATACTTCTTCATTTTTAAGAAGAAAGGCAATAAATCCAAGCCACAAATATAAGACAAACAAAGGAAAAAAAGAATGAAATGAAATTATAAATAAATAAATAAATAAAGCTGATTTGTTTTTGGAAAAAATGCGAATGAATGAGCTTCACAGCAATCGAGCTTGCCACTTTCCAATAGCATGTAGAATGATATCATCAAGAGCTCTTGAAGATCTAATATTTTAGAATATAATGTGGCTCGAAAGAGACATTAACAGTTGATCCTGCATTTCCAGCTGAGTCACTCCTGACAGTGTCACTGGGAGGGACGATGTTTGGCAAAGAGCATTTTTAACCTCAGCTGGTCTGTACAAAGAGCTCCCTCCAGCCTGCTGGAGCTCCAGCAGCAGCCGCTTGTGTCCCCACACGCGTGGGGACCTGCTCTGAAGGCTGCAAATCAGGGCTGGTAACATTACTTGACACAGACACAGGTGCCTGAACAGAATTTCAAATTGAATTTTGTGCACATCGGAAATGTCCTGCTTTCTTTTCCAAGTCACGACACCAAAATGTCGGGTTGCAACACTCCCCATCAGCTCCCGTCCCGCACACAATGCGCTGGTGGCAGCACAGCCTTTGCTAATGCTGGAGTTTCAAGATGCCACCTCTCCAACTCGTGTGGTTGCCCGTGGAGTGGCAGCAGGGACGCAGGACAGGCAGGAGAGGGGAGGACAGGGCACCAGCCACCCTCCAGCCCCCCGGGGAGCAGGGCATGCCACGGGCGGCGTGGGGATGCAGCCTCGGATGCACCCTCAAATGCACAAATGTGAATCTCAGAGAAAGCACAAGTGCCAAAGATCCTCAGTAGCAAAAAACAGTCATGAGCAGTGCTGGCAGCTGCACCAGCCTCATCAGCACCTGAGGACAGGAGAACATTCCAATTCCTGTTCCCCAGCTGTCTGGTTTGTGTCCAGTATATAGTGCAGGTTGCAGCCAGTTGGTAATTGATGCCCATAGGAGATGGCACGACAATGTTTCTTTGTAAGCAGGTATGAAAATTTATTTCTTGAACTTTCCTCTTTTCTACATAGACATAACAATACTTGTATTAATATTCTAAGAGTTGCTGAGAGTACTTGATTTTCGTTTTTAAAAAAATCTTTTGTTAAGTGGTTGTGCATGGAAAATCTCAAATAGTAAGAATAAAAAGCCAGATGAAGTGAGGATTAGGAGGCAGGATTAAAATTAAATATCTGCTAAAGTAGTAATGGCAACATATAAATAACGTACACTAAATCGTTTGATCAGTTATATCCATCTGTGTTTTATCTGTACAAAATCATCCTGAGACACGATGATAACCTGAACTGGAGAAGTTCAAAAGACTTTATAGTTGAAAATTGCAATCACATGTTTTGAATCTTCAGAATAAAAAACCTGAGGCAGATAATGTTGCACTTAAAATTACAAAGGAAGCAGTAATGTAATTGTCAGTCACATCCACACTGATACATTACTCAGCTGTAGAACACATCCTAAGAAAAGGCCACATTGACAGTCATGAGGATGCAGATGCCAAAAAAATAAAAATAATTGCAGAAACTAGCCAGCACAGCACATCTGCAGGAGGGAAAAAAAAAAAANAAAAAAAAAGAAAAAAAAAAAGTTGTGAATCTGGCAGTAGCCACTACAAAAGGAAAAGTAATATGTTAGCTGACGGTAGGAATTTAGCAAATCTGAAGCCAGATTTGTTCTGAAGATTTACGTACTGGGAAGAAGTGTCTTTATCTGAGGAAAAGGTCTGCGTACGCCAGGAGAGCCGACTGTCTGCTTTTCAGGTTTCATGGAGGTCTCTTTTTTATCTATTCCCTAAAAAAAACCCACATGCTCTTGTTTGCACATAATGTGCTAGGTGCCCTGAAGGTAGTAATCAGATAGTAAATAAATATGACAGTGAGAAAAGAAAAATAATAAAAAAAATAAAAAACCAAAATGCAACAGAATGTCCGCTGCCTCTTACACAGCCCAAAATCTCCCTCATGTCCGCAGTGTTCCAAGAGATGTTGATTCCCTGCATCTCACCACTGCCCCATCTGAACACCCTCGCAGTCACTCTTTGCCCATTGCTACAAAAGCAAGAGATCCTTGTTTGCTCTGGTCTAAAGGGGGAAAGCAGGATGCTCTCGCACAAGCACAGACCCTCTCCCAAGGAGATGATAAATGGTGTGCTCATTTCTCAGGCACTGACATTGACATGTAAATATTTTGGAAATGTTTATATTCAATGTTGATGCCAGCTCCAGACTTTTAAAAGGAATTTTTCACTTTCCAAGCTGTCAGTGTGAGAAGCATTCAAGACTTTGAGCATGCAACGAACCACGGCCACTGGCACAAGGCGCAGCGCCAGGATGTAAAACGTCCCTTTGTCCCTACAGCAGCTGCGCATACCTGCTGTGTTCCACCTCTAACTCCTCAAGGGCAGAAAAGAGCTTGTCTGTACGTCTGTGTGTCTATTTTTTTATATATCCTTAGTGACAGAAATGTCACCCAAAGCTGTGACTGCTGTGCAAACGTCACCAGTATTAACCCTGGATGGAGCCAAACGTCTTGGGCTCCATCCCCTACAAGCACTCCAGCAGCAAGCCTACCGCCTTTTTTTCTCATTTTCATTTCAAGCACAAGCAACACTGTTTTCAACCTAAAACCACAGTTCCTAAGGTTGCTTTGTTCTTCCAGAAAGGGAACAGTTTTATGTGACTTTGTACCTACAGGTCTAAACAAGGCACACCCCTGCATGTTGCAGTAAAATCACTACACAAAACACCCCTTTGCCTCGTACTTAATTTTAGAATTAAGAACACAGAAAACCACCTATTGAGTCCTGAGGTTACTAGAACATGTCACTTTTTGAAGCAACTTCTTCTAAGTCACATGCTGAATTACAAACATTTTCATTATTGTTTGTTGATGTATCAGAAAATAAGAATAAAAAATTAATTTATATATTTGAGCACTGCATGTACCTTTTGATTATAATGTCCATATTAAGATCCACATCACACAGAAGTTCTGTTCCAGCATCCAGTGTGTCTATGATAGCCTGTAAAATGTTTAACTTTAACATTATGTCTAAAGATTTGTACTTCAGCTGAAGTGCTTTTTCTATCACTGAAATCTTCCCAAAGGGAAATGTCTGTACGTGTGTGCATTAAAGCTCTTATCCATGAGTGCAGCACAGGCAATATCTGTTTTCTTGAAACTTCCTCTGAAAACATCACAAGATTTCTGACAGTTATGGAGGTTAGCCAAATTTCTGGGCAATGTCCAGTCCTGGTCTATGCTACTCCACCAGATAAGCTGACTTCTTACAACTAGACTCCAAAATCCTGTATTTACGGCACAAATTAAGCCATTCTTTAAAACTCCTTTTTTTTTCTGAATATTTTTTCAGACTTATTTTCTGTTTCTGAGCAATCAATGTTGTTTTTTACAGCTATTGTCTAAATTACCTGAGAGCAGATGTTCAGCTGCTGGAGCTCCATCACCTCCATGTAGAGTGCAGCAGGTCCCCAGGCAGGGCAGCGTGTGCCACACCTGGGAGCTGGGATCCGGAGAAAGGACCAAGCAGAACTGACCGGCCAGAGGGAACCAAAGCCGCCAGTTTATCCAGCACTAGACAAGAAAGAGGCACAAAACTCCCAACACCATCACAGAAATCCCTCCAGGAAGCAATGCAATGTGTCTGCTTGCTGCACACATCCTTACAAAGTGGAATCAGAAACCCGAGCAGAATAGCAATGATTTATATGGAACAAGGAGAACATTGCAGGTGAGATGTGGCCGAACACACACCATAGTTAAAGGCAGGCTTTCTGCGGGCTTCAAAGGACCAAGACACGCTGTTCGTAAAGAGAAACACACCTTTGTGCCTACATACAAACATGTACATGTGCACGGCAGTCACCCACATCCGAAAGGAGAGCAGATCCTAGAGAGAGAAAGAGGGAGGGGGGATAACACAAACGAATATTCCTACAGAGCCCAAGGTGGAGCAGAATTCAGACTTATCCATGCGTGGTTTTGGGAAATGTTAACACACCAAACAGCTCCAGGACAGGCTGCAAATTTCAAACGACAGTGGTAGTCAGAAATTGACAGTCTTCATATGTTCCGGCTCATAAACCACTCATCACTCTCTTTCATTTCTACTGTACAGGAAAAGGAAGAAATCACAAGAGACATCTTTTGGTTTAAATTTTTTTTGCAGGGTCAGGCTGATGACAGGAACATCTGGCAATTGGAAGTGGCATACTTCTAATAGCTACCTAGGAGATGAGGTGTGAGAAGCACTATTACTCAGCCGAGACCTAAAAATTGACTAGACATGACAGAAGAGAGAATCACAGCTTCTAATTACATCCAGTTGTTACTTTGGAAATAAAATAACCCGCCTTAGTGATGGCTTGATTATCATATTGGCATCCTGTCATCTCATCATCCATTTAAGAATAAAATTGTTGATAGCCTGGTATTTCGTGTTTATCTCCTGTGTATTTTAAGGTTATTGAGTTACACTCCAAGGCCAAACTCATCTGTAGTGTAAGTGGCAAAGTACAAACTACATTCTACTTAATCTCTGGACAGGTGTTGGACAGAAGGCCAAATGGTGACACATTTATCAACACCTCTGCTCAGAATTCTTTGCGAGTGATGTATTTTCCCCATCGGCCAAAGCTATTTACTCCTGACGCTCCGTCTGTTAGACTAGAATCATCTTCAGTACCACTGAAATAGAAAGTTACATTTTTTTAATCACCAAGGAATCACTGCAATGAAGCAGCAGGAAAAAATATCTGCCCTGTCAATTCAGTGCATTATCAACCAAAATAAGTACTTTTCTTATCATGTATGTTTTTTGACCTCCCAGTGCCCCATCGTTACATTGTAAATGAAAGAAAAATGCTGATCTATTGCATAGAACACTAATGGAACATCTGTCACCCTCTTACCAACAACCTCAATTTTAAATTTATGGAAAGCAAACTATTCACATCCGCAGAACATCTTATTTATTTTTCACTTTGTAAACTTTATCTATCACGTTTTATAAGGCATTTGCAGCCATCTGAAAACCACACGTATTGAAACAAAACTGGGTAAGAACTCTCGGTGTGCCTCAGAACCGCACACAGCCTCAGTCCACCTCTAGTACTGCCAACCCAAGCTGCATTGAAATATAATTAATCATGTCTCTAAACTTCAATAGACAAGTTAACCCCAACAGCTTGAGATCTTGTAAATTTGCTTTTTATTGTTTTGAAGCTCTGGACAGCACTTAGGTCACGCTTTCATAGTTTTTGACAAAATCATGGAACTACTCGTTTTGCAAATTCAAACTGAGATTCTCAAATTTACAAAACAGTCTGGGTGATGTGGCTTTCTGGAAAAGCACCAAATATAAAAGCAAAGAATTGCAAAATCCAGAACATTGTCTGTATATCACCAGCACATTTCATAACATATCTCCTTGGTACTTGTCAGCCTTAGAAGAGTCAGACTCAGAACCGTGGTACACAGTGACACTATTCCCTTTAAAGTTGTGAATCCTGAACTCAGCTTCTGAATTTCTGAAATCTCTAAAATACTCACACATTCAAATGTGCCCACTAAAGCAGAAGAAAAAACTATGACTTAGTATTGCAACCTTATTCACATAGTTTGAAGATGGTGGCATTTGGGAGACTTCCATCACACCCAGGTGACTGGAGGCAAGTAATCAGTTGTGTTGTTGATAGAAAAATAATGTCGGTCTTAAACTAAAAAAAAAAAAAAAAAAAAAAAAAAAAAATAAGAGCATGCCTCTTCCATCTATATGGAATCTAGTACTCAGTTATTGCCAGAGTTTCTTGATATTTGGAGCTGAGGAAGGGCAGGCTTCTACATACTTGTGTAGAAGGACAAAGAAAGGGGCAGAACCCTTCAAAAAGGGAGGAGAAAGATACTGGCTTTATAGAAAACCAAAATATGTCAGAATACAAATTCAGCCATGGAACTTGTCACTGTTATTTGCCATTGAGAACACATTTGACCTCCAAAGAGAACAATTATCTGGGGAAACTTGTAACCAAACGGAATGTTTTCAGGAAAGATATCAAACAGGAGAAAAAAAAAGCCAAAGCCTCTGGATTTTAAAGGAAGGATCAACAGTATAATATAATGTAATACATTAGATTTAATTCAAAGTTTCTGAAGCATTTTTTACTTTTTTCAGAAAGTGATGTCCGAACTTTTTCTCTGTCATAATGATTCACTAAAGCAGTGGGTATTATTCAGTTTTGTCGTGCTTCCCTATCAATATTTTAAGTTGACTATATCACCTCATCCAGCTCTGCCAAACAACTCATTGGGCTTTTAGAATTACATTTATTTCAGCTAAAGAATTAAAATAAACTCTTACATGTGGTTATACAGCTTCTTTGCCAAAGTCACTCCTTCCATTTATTTTTCTATTTGTTCCACTAGGTTGCCTATCCACAATAAAAATAAAATTACTCCTTTCAGATGATCACAAAGATCAGCGTCTTTTATTAAGCCTGTTCTGGGCATGTAGAGCTTCTGAATGAAACATAACCAGAATTAAGTGTGGTAGTAAAAAAGCTCATGTTACCTACTTCCTAAGAAATTTCAGTGTTTTTGATTTATGACGATTCTGAGAAGTTCTTGTGCGTAACCTCATATCTATGTGCTTTACCACAAGGACTTGATCAGTCAAGAAGGATATTAGACAACTTTTTTATTACCAGCTAAGACTAATGCTATAAACTGGGGGATTAAACAACATGTACAGACTCATGTCTGGACATTTCAATTTTCAAGCCACATTGCCAGAGCTCATTTATAACATTCTCCCCTTTCACTACAAGTGTAGATTTACACGCTGTCACTTTCATGGAGAAGTGGTCAAGCTGAAATATTTTCACAAGTTCAGCTGTATAATAAAGGCAGAGTTTAAGAGTATCTCCAACTTAGTCCAAAACTATAGGGGATTTTCTCTTGTCTGTATTGAAGCAATAACTCATCAACACTCTAAAACAGAGTGAGAAAAATGTTTCCTTTTCCTAAAGGCACAGTTCGAACATAAACTAACCTTAAACATGCTTGCTTACTCTTCACAAGAAACAGTTTCAAAAACACGTCTGTATATACATGCATCAATATGGTTTTTGCTAAGATCATCCATGGTCCAAGGCAAAACCAAAAACTACTGTTCTGTTTCCTTTCTTCCTCCTTGCATTGGTTTATTTTATTTATAAAGTTCACGATTATCCAACTTGTTTCAGCAGCCATTGGGTGTTGTGGGAGGCAAAGGGCATGCCCTATGTTTGCCCATGGTCGGCATTAGCTGGATGTGACCCAGCTTTCCTCTGCAAACCCAGAGGTTTCGTTGACGGGCTGTTAAATCCAACCCAAAATTTCCATCTGAGAAACTGGAAACAGAGCAGCCAGACACCTCTGGCCTCGGTCAGGTTAGCAAAGGGCTCAGCTGTGCTCGCAGCCCCCCACCAGTGCTCCCCCAAAGGAGAAGCTCCCATTCCCAGTTCCTCCACTGGGAACTTGCTTTAGTCCCTATTCATCAGGCAATGAACGTAGTTGTCAGACAGAACCTTTGGCCTACATCCTTCTGGCTTTGTTTTTAGCCCTCTTGCCATGTTTTAAGATATTTTGGCAGAAGAGTTAAAAATCAGGAAGTTTTCAACTGTTGGACATCACAGACACCACCCCTGTCACCCCGTCATCGATTATGAAGCTGTAAATGTTACTGGACAGTTGGTTCGAGCTCACTAGGATAAAAAGATCACCAAGATCTCTCACCTCCTCTGGGTCCTGGTTTCACTGCAGGGGAAGTTCTGGGCTCCCAGCCCATGCCAAGCATGTTGGATTTTTTTTTTTTTTCCCACTGAGAACCAGAAATTTTTTTTGAGCACCGTAAGACAATCTCTGTGCATGTGTCTTCCTTTTTATCAGCCAGAGAGATTCTAGGGAGATTACTTTCTCCTCCAGTATTACCAGAACGTCATAAATATGTCAGTCTTTTTTCTATTAAAACCAATGAGATATGTGTCACCAGTTTTAATGAGGACAGGATTAGGGCCAAAATCCTATCTGAAGGGTTGTTTTTTTTAAAAAGGAGAATTATTTCATACTAATGTTCTCTTGGTTATGCTTTATCTGGCTAAACAGCATACTCTGTGTTATTTGTTTTTAACTGGAAAAGGCTAAAACCATTTTGGTTGGCAATTACTCTTAAATTAAGAAACCCTTAGAAAGCCTTCATAAAAGAACTGTGCTAAAACACTGGGTTTAAACACAGTCCAATATTTTAATATTTTTAAATTAATCCTGCAGCTTTTTAAATTCTATTTGGTTGTAACATTGGACTGTTTTACTCAGATCCTGAGAGTTATTTTATTTTTATTTTTGTCTTTGATTCTAACTGCACAGATTGATCAATCTGAAAATTTAAATTTATAAGGATTGCAATGGTAAAAATGATTAGATAATCTTCATCTCCTACAAACCTAATCTGCGCTGACCGAAAACAGCATCAGATTTCCCGTTGTCTGTGTGGAATCGGTTCCTGTGAGCAACACACCTTTCTTTACTTGAACAGATGATAAAAAACAAAACACTTTCATATCAAAGTAGTTCTGATGAGGCACAGGACAAGAGGTTTTGAAGTAGGTGTATCCCTGCTTTTTTTTTTTTTCCTACTCAAGATGATTGACTGTCTTTGAGATTCCCTATTAAAATTATGAGGGTATTATATATTTACATCCTTTAGGCATTCTTAAAAAAATCTAAATTTCTGTAACAGTTCATTTTGCACCCCTGCCTGAAGGAGAAAATGAAATTTGTCCCAGAAAAAAATATCTACATTTAAGTGCATACTTAAAATTCACTCAACAGCATTTTATTCTAGTTATGAAGCCCCAAAAGGGTTAGCTTTCAAGGAAAAAAGCTGATTTTGCTGTTATCAACAAAGATAAAAATAGCCACATAGAGCTGCTCCTAATGGAATTAGGTGTTACTGTAAAAAATGAGGGGAAAAGATATTGCTTTAATCTTCCAACGATAAGCCACGATATTGCACTGCTATAACAATATTATTCCATTTTATAAACTGTCATTGGTAATAAACCAGTAAAATTCTCCACATTTGCTGTAGGTTTACAACATATCTCACCCATTTATTTCTGGAAAGCATTTGAGGTGACCTATTGCTTGATTTTGTTCATTATGTGAGGCAGGGTGGAAAGCCAGACCCCGGTTTATTCTGTCACCTCATCTGAGGGAACGGCCCCCGGCTTTCAGAGGCTCAGAGCATCGTTGCTTCTGCTGCACCGAAGTGTTTCAAGACTGTGCTGAAAATACCGCAGCGACTCTCACCTCTGAGTTAGTCTTGGTCTGTGTCTAGTCCTGCTCTGGTGTATGAAAGGTCTGTGACATGTATGGACAAAATTATCTTATGGGCTTGATTTTCAGGAGGTAGAAAAATTCTGATAGCACACTCTCTTTTCCTTAAATACAATTTTCCCTCTCCAGGCTTCTGATAGTCCCTCGGGAAGTTCCAGGTCTAGCCCCGTCTCCTGAAGGTTCCCTATTATCCTGTCTCCGTGACTCAGACCTGAGGTTAAACTACGGCCCTACAGAAACACAAGCAGCATCTGATTTTGTATCAGTGGGAAAACGGAGCCAGGAAGCCCAAGGAAAAACAGCACCCAATAAAAATGAGGATCTGATTTTGGGATCAAGCCAATCCACATTTCTCTCCGAAGTCCCAGCAGAACAGCCCATGCATTTTCCCTGGCTTAAACTTTACTATCAGATACATAGCTAAAAACTTTCTCTCCCCTATTTAAGATAAAACCAGAAGGCAATACCCAGCTGATATTCATGTTCGCAGGACGGACCTAGACAACCGTGTCGGAACAAAAGCTGTGACACGAGGCAGATACCAGTGGTCAGAGTCCAGCTGAGTGGCCGAGTTCCTACTGCTGCGGAAGAATTTGATCCAGGAAACAACAGTTCCAGGGAAGAGCTGAGAGAAGAAAAAAAAAAAAAATCAAGAAAGGTCGAGTTCTTTTGTTGTTACACAGCTTCAGTCAAATCTAGATGAGCCTTGTTTTAAGGGTTTTGTGATCTTTATGTATTGCTACCAGAAAGGTGGTTTGTTTTAGGAGAAAGTCACCGTTCCATGCTACAATGACAGCTGTTTGCCTAAGTTTCTATTACGGTATTCTGATTTAACTTCAGAGAAAATCTGAATCACTCCTTGAGACCACAGAATTAAGCAGGGACCTTAATTAGTACCACGGCAGACATGTCTTAGATCTCAACAGGAGTAAGGGCTGGTGACTGGGATTGCCTGCAGACACTAGGAGCTAAATAAAATCCTCTTGGTACAACCCGTGACAGCAGCAAACATACGTACCTGTCCTAGAAAGTCCAATCTGGCAAGATAAGAAATAACTAACTGGCTTTGGGAGTGATGGAGATGAGACCACCCTTCCTGGCCACTCCATGAAGGCTGGCTGGGATGGCACTAGCTTTAAGGGTCACCAACTCTTTAATTCTCCTAAGGAAGCAGGGTAGTGGGCTCTCCAGTAAGGGAATGGGAAATGATATTCCCAAGACCACAGAAACAGTGTTCGACTGGCACAAGGAAATTTAGCTTCCCCTCCCTTTTAGTGTGCCTTTTGAGAGAGATATTTGCAATTGTGGATGTTTCCTAATACATACAGATCTGGTAAAAACTTTATTTTTTCCCTTTAAGAGATACATATGTTACACAAATATTTAGGAAGAACTCATTTAAGGTAATAACAAAAAATCTCAGAGGTTTAAAATTAACTGGGAGACCAAGCAATTACTCTTTTGCTGATTCACAGCTGAGAAAACCTAGAGTTTGCTTAGAAGGAGCCCAGCATTTCTGAGGTGCAACTATAAAGAACTAAAATTATATTTTACACTTCAAATCATTACCCTTATTTCCAAACAGGTGGCTCACATTTTTCAGAATTAACTTTCACCTGCATAAGACCTCTTCTCTTCTGGTCTCTAATTACACTTACAAGGAGCTGCTCTCTCTGCCTTTTCTCTGTTCAGCTTCTTGATAACGTCGTGGGATGGAGATATTAAAAATTCCTATGGACATATGTAATCAGAAAACATATTACATTTGCATTAGTAGCAGTCAAAAAAGCATGTTAACCCTCTTGGCTCTCCTGAGCAGGTGGGAGTGTTGTCTAAATATTTTCTTTTGCAAAAGGTTTCTGTCTGCAACATCAGAAACCCTCACCTGCCCCAGTGCCTCTGACTAGCTCCCTGACAAGGAAAGTAAATCTCCCGTATTCTTATTATGGTCATTGGTGGGGCTACCTGTCTGGATTTCAGAGGATGCTAACAAATCATATTACATAGCTTTAAACTGCTGCATTGCTTCCATTCTGAATTCACGTCTACAGCTATATAAACACGTTTTAGAGTCATGTTTTTAACGGTTCATGATCTCATGCTGTCACTGTTGGCTGTAGCATGATAAACACATTGAAGTTTAAACGATACATTTACTTTAATGGGTTTAATCTGTTACACTACAGTGTCTTTGTCAAATTAGTATATTAGAGTCATAGAATCACAGAATCACAGAATGGTTGGGGTTGGAAGGGACCTTAAAGACCATCGAGTTCCAACCCCCCTGCCATGGGCAGGGACACCCTCCACTAGCCCAGGTTGCCCAAAGCCTCATCCAGCCTGGCCTTGAACCCCTCCAGGGATGGGGCATCCACAGATTCTCTGGGCACCCTGGGCCACTGCCTCACCACCCTCACAGTGGAAAATTTCTTCCTAATGTCTAGTCTAACTACTGTAAATACTACCTGTTGTTTTACTGGATAATGTTTTGATCTTGCTGGAAACAACTATTTCTCTGGTAAGACCTTATTTGGAATTCAGTATCCCAGGAACCACTTCGGAGAAAGTGGTTTGACCTCCTTGGGTAGGTGGATGCAACTGTCCTCAGCGACTCGGAGACATCCACAAAGGGATAGTACAGCTCAGGAGCTGCCTTAGATATATATTTGATATATAGCTTATCGTTTCACCAAAGACACTCGGAGAAGCATTATAGCGTGTTGCAATATGCAATAACGTCATCATTGTCTTTAGCTATTGCCAACATTTCAGACTCACCTTTGAATTGCTAACACGAATTTTTAACTAGCAGGTGAATACGAGTCAGTGTAGGAGAGGCTGCAGGACACCCGTGCCAGCCCCAAGCCTGAGCCAGATCTGTCTTTCACTTTGCTTTCCTGAGCACTGGACTCACCTGGGTTCTGAAGGGCAACAGGTAATGGTCATTACAGACATTTAATTTCCCAGCATTTGAAGAGAACAGGGTATTTGGCTAAATCCTCATCTGGTTTGAATAATTAAACTTACCAACAGATTTTCAGCAGCTGAAGATGTGCTGTTATCAGTAAAATTACATACTGGCCTGATTTTTCAACGGCGAAACAGCTAACAGAGCATAAGATTATATTTGTGTTGCTAATGAGAATGTTTTCTCACCCAGGCTCTCAGTCCTGGAACTGGCCCACGTTTTCTACATATGCTCAGACTTTTCTCACATTAGACCAGCTCTACTAGTAATGTACATTATCGCAATGACCTCATTCTCACACAGTTCTTTGCATTTCTCAGAATTCGGAAAATGAAGGACCAATTCGTTTGGCTAGAACAAAATTAAATAGACACTTCGGTCCAGAAAAATTGGAAACTTGCTTGTTGATGCTGGCTACAATAACTATTTTTATTATATTGTTTTTCTTTGCAATACACCGTTACAAGTTGGAAAACACTCTAAAACGTAAAAACAAGCTCAAAATGCTGCAGTCCAGGGCATTAGCATTACTCTCCACTGTGGCTATTGACAGCAGCAATTAACTGTGTGAAATAGTGCAGAAAACGTAAAAAAAAATCAGACACATCCTCATTTTGAACTAAGCCCTACCTTGTGTTGTCAGCATACTTTAAAAAAAGCAGAGTAAAATACTTTTTATGGCAGGCTGCAAGAGAAATGTCCTCAGAAAATGCTCCAGTTTCTACATGGCAGGTATCAAGGAAATCAAACTTTTAACAGGAAGAAACAAAGATCCTCAAGTAGGAGGAATGCACAATTGGCAGCTTGTTCAGCACGTGCCTCTCTAAGAACACAAATCATTGACAGGGTCTGAAATGAGAGATGCAGCATTGCTTCAATACTGTCTGTTAATGAGGGCATTTCACCCCTTTTATGGTTAGACACAATGCTTTCATCACTGCCATAGATTTATAAATCCCAACACTTAATTTTTCATCCATTATTCCAAAGTTGTTCTGGTAAAGCTCATCAGAAAGCATCGTTCAGGAATGATCTTTAAATTATTTTTGGTTTTATGGAGGTTTCATTTGAACAAAGAAAATTCTACCTCCTGTTTTCATAGGAAATGATAGCTGCTCATCGAAAGCCAAGTCAGTTCATCAAACAACTTGAAACATCTTGAAAGGTCTTGTACCATGGAGAAGCTGATAATTGTCTTGTCACTGTAATGGTTAGAAAAGCCTTTAACAGCCAAAAAATCAGTTACCTACAATTTCAAATGATGGTTTCATCACAGCAGTGAAGTTACTCAAAGAGATGTAGAAAGGTTAACACCATGCCTTGTTTGCTACAGTTAGAGAATAGTTTGTTAAGCCCTTTAAAATTGAAAGCCCGACGCAAAAGCATTCTGGGGTTATTGGTACATTTTTCACAAAGTTGGGACTGCTTTATTTAGCAAGTTACTATTGCCAGCTTACATCAATGTAAGGAAACCTAAAATCTGTTCCAGTGGTGTCCATTTACCACTGCATATGCAAATCCTTATCTTTAATTAAGTTGGAAGATCTTGAGGGAAATGTTTCATTTTTAAAGGAAAGAGAATTCCTGTGGAAAACCAAGAAAAATGTGAGTGTCACCTTCACCCATATGGCTTTCCAGGGAGGGGGTTAGCTCACCAGCGAGGAATGAAGAGCTCGTGTCAGTAGGAGACACATCGTCTTACAGCCCTGCAGAAGGAGTGACTCACAGACATGGGTTGGATAAAGCAGTGCCAGAAGACGAATGAACGTATTAAAAGAAATACTATGATTAAAAAATTGACATATTTCCCGTAACATTAGTATTTACTTGATGATATACAAGATTAAACAATCATTTTATGACAAGACTTCATTTCATACAATATTTTCATCAAATAAGATAATTGGTAGAGGCAGAATGAAAAAAAAACCAGTTCTAGGTTTTTTAATGAGGTGATTTTACATTTTTAGCATCCAGAGTTCTGGGGAACTGAACAGTGCTACCAAAGGCAGACAGCACAGAAACTAAGTGAGCCAAGTGCCCAGCGCCAGCCAGTTCTGTTGCACACGTGCTGGTTTCCCGGAGCAGGCAGAGATCCCCACAGGAGCACTGTCACACCACCCGGAGTTGAACCAGCTGGAATCATCATCCCTGCCGCCCAGTGTACACCTCACCTGCTGCACGGACCCACGGTCACCAGGGGACTCTCTGTGATATCTCTCGGTGAGTAACTCTGTAGCTTGACGACTCGGTATATAAAATACCTACTTTTGTCAAGTTTTAGACTGTTAACTGCTAGTTCCATTTGACCCTGAACTGGAAAAGACAAAACTGATCAGTTGTGCTCTGTCCTTCCTAGAGGTTCATCCAGAGCCCCTCAGTCATCTCTTTTATGGTTTGACAAGTCCCAGTCTGCATAAGCTGTTCATTTTACAGAAGCTCTTCCACACTTTCAGACATCCTTCTCTGACCTTACCCCACTTCTTAATTTTTTTCTGAGATGAGGGGAGAAGGTCTGTGCCAAGCAGGCAGGACACCGGCTCCCCTTGGAAGGGATGGTGGTAGAGCGATGCCCTGTTTATTGTCTGTGCAGCACACACCAGCCTCCACAAAGACAGAGAGGTCTCACTGCCTCATTTTATACTGTTGTAGCTTGGAAACAGACCATTTCGTTGTATAAACTGTCTTTCCAAATAATACATTCTGCTTGGTGGTCTATACATGATAGCAGGTCTCCACACACAGGCACAAAGGAGACAAATGGTGTTTAAACTGCAACTGAAATCACGAGTCTTATTGCTTGCTCGTAGTGAATCAGGAAAAAACCACACTTACCTCAAAGTGGAATAAGACCATGAAGTGAAAACAAAATTAAATCCATCCTAGTAGGACAAACACATTTCCATCTGGAAGAAAGCACTCTTGGCTCTGTCTTCTGAAGTGAGTTAGGTTTGGGAAGCTTGGTCTGGTTCTGATAGAGATTTCAATACCATCTAGAGATAGTGGAGAACTCATTTAGAAATTCAATAAAATTTGGAACAATCTTCATCATGAATAGGGTTTGAATAGTACCATATGTATGAATCTGCAGATAGGAGCACTACTCTCTACATGCTGTACAACTTTTGCTTCCATCCAGCCCCTAATATATATGAAATGAGAAACACAACCCTTTCTTCGTTCTCTTTCGCCCATTATGGATAAAATCACAGGCCCCTCTTGGACAGCATACAGCCCAAAGCAAGGATCAATAGTTGGTTCAGCTGAAGGGAGTAACAGCCCACAGATATCTATAAACAAAAAAATGGAGATGCGAAGAAGGTAACACAATAATAAGGTGCCTTTTTTAAGAAGCCGTATCTTAACAATATATCAACAGTACATATTGAAATCAGAGACAGAGTTAAGAACGCTCTCAAAGCAAGCGTGGAAAACAAACCCAGTCACCAGCTATCCATGGGACGGACAGAACCGCTTATAAAACAGCTACATGACAATTCACCTTAAAGACCCCAGGTAAGCTTGGAAAACCATCGTTTAGATTGAAAATTTATTTGCACACAGTGAAAAGCCACCTAAAGGGATAAAAAAATAAACCATCATTATTTCTATATTAAACACTGTTATTGAATGTTATATAAGTCAGCTCCAGCTCAGGTTAACTCTAAAACCCACGGTACTGCCTGATGCCTGCTGCTAAGGTACTGCTCTTTATTTTGGCAGGATTGTCGCTTTCACAGTCACAGGTTGAGAAATAAGCACATGGCACTAAAACTGGTTTTCATCTGGTTTAACCCGTTTTGGTGTGAAGAATTCAAAATTAAATTGTTTCCACCAAGCTGCAGATATCACAAGGCTCTTATAGTTACAAGTAAGATCTAGTTCCTCCCTCAAAAAAAAAACGAACTTCAAATTAAATTAGAAGCATGAAGTTACCCTAATTTCAAAATCAGAACTGAAACCTAGGGGTCTTGGGTTTTATTCTTGAACACACTAGTAATTATCTCCCAGCACTAAGAAGTCTGCCCCAGATACTGAGACCCATGAGTGACAGCAGCTATTCTGGTTGGGTTAACTTATTCTGAGATCTCATTATTTACTTGCTATAATCTCCAGAAGCAGATAGAAAGGGATTCAGTGCAGAAATGCCAATAAACGCTCCTCTGGATGCCTGCAGACTCCTCTTTGTAGGAGTGGGCAAAGGAGGAGATAGAAAGAGATCAGGGTGGGATCAGGAGGGATCGTGTTCTGTTTCTTTGGAGGCATGAATCTCTTTTATGAAGAAGGAATCTCTTCTTAACTTGACTTTGAAAATAACGCCGAAAATGCCGAACGCATATTTAATGTTCTGTGTTAACGATGGAAACAGTGAACACATACTGAGACACTGAACAGAGTGTGGCTCAGCCTCGCTAAGGCATACGAGCAAAAAAGAGTAAAATGGTGTCATTCTGCAGCGATAAAAACATACAAATGAATGACATTTTGTTGTAATTCACTAATTTAACTGAGGAATAGGAAGGCATTTAAAAGATAACACGTGGGGAGTGGGGAGAGAACTACTAGGCTTAAACATCTTAATGGTATCTTTAAATTCATTAGTTAGTTTTAGATATTAGCCAGAATGTTTTATAAATCACTCCTGACTCATCCATCCACAGTCTAGATAACTTTCTTCAACCTCTAATTGTACAACCTTAGTTCAGAGAAGCTCAGTGTCTATAGAAATTCTTACAGACAGAATTAAATTTAATTTATGCAGCTCAGAAATGGGAACAAAGCACAAAAACACATCATTGCACTCGAGGGATTCAGAAGGTATTTCTACAAGAATTTACGTTCTTCCCTCTATGAAATGCCCAGCTAACACCTGTGTGTTTACTTTATTAGATTAATTGTAACGGAACGACACCCACAGAAAATTCATCTCCTTATTCCACCTCCTCCACCTTTCACCATCTCTTTGTCCCTTGCGAGAAAGACCCCGCGGCACTTCTTCAGCGCCCAGGGAGAGATCTGCCTCTTGTCACTGCTACCAACCCCATCACAACAGCCTTAGAGACTGAGGAGGTATGGAAAAATTTAAACACTGCATAGACACCAAGGAATTTCAAAAAGAGGGTATTTCACCGTAAATATACATTATTGCACAGGTCTAATCCTGCCACAGTGTGTCTGTCTTCAGTTCTCCTATATTCATTTGGGCAATGCGAGAGAAATTAAAGCTTACAAGGTAGGCTAGCGTGTAAGTGCTCTTTCTTGGCCACACTGCATTTGTCAGCCATAAGTAGCTGTAAATATTTTCTGCTATTAACAAATATTTTGTTTTTGATCCTTACACAGACTAAGGACACAAAATCCTCCAACCTCAATGCAGCATTTTATAAATCTAAGCTAAAATAGTGACAGACAAAACCAGTAAGCAGGAAAACACACTGACGTTACGCTTTCACAAGCTGGCGGTGTGCAGCCTCGGTGCATTCTCACCGGCCGTGCGGTGCCTCTGAACAGGGATGGGGTTTCTGCTCTGTCCCCTGTTCTGTCAGGCTGCTCTGGGTCAATCTGTTCCCTGACTTAGGAAATATTGGTGAATCCTCACGTAGCTCCTAACTCTTCTCGTGCATTCGAAAGAGATGCACCAGGTGTTGTCTTTGTTGTGCTTTAGCTAACCTCATAATCTGTATTTTTTAGAAATCCCGCCTTCCACTGGCAGGCAGCTGTCCCATTTCCACGGTCCTGCTGCGGGGCAGGAAGGAGCCCCTCGGTTTCCCTGCCGTACCAGGTGTTCCTTCCAAATCTGGCCCTAAAGGACTGAAGTGGGAGATCGGTGAATTTGGTGTCAAGGTCACTCACAAAGCGCCTGTGTCTCCTTTGGCAGCCTCAGAGGAATGACCTTTTGCTGGCTGGGTCCCCCCAGGAGTTGTGGTAGGGATGTCCCATCTGACCTGGGTTCAGATCCCAAGTGAAAGCAGCAGAGCAGACACACCACATTTATTTTTTTTAATCTTGGTTCTAAACAATTTTCACATCTCCTCCCAGTCTTCCTGGAACAGGCTGGGGTTCAGCTTGGTTTGAGCACTGGGCAGAGGTTCAGTGAGACCGCATCCCAAACAGCAGCTTTCCTGAGAAGAGAGAATCATGTTCAGAAGAAAAATAAAGCAGAATGAACAGCTGAAGAAACCTAAAGCCTCTTCCTACTCCCACCTCTACGAGATATCAGCAAGCGATTAGATTAGATTTCTCCTGCTCGTTTTCTTTAATATAAGAAAGGGACACAGCTCAACTGCCAAGAGTAATTCATACTAGTCTGGGAAAGAGAGTTCTCCACTGGACTGTGTTTAGATGTAACCTGTTAGATAAATGCTCAGCCAAAGCCCGCAAGAGTTTGGTTGGTGTACGAGGGCAGATGCCCTGCACTTCCTGTATGGTCCTCACAAAGATCTGTCTTACCGCCTTTGTGCCAAATATTCTCAAACTTAAATCATTTTCACCCCCTCCCTCTCCAACCCTGGGGCTCCCACCATGGCTTTGGCACAGGTGCTGAAAACTGGATTAGCTGAGGGAGGGAAAAATAACCTGAGAGCGTGGTGTGGGCTGGCGCAAAGGCTGCACTCGTGTCAGATAGGTGACTCAAGAGAAGTAAAGCTTCAAGAAAATTATTCAGGTCATCCCAATACCTCCTTGCTTTAGCGGTTCTTGTAACAGGTCCAAAATATACCGTGAATGCTCATTTAGAACAATGAAACTATTTTTGCTCAGTATGGATAAATCAATATCAAATGTATGGCAATATTATTTAAGGAGATAGTTGTGCTTTTCCTAAAATATTTGTTTCTTGACTGTTTTAGTTTTAAATCTACAACATGGAACAATAGTTCACTAAATATCTTTTGCTGAGTTAGGAGGAGAGAGAGGAGAAGGACAGGGAGAGGGAGAGGGAGAGGGAGAGGGAGAGGGAGAGGGAGAGGGAGAGGGGAAGCCCAGTCTTGCAAGTTAAAGAAGATTCAGCAAATATTCAGTCTGAACTGAAAATTCTACACTTTCATCAAAAGACAAACATAAAATAAATTTTTTTTTGTCTATTCTAAGCATAAAGCTATCGTCTCCTTTCAGAATGGATTTGGCTTGCTCTGCACTTTATATATGCTGATATGAACTAAGAGCAGTTATATTTTTGTTATCTGCTAAATCTATTAACTTTAAATATCCTTCTGTAACACTCTTCTAATGAATCTCAAATTAATATATTGTAAGGGAACTGTAGCCAAAAACTATATAACCTCTCTTCTACACTAAATTTTTATCTGGCTATGGAAACAAGTCCCCAAAATAAAAAAAACATTCTGACCTTTTCTATATAAGATATGCATGTGATTCACACTTGATAAATGAGTTTTTAAACTGGATGGGGTTTTTTAGGAGGAAATACAACTGTAACATAAATTATAATACAAGTCTCACTCCTTTCATCTTCCCGTCTTGTATGATTTTTTTTAAACTGTATTTATTTCATGAAATAACAGTTTGCAGCAGTTTTATAAACTTAAAGTGACTCTTTCACAATAATTCTTACAGGTATTGATTTCTCAGTCTGATTATCTTGTATTCTTAAACTGTTCTTAGGAAAGGAAGCATGGTACTGGTCATTTTTCATTCACATCAACAAAGAGCTTTTCTTAATTTACACCAGACAAGGTTGTAATTTTAAAAGATTTTCTTTTTAAATAACCACTTTTCTTATTGCTACCAATTAAAATATAAAACAGGAACTGTACGATGTATGTCAGGCACTGATCAGAAATATAATGAGCAGAGGCATCGTGCAACATTTAGATCAGCAACGGTTATTCCAAAGTCAAAATTTAATGTGAGATTTTTCTTATGCAACTCTAACCACAGCTGAATTTTAACAAGTTGTTCTGATGAGATTTCACCTCCAGTACCACCAGAGGGAACTGCTAGCGGGCACCTCTGGAGTTCATCCACCCCAGCCCCGCTCTGAGCAGGGTCAGCCAGACCAGGTTGCACAGGACCATGTCCAGCCTGGTTCTGAAGATCTCCAATGATGGAGCCTCCACAACTTCTCTGGGCAACCTGCTCCAGTGGTTGACCGTCACCACAGCACAGCAGCTTTTTCTTATGTTTAAATGGAACATTCTGCCCATTGCCTCTTTTCCTGCCACTGGCACCACTGCCTCTTCTTTACTCCCCCCAGCAGGTATTTATGCACATGGACAAGGTCCCCCTGAGCCTCCCCATGTCTGGGCTAAACAGCCCCCGTTCTCTCCCTCTTTCTCGGTAGGACAGATACTTCGGTGGCTGAAGCCGTTAACATCCTTTCCAGAAGGTAACGTGGGTATAATGTGCCCTTGTTGCACAGGAATCAGAACTGGATGGTTTAGCATACCAAAGCTCTGGGAGCCTTCTGCGTGGTGTTGGTTTTTAACCCGTTAACATCCTTAGCAAAGCCATACAGTGGCAGAACCATAGCTCAGCTTTCCTTCTTTGACCTGCTAACCTGTTTTGCCAGCCTGTATATAAAATGTTGGAAAAATTCTTCTGAACTTTGAATTATCCTATATCATGGACACCAAGACATTACTCTGTACAGAAATGTCAATGATTCTGTTTTCCACAAAATGCATTACAATTACCACAAATGACAGACCATAATTCCAGTGGAGCAGCCAGACAGACAACAGCAAACATTTTTGTCCTCCACATTTCCTTTTAAACTTGATTCCCAGAACTTGGGTATTCCAGCCCATTGTAATAGTAATGAGAAGGCTGAGTTTATTTAATTTATAAATAGTTTTCACTTAATGAGAAAGTAAATTTTTTAGAAAAAAAAATGACAGTTAAGATCTTCAGTCACTAGTGAGTCACATCCCTTAATTAGACAGTAATAACTATCTCCCACAGAAATATCCAGGAACTGGCTCCAGAAGCATTGTCTGCTCATATCAGACAATATTTCAAATGGAGATGAATAAATATTTCCACTGCAGGAAAAAATGTTAGAAGCTAAGGCAAGCAAGGAGTTATGAGCAAGAACAAAAAGACTCTGAAGAGCAAAGCAGCATAAAACCCAATACCACCGCCCATAGACCATTTATGTCAACGATTTAGGAAACGACAGGCATTTTCCCAAAGGAGCTGGCCCAGCCACTTGGAAGACAACAACCATTTCCAGAAAATGGTTAGAAATGTGGAGTGGAGAAGAGGTAAACTAAACTCACAGAATGTAAATATGTATCTACATAAGAGTGCATACACATCTTTTCCAGGTCTGGCAATTGCAACCAAATCACCTAATTTTGCATTTCTAACCTAACCTCTTTGATAATTATCAGGACGTTATGCCTGCTGGATTTGAAGATGTCTGCAATCAAAAGGATTATTTTCCATAAAGTATGTTTTCTTCCCACATTTTCTCTTAGTTTTGCCGTTTTTTTGCTAAGGCTGGATACAGAAAATCTAGTAAAATTAAGGGCAACAGATTTTAGTAAAATAAGGAGAAAGATTTTGAGTTAAAAAAGCCCATTAAAATTATTTAGTATAAAATTATGTTTATTTAAATTATATTATTACCCTTCCACTCTCAACCTTCAAAATGCTTTCTATTATAATAGAGGTATCAATTTAAGTACTTCCAAAGTGTACAGCACAAGAGAGATGTTGTTAAAGTTGTTTTTCTGGTGTCATTTTTGATCCTCAGTATCACACTATTCCAATTTTAAAAAAACACCCTCATAGGGGAGGTGTTTTCAACTTTTCAAATACACCTCCGCGTTGGAGATATAACCAAAACACAATGAAATACCTTAATATGAACCACAAACCTACCTCTAACACCAGCTATAGTTGGACAACGTGGTATTGAAAATTAAACTGGTTTTGCTCCTATATTTCATCAACATATGCAACTACACCATCAAAGTCTCAATAATTAGACAGACTGTATTACTCATTCTTAAAGATTACTCATTCTTAAAACCGCACATATTTCACTAGAAAGATTACTGATAAAAATATTTTTTCTTTCAATTTTCTTTTTGTTTCCACAAAGACTAAATAAAAGACAAGTATAATTTTTGAACTTTCAAAGTCTCCTTTGTTATTCTCAGACATCAACAGTTCTAGCTGAAAATTAAAGTCCTGAATTAACTCGTTTTCTCTGCAGTTATTTACACATTCATCTGCACATATGTGCAGTCATAAGCCATAAATATAACAATCAATACTGAAGAAATCTCAGAACAAGAAGAAAATATGGTACACAATTTTTTTTGTTCTTTTGCCATAAACAGGATTTCAGAGAGAAAACAAGTTGTGCCAAACGCTAAGCCTGCTCAGTGTCAATGGTTTATGGAAGTTATAATATAAAACACATTTTTCAGGACTTCAGCTCAATTTTTTCCTTGATGTGTTATTAATACATTCATAAATATGGCTGATAAGACGCTGCACAACATTATTTCCAACTTAAACCTACTTTTTTCTCCCACAGTGTAGCAATTATGTCATTTAGCCCACTTGAGTCAAAGTAAATCATGCTACATGTTAAATGTACCTCTAAAGAATCATCTGAACTACTTCTTTAAAGGTTTTCTGCCCTGTAGTAGTTCCGTAACAGTACACATGAAGGGAAATCCAGAGGAAGGTCATCAGTTGGAAAAAAATGAAAATTTAAGTTTCTATCCTAAATACATCTTTCTCTCTAGATCCCAAATAATCCTCCATTCTGTTCTACCCAATTGTTATAACTCTTCAACAAATTTCCACTTACCAAGGGACCACTACCATTCCTAGGGAGTAATTTATTGAAGAAACCAAAATCTTCTGTTCTCCTAGTCCACTTGGAAAGCATGCAATGGAAAGCAAAACGAAGGGCTGCCTCCAACATGATGGTGCTGTGTCATTGTTGGGGGACAGGCTGGGAGCAGCTCACATGAGGGATACGACGCTGCAAGATGTTTTATTTTTGTACAGCTATTTTAGCAGGAGCTTTCATTCTTGTTAATTAAACACTGTGCAATCAAACAACAAATTGTGGATTAGTCAACCGACTAAGAAGAACAAATATTTAACTCATAGTTTGGAAATCAGGGTTGGTTGTTGGGCATCTGCAGTGGCAAAGACGACAAACAGCCCAAACACTGTGTTTGAGCATATGTGCTAATATCTGCTGCCCTAAAGAAGTTAACATAATAGAGATTATTTGTTTTGTAGAGATAAGAGTCAGCAAAAGCACGAGTACCATTGTGCTGGGTGCTACGGAGAGTGCAAGATGATGCATATCTCCAGCACTTCACAAAGCAAATACAAATTCCGTGCTTAGTGAGCTCTAAACCGCCCGCCCGGGAGGCCAACCGTCTTCCATTGACCATACAGAACGCCTAGAGCTTTATCTAAGGTGGTTCAGAGAAAACACCATGAGGACCTTCTGCTGAAATAGAAAAATGTATTTGCTGTTGGTGTTTTACACTTGTGTTTGTACCTCAGCCTCTTGACACTTGGTAAATGTGATAGATCTGCAACAGTAAATCTTTTCTAATATCTGACCTAGCAGAGAATATGGGAATACTGAAAGTTCATGGCTGGCAGAACACTTCATTATCACATTATACTAGCTACATAAACAGAAAAAATAAGAGCTGGCTAGATTTGTAGGTGCTGTAAACCAGAACTCCTCCACTGATTTCAATAAAGTGATGCCCAGTTATCTGAGTCAACAAACCTAAAACCACTCATTCTGCAAAGAACATCTACATCTCAACTGCACCTTCCCTGAGACTGAGCTCGTCCAGCCAGAACAGATCCACCACTTGGAAGAAATGGGAGGTCCTTTTTTCCATGAACAAGGTGCATAAGGATGAAGAACCACATACCCAAAATATCATTTACCTCAAAATCTCAAAGGTAACAGAGTTTTCATTCCTGAATACCAAAGAAAAGACAATGCTTGTGTCCTGTCCATTATCCTGCGTGTCTGTCAGGAGTTGTGGAAGCACAATAGCAATTTGAAACGTAGATCTTGAGATCCTAACCTCACCTAACTTTGCTCACGCTATGGAGGTTCTCTTCAGGAATGGTAAGGCATCCAGACCCTAGCCTAGACAACACAGGTCAGTTCCGAAAGGTCGACTGACTTTACCCATTTGCACGAGACAGAGATCTAGCATAGCTTTTTGCAAGGAGAGTTGAGTCAAAACCTCAAAAACTCAGTAGAAAAGACAACTGAGAAGACACACAACTAGAGAGTATAAATGAGGTGGTGAAGGTGGTGAACAGCTAACGGACACTTCCCAGCCTTCATATTCAGAGAATAAAGTGTAATCAGGAGTCAGTTTAATCAGTTTAAGAATAAACAGAAGACATGGTTGTTCACAAAAAGCCTACTTCATCCATGAAGCTCGCTGCCATGAAGTGTACAGGATGCCAAAAAGTTCAAAAAGCTATGAGGTCCAACCATGAGAAAGTTCAGGGAGTGTTATTAAGTGTGGATGAAAGGTTGCAACCTCTGGCTCAGGATTTCCCTAAATCACAGATTGCCCGCACCTGGGAGGGTATGCCATGGGGAATTCATACTCACTCCATTCCTGTTCCCTTTCCTGAAACACCTGCTGCTAGCGGTGTCAGACAGAATCCTGGGCTAGAAGAACCTTTAGTCTAATCCACCACATCCATGCCTGTAAGAGCCCAGACAAGGCTTTTCCCGAGAAACAGAGCTTTTCCTAAGAAAGAAAATCCCAGACTCTATTTTATTGCACCTGGAACATCCCATGCTAAAGGGTAAAACATCTTTTACTATTGCAAGACACTTGAAAAAAAAAGGACAGGAGTAGTTCAAAGTAAGAGCCTTATCTATGGGTTATTTTATTTTTATCAGTTCTGGTTAAACCATTTATGTTTCTTCTAAAGAAGAAGTATTTTTAATATTATATTAAAAAAAGTCTGTCTTCATGCTGTATTTGCATTGTCATTATTGATTTATGTGCTTTTAATGTACTAGTTTCAAATTTCTTGGAATGTTGATCAAGACTTTAATGTAGTTTGAAGTGTATCCTTTGAGTGCTTTTTAACCCAATTTAAATAATGTAATGATCGAATCATTTTATCCATCATTAAATCATAACACTTACCTTAGGAGTTGTCTGGACTATATATACTTCTGTATTTTAGGTGGAAAAAATACAACTGAATACTTAGGCATCTTAAAGGTATTTTTTTTTTTAAATCACAAATTAAAAAGTTAAGTACTTTGCCTCAGAATAAAATGTTGTGCCCTAAAAAAGGGACTTGTTTTTATTTCTGTAGGTAGAGGCTGTCAGCACATTCCCATCCAAGAAAATGAAACACTATTTCTCCATAATGCATCACGTACTTTTCCAGAGAAACAAACTCACGATGTTAGAAATCTCTCTTCAGTACAGCTCCACGGGCTACAAATAAAACTAACAAAAAAGGTTCAACCAAGTGCAAAAGAAAATAAAGAAAATAAAGAAAAGTGATCTGGACAATCAATTTTTTTTTTTTGAATTCTGCTTTACCCATCACAGGCCTCAAAGCACGAGTATGCCTACAAAGCAATTTGGGAAAGGTGACAATTATATTTCTGCTACTCTGCCAGTACAGTGGAACAAAAGACGCTTCCCCTCACCGTGTTCATTGAACTAGTGAAAAAAATTGACAACTCTCCAAGCTGCAGTAACATCAAACTTCTTATTGTATAAACATTTCCGTCACACTTCAGGTGGGTTGGAAGTAGGAGAGCAGGGAAGATTAAATGCTAGATTATTTAAAGAAGCACTGAAATGCCCAGTGTAGCCAAAACCACGGATGAGAAATAGCCCAAAAGAGAAAAGTGATGCAGTCAGAGATGTTACAATGCTTGTGTGTGTCGGCTGCAGGAAAAAGTGAATGGTTAACGAGCCCATCTGCAGGATGACTGCATCTACCAGGCAGAGAGACTGGACCCAAACACCACCTTCACCAGCAAGGTTAAGCATTTTTCTCTAGTTCAATGTGCAGTGAGATTTCAACCCTCAAAAGCAACCAAATGGAGAAACGTAGAGACTCCACACCCACTCGGACACAATACCACCATCGCCATCACCTCCAAGTTGCCTACACTTGAGCCTACTTAGGTCTTTAATTTTAAAGCATTTACCTTTCGATTGTTTCCCATCCCGATCCGGTGAGTTTTGGAGGCAGTGCCATATTAAAACATCTGGGATTCATCAGATGTGTTCTTTTTAACACAGGTTCAATGTGATCAATCCCAGATGTTCAACAACTACAGTTACTTATAAAATGTTCATAGGTTTTAGCCAAAATCAGATTCAGCTTCCCATATCTTAAAAGCGGAAGTTCTTAAAATAGATACGAGTTAGATTTAAGTTATTTATTAAAAAAAAAAAAAGAAAGAAGGGAAAAAAAAGAAAATTAATGTCATCTTATCTAAAGTACAATTGAGTTAGACAAGTTAGATTAGTGTATATGCCATTTTATATTGGGTTTTCAATGTTATCAGTCATTAAATTTGCCCAAGACTTCTTATCAGAAGCTCGCTCTTTCAGCCACCTACATTCTGAGCTGCCAGGGTAGCTGACTCAAACTCTAATCTTTTAAGGGGGTTTGGGCCAATGGAGTTCAGCTTTTCCTGAGAAATAAGACTGTGGAGGAGGGAGATATTAGCTTGCCCATGAGAAAAACCAAAAATGTTAGAAAGAAACCAAATGCAGTGAAATAGGACCTCGAGGCTAGGTGGAGGTCAGAGGAAATATAAGGGACTCCCAAGTCAGAGAAGGGCCTTTCGCCATCACTGTGAAGTTTTAGCCCGACATTAACATAGTCACTGTTGCTTTGGGAGAAATTTTAAACTCCTCCTTAGCGTACGCATGCTTGGTACCACCCAAGCGATACCAATGCAACATGTCCACTGATGCTGACAAACACGCAACTGTGGTGGGAATGTTTCACCAAAACTTGAAATAGCTTTGGATAGTGAAAGGAAAAAAAAAAAAAAAATAAAAAAAAAAAAAAAAAAAAAAAAAAAAAAAAAAAAAAAAAAAAAAAAAAAAAGCTTCTCTTCAGAAAGGCTTATTACATGGCAAACCATGTCATAAACCAATCGGGTAGCATTGTTTCTTTATGCTGTAATAGTTTTTAGGAGCTTGATCGTTCAGCAGAAACCACATCCCTGATCCTTTACAAAGCACTTAACGACACTTCTCTGAAGATGTCTGAAGGAGACCAAGGAAGTAAACCAGGGAACTGTAAAGTGCCTCACTCAAAAGTTCTAAGAAAATCACAGTCCACAACGTTTGTGAGTTTATTCTCTATGATTATACAAAACCTTTCCTCTAATGATTTTGAAGGGGAGAACAAAACCAATGTATTTCCTGTTGAACAAGTCTGACTTCTACCAGATCATAATGCAATTCTATCTCCTCTTTAGAGACGGCTCATCTGCCTGGCCCCAGCTGTATGTCACTGAACCAAAATAATAAATGTCATCCACAATGGGAATTCACATTTTTGGGTCAAAGAATGTTCCTATGATGGGACAAGGTGGACTACTTTCTCCGACTTTCAGATTCCCAGTGGAAGCAAGAAGCCTGAAAACAATTCTTATGTAGGAGAGCTATGAAGTGTTCATTTCAGGGCTCTCAGTCCAAAAACTGGGCATGGAAGCTGCGGGGAAAGAGGTTACTGAGCTCAGACACGGCAGAGGTCCATATGACAGTAGGTTTTAACAAAGAGCAAAGGATTTGCTGGTCAACCAGAAACACAAAGTAAAACTTGTAATTTATTCATTCCGGAATTGAATATTTACTATTTTTTAATATAAAGTATATGGACCTTGTTGGTAATTATAACATTGAAAACTAAGGACAAGTAAAAGGGGAGAATGGGACATAGAAATTATGAAAAAAAAATATTAAAGATTGATAGCAAAGGGGTTGGGGGTGGGGAAACATGCACATAATAAAAAGCATTATAATGGAGAAAATGCCTAGAGTAATGAAAAACTGCAATGACATTAGTTTGACCCTCTGAGCATGTCAAACACTTATTTTAAGGTTTTGGAAAAGTGGATGAGGAAATAAGAATGAATGGAAAGACAGAGCAAATTAATTTTTAATGTGGGCATCTCTCTAGCACATTTCACCACATCAAATCACTACCATCCAACCCTGAGGAATATATACAGAACGTACAGGAGAGAAGAGAGGGAATACAGTAGGAAGAAAGAAGAAACAGAGATTGTTTTGAGTCTCCAAGTCCAGAGTTCCCTCCTTTCAGTCTGACCATATTGATTAACCAGACTTGAATAAAAAAGTGAAAAAACAACCAAGCAACCTACTTAATTTGTGAGGAGTTGCATCCATGTCATCCAAGTGCTCTGTTAGGCTCAGCATCCCCAAATTCCAGCTGTTCCTCATTAGGTTAAGAAACCTAAGCAGGGAACATATGATAAAATGAATAGTCAGTCTTCTACACTGAGAAAGTAAAATTTTTTTTCCCCTGTAATGAGTCATTTAAAGATAAAAAAAATCTTTATCATAACGATTTGTTCAAGTAAAGAACTTAATAAAATTTAAAAATAACTTTTTAATAGACAATAGAACACTTCAGTGGCTGACATGCATTATATGCAACACGGCTGCAGGATGAATTACAGAGAATATACAACTCCTTCCCTACTGATGACCTCTGGAACCTTTCTCTTAAGCAGCTAATACTTTACTTACTTGGAGAGAGGATAATGCATAACTGATCTGCTTCAGCCTGAAAATTCCTACGTTACCTTTATACTCTAACGTCTTTTGAACTCTGCATCCTAGAATGTATCAGACCATAAAGATTCAGTAATCAGATAAGTTGGCAGCCACATTTCTTCAGGCTTCTCACATCAAAGACACAGAACAACATTTTGAGTTATTTTAACGTCTGCTGAATAGAACATTTTGAATCTCCAGTTGAAAATAAATGTTTTGTGTCACAAGTCTGGATTTAATCTAATCCTGAGCTTTTTTGGCTGTCACAAAGCCACTTTTTCACAGAAGAGAAGATGGATCTAAAATAAATATCACATTCCAGCATGAAAAACAATCCCCAAAGGCTGGTTTTGCTTCCATTTGCACCGGTGAGGATCCATGCTCTATCGCAGTGAGCTCTTCTTAATCTAAGCACAGCCACACGCAAGCAGAAGGAACCATTGCGAATCCAGAGAGCAGGACCCATCCTGCTCTGCTCATCTACCCGAGTGTAAGGTCCAGAGGCAACAGACCCAGAACACATTTTAGTTAAATTTCTCTGCCTCTGAGCTAAAATTTGCTTGAAGTTAGTTTGCCAATATCATTTTTTAGAATGTGGAGAAAACTAATATTGCGCAGTTTAGACTCACGTTTTTCAGACGGAGCAAATCAACCTCTGAAGATACCTAAAATGGAAGAATCACAAATCGACCGTTTAGACGGCAAAGTCAGAATGCCACCGAGGTCATTCTCTTCGTCCTCTGCCAGTTCCTCCATCAGGAGTTTCCAGTGTCAACACTAAAAACCATGTCACTGCAGAATGCAGAAACGTGGGGGGGGATGGAAGGAAGAAGAGAGCAAGGTCTTCCAACGTAAGCTACAACCGATCTAATTTTGAATGAGGTCTGACCCCAGTGTGAGCCATGCTTTGAGCAGTAGTTTGGCTGAGATGGCTTCCAGAGGATTCCTCTCACTTGACTCATTCTGTGCTTCTCCAACATCGCCATTCGGGTTTACAAACTGTGAGGATTACAGGACCGGACTATAATTCCAATTTTCCATATAAACACAACATATCTCAGACTACACTGCCAAGAATATAGACATTAATTTCAACAGTAATAGAAACATTACAGTCACAAATTTTTTATTGAAGCTACCAGTGAAATATTTCAAAGATACGTCGGAGGCTCTATGCCCACCAGAACTCTGTATGCTGTAAAAAAGGAATAATTAAAATGAAGCTGAAACACATGGATATAAACTAAGGAACACATGTCAATAAAAGACAAAAATTTCAAAGAAAAGTAAAAAAAAGGCATTTAAATTCACATGCTTTCACCCACATGAAAACGTTTTACTGTAAACAGCGGATATTGCTTTCTCTTTGCAAAATGTAAAAGAATTTTCTTCTGCAGAAGGAAAAGGATCAATCAAGCAAGATCTTAATTGTTGTTGATCTCAAGTGGAAAGATTCTGATAAAATATACCTGGAAACATGCACACAGGACTGCTGAGAAAGCAGTTCGCTGATAAACACTCACCGTGTTTGCTCTATCAAGTAGTACCCATAAAATAGGTCAATCTCGTAAAGCCTGGAAAGTCAGAACGACAGTGATGTAACGCAACAGCTTTGGGAACAAGCAGGAGCCAGACCCCATCTCTTTGGAGTTACAGCGGTCAATGCAGAAAAGAGAAACATATTTCCTCTTTCTTCAACTGTCTGCAATCAATGAGCAAGCAGCAGGATTGATGTCCTGCTGGTTTTGGCCATCTAGAAGTCTCATGCCCAGTCACAGACTCATGGGATAAGTCCCTTTTACACAATCAGTGGAGAAAATGCCTCTAGACAAAGCGATTAGGTGCTGGTGACTGTTCCCTATTGTAGTGGCTCTAGTTGAGTGTCCAAAGCCCGCTGGCTCCCTGGAAAGGGAGCTGTATCTGAACACAAGGAAATTAACGTTCGTGTGAGATCACAGACTCATTGGTACGACAGTTGCTGCAATCATACCGGAATTATTCTCTCATATTCACAATTCAATCATATCATTTCAATTCTGGCACTTCCCATCCCATGCCTGCCTTCGCTTGTACTTACAGCAGCCATACATATGCTATAGCGGGTGTATCAACATGGAGAAACCTAAAAAATGGAATTCCTGGTATATCCCTATTTAAGCCTAAAAGACGTGTGCATGTTCTCACTGCCTTTAGTGAGCCCCTTGGAAATGGCCCGTGAACACTCAAAGATTAACAATCTGAGTGTAAAAAACCCCGAGATCACAGTCATCCTGAGAAAATGTTTTGTGAAATGATTCAAAATTCCAGCTAAAAAAAAAATACTAAAAATATTTACAGTATAGTGGGTGGAGTGTGTAATTCCCTTGGTTACATGGAATTACTGCCTCCACACGAAAAGGAAGTTGATTTTTCTATTGCATTTCTTTCTAAAAGCTGCAATAATACATCATTTCAGAAAAGCGACCTTTATTCCCAAAGCTGAGATTATCATAGCTGGGACAATTACACCTCATTTTTACCGCATAGCCCCAGTATCTCCGTGTTTCACTTTCCTTTAGTCTTCTATGAATAGACTCTTCCAGAACTAGCATTTCACCGACCGGCTGAGATCACTCAGTCGAGTGACTGGGATCAGGGTTAACAGCTCCATACATAGAAATGGGTCTGTTACTATCCTGAAGACTTCACAAATTGCTAGGAAAACAAAATTCATCGCTTGATCTTTGCTCCCGCAGCGTTTCCACTTTTCAGAGGAACACCATGCTGATTGCTTTCCTGTCTTTCTCTATCCATGACCTGCGCACGGCATGGGTCCCTTCTGACTCAGCCTGTGCTGGAGATGGGGACAACGGCATTTTCTTCTCTCTGTAATTCCATCATCTGGTGAGGAAAATCTGGCTCTGATGTGTTGCTTCACGCATCCCTGAAATCTTCCACAAGAAGGGAAGGAATGGACCAACTGAGGCATGAAATGACAACCAGGTCTCTAAGGATGCTGCAGGGAGGGGCTCCGTGGGTCTGGTCTGGGTGAAGGCATCCTGGCAGCAGCTCTTCAAACACAAAGCGTGGAACTTCAACCTAACAGGAGCTGCAGCATGGACAGCAGGGTTATCGGAAACCGCACCAGACCAAGCCAGCCTCAGCACTGGTACTGGTTTTGTTATTATTCTGCCAATAAGAGTCAATAACAAGAAAAAATATAAGCCAACCAGCTGAAAGACAACTTCAGCTTCTCTGCAAGAAGTTAGGGTGCAGAGAATATATTGCATCATTAATATTGTTGACACAGACTCATTCAACTCACCACTGCAATGAGTATACATTCCTTAGAATGAATCAAAATCCGCCACCTTTGGTCATGGGAAGCCTATTTTTGTGGCACTGTTGCCAAATAATCTAGAAAACTCAGTGTACTTACTGATAAGTGGTTTTCGATATGGTCACAACTTCTGTGACCCTCTGGGCACTGTATGCTTCACGATGACACCGTGTATCCCCACTGCTGACACTGGACGGTATGCCTCCTCCTTCCCTTGACTCTGAAATGTCATGTACTACAGAATGCAATTCCTGCACTGAGAGAAGTATAAAATAACTAACCAGTCATCTGGAAAGGCAAAACAATGATGATGTGGAATTCAGGCAGATTAAAAAAAAATAGGCTTCAATGTTTCTTTTCAAAGGAGATGATATTCTTACGCTGGCTGATGCAGGATGTTGGCTTGACTGTTGCATCATTCTTCGTCATCTTTTTTACATTCTGCATGAAATTAATGACTAAGTCCAACTTTCTAATGAGTTTTATCTCTATAAATGCAGTGTTAAAATCCATTTTAGCATCATTTATCCAGTAAATGAATGTTTTCTGTAATTTCCTCTTGTCCAACGACCTGTGGTCTAAGGGAGAGGATCTGGGCGGAGGAAAGGCACATCTGTGAAAGAGCTCCTCCAGGATCAGCTCTACCTCTGGCAGAGACCAGAAGCAGCTGACAAGGACGAGGAAAGCTAAGCAGCCCCAAATCATAAGTTTAGGACTTTTTTGCTGCAAAGATGTAGGTTTTAAAGCTGATCTGAATACTGGCATCATGTTTCGGAAGGCTAAGACACCTCAGTTGCACTCAAGCAAATCTAGGCGAAGGGGTGAGGCTAACCATGTGCTCAAACAACTTCAAACGAGCAAAGTAGTTCTAGTGGGGGTTTTATGAATTTTGGAACTTATTTTTTTAAAAGGAAAAATTGAATCCAAGGAAACTTCACATTCATGGTAAGGTGTCTATCTTAGTTACGGTATCTCACTGCTCTCCATGTAAAAGAGAGGAAACAGTGCTGTGAAAGATGGTCCAGCTACTGCACAGCCATCGCCTGTCTGCTGGCTGACTGCTGGGAGCTGGATGGCACTGCAGGGGACAGGCTGGGCTGCCATCGGGACCAAGAGGCCATGCTACTGAACCAGGATCCAAATTTGGCTCCAATCTCACCAGTGCCTGGAGGCAACGAAGGAGATACGGGACTTCTTGGACGCAGATTTTATTATTACAGAAGGAGATAGTCAGGCATAGAGTCCAGCCTGCTTAGACGTTGAGAACTTGAACCTAGAGTAGACACATCCTATTGCATTACACCCAGTTTTGCGAAGCAGACCTCTAAGTGACATTTCCAAGGAAGCCTGAGAAAAACTTGACCAGCTCTGGCTAGATTATAAACTCTGAGGTTCATAACAAAGGAGAAGTATCTATTTCAACGAGCATAGCTCTCACTCCTTCAGGCTCCAGCCCTCCAGAAGCTGACACCCTTGGCTAACTGGAGTTATTGAGTTAAACAGGGCTGTTCAGCTAACTAGAATGCAACAAATGTCCATAAAGGATCAGGCCCTGTGACAGTGAATTCAAAATTTTTTCAGGAACTCTAGCATTTCAGAGAAGAGTCACAAGTCCATCATGGCCTCTTTGGCCCGGGAAACATTCAGTGAATTACACCAAGCAGAACAATTCTGTAAGGAAAGACTGAGAGCATCCTGATCCAGCACAGTGTGTAACCTGGTGATTAATTCACACAATGGGAAAAGAGGGTACAGTCATTATTCTCATGGGCACAGCCCGAGGCAGCACCTGTCTCTCTGACTAACCCATCAGCTTTCCACCTAACTGCTTTTGAGGATCCCACCCTTAGGGACCTCTCCATCCACCTCACCCCTTCCTTTTGGGATCAGCTCCTTCAGGTCAGGAGGTACCTTGGGGTTTGCACTGCTCTATGCCTAATGAGAACTGAGCAACTTACAAACCAGAAGAGCCTGGTTCCTGAATTTCAATGAGAAACCAATGGAATCTGCTGTCTAATTGCCTAAATCCCTGTTAAAAGTTAGTGATAATTGACTTGCTTCAAACCTTTTGAAGTTTTTACGTTTATTTCAAGAACTGTGCATCAGGCCATCACTGTTAACACGTTTATGATCTTATTTTGCGGATCCTGGCCAAAGAAAAACAACTTTAAGAGTCAAGAACCTGTCAAGCAGCAGCTTTATTGACCATGCCTTCAAAAGCAGTGAGAGCATTAAACATAATATTTTACTGGGAAAGGCTGGACATGCAAAGCGTTTTTGGCCTGATAGAGTAAATCATTTTCCTCTCTGGTATGGCAAATAGAGGGACCGCTATCAAAACAGATCATCCCTCGGGCTAGTATATTCTGCTTTTTAAAAAAACATGTTCTTCCTAGGGATGCATTTGGGTGTATACGAAAGGCAAACACAGACGAACCAGATTAATAGTGTTGGAGTGTGTCAACTGGAGACCAAGCAAGGATCGGTGCCTGCCAACAGCCGGCCACAGCCAGAGCGAGAACATCAGGCTCACATTAACCCTGCCCTCCCCAGAGCACAGACAAACCTCGATGTGTCGAGGGTGCGTTTGGTGCTGGTCAACCACAGGGAGAGCAGTTGCACCCTCAGTCTCATCAGTGCTGCATCGGCCAGGAAAGAACCTTTCTCTGCCCAGAGCAGCATTTTGTGCACTTCATTTTAAAACCATTTCTGGGGCTGTCCTCCATGTTCAATATTTCCATGGCTTCCTGAAAGCCTCGGCTTTTTTATCCACCAGATGATTTCAGTCAAGCTTCTCCTTCAAGGTTATGCCAATGGCTATTGATTAAAGGGTTGCACAGGAACATCTGTTCTCAAATCTCTTTCTGTAACATTTCTTCTGATGTTGACTATATTTGAACAACACAACAAACATCACTCCATAAATTCAGGTAATACCACACCTGAATATCAGTTGTGTTTAGCCTGTGACACACATGCTCGGGTATATTGGTAAATATACAGATGGCAGGGAGGAGAAAATTCAGGATAACCTTGATAAACCACCAGCGAAATTTTTAGTATTCCTGCTGATAGGTTTTAGCTATTAACTGGCAAGGAGACAAGCTCTTGAGTATGCAGATATTTGTAGATCTATGCAAACATATCAATCACTTTAAACTGATCTAGACTTTTTTGACTAAGAACCAAATATGTGGGTTTTTTTTTACTTCATTAATATTTTGTAAATAAAAAAAAACTCAACTTATGTGGCATTTTAGTCTTTGTGCACTAAAATATATTTTTAAAAAAACAAACTGGGTTTTCAAGATATTTCGGTAATCATTTCAATATTCGCAACTCTGTTCCAATACACACAAATCACAAGCTTTATAAGCAAACATTACATTGAAGCATAAAAACCCATCTCTTATCATTAAAAAAACTAAACTAGAAAAGGAAACAAGAAAGTTAAAGATTTCGTATTCTGCAACTCTATTGGTTTTGTGATGTGTGAAACAGACCCTTTAAATACAGCACACAAATTAAAGCTCGTTGCTAGACTTGATTGTAATAAATACTCGTTGCTAGACTTGATTGTAAGTGAACTGAAAATGCAATTCTAATTTGTTCTTTTCCAGGGAAACAATCACCATTTATTTATGTATTTCTATTCCAAATTACTCCCTTGAATACTAGCCTGTGATTTTGATATCTCCTAGAGTTTCAGAAAATAAAAGATTTCTTTATGCAATATCTGTCTTCAAATTTTACCAAAACCTAAAAACAACACAGATTTTAAAGCGCTGGGTTTGATAGCTAGATTTTCTGTCTAGTTTACTAAGGAAACAATTGCCACAGCGTCAGTCACAAGGCAAGATTGCCAACATCGCTGTCCTTGAGGGTGAGCATTTTGGGAAGAAAACATGCATTCAGCTGTGGCTCTGAATACAAATCCCTCATGGTTTACAGTGCAGCTCAGAAACCAACGTTACGGACTCTGTTCTGGTATGATAGGACAAAGACAGGGACACCACCATGCCAATTACTCACTTTTCTAGAAGTCTTCCAGAACAAGCTCCCACGCTGATTGGGATCCAGAGCTTAAATCCTTCCCACTAGATCACCCAAGTACATCCCATTTGCATGGGAAGTGTAGAAGAAGTGTAATTCCCTTCTTCCATACAGCTGGAAAAACAGCAGAGAGGGAACAGAGAAATCAAAACCCAACAGTAAATATTAGTTCCTCTGATAATTGACTTGTTTGAGTACAGAGCTGAAAGATGCCTGTTCTGATTTCTATCACCTGCCTATGGTCTACTAGAGGTTTATATCCGTTGGAAAGCACCCAGTCCAGTGAGTCCACAGGCTTAATGCCAGGGAAACGGGCAGGGGAGTAGCTTGATGTTCACGGAGTGGTATCACCCCCATCAGCACAGAACCACTCCTGGGCAGAGACCAGCGCTCTGAACCACCATGAGTAAGAGGGCACTGGAGAAACCATTTGGTGACAACTTCAAAATCCCAACTTGTCAGCTTTCAAACTTTAAAACTGCAGGGTGACAACTTACAGTAGGCATAATGGTAACATAAAAAGCTTTTCATGGGACATTCTTGAAGAAAACAAATCTGAGACCTTCAGTCAGTGAAACTCTTCCTTTACTGACCTGAGTGTAACACTACGGTTGGTGACAACCTTCATCAAACAAGAATACAAACTCAGTAACAAGAGTCTTCAGCACCATCCTCACCAGCGCAGATGAAAGTCCAGAAGCTCAGGTTACACACCGTTCTGTTTGTAGACTTCAAGCCTAAAACAACAAACAATTAAAAAGTCATTTTACAGGCAAGCACCTCTTCAGAAAAAGCTGTAGTTGCTTCCTAGATGTATTTGGCAAAAGCCATTTATTCTACACGTGTTGCAAGACTAGATGATTTTAAATATTCACATGGAAGAAACACCTAGCGTCTTAGGAAAAGTGGAATATTTCTGTAAGAATTGTTATAACTGCTGGTTGCTAAATATACCTACTAGTTCTTTACATTAATACTAAAGTAAATGACATTTTCAATAGCAGTGTAAATGACAATCCAAAAGAGGTATGCAAAAAATGTCCCCCAGGTGTATCAGTTTACTCTTTGGGTTCTATCCAAAGCCCTCAAAATTCTTTAAAATTCTTTCTGTTGAGTTCAGTAGGGTCAGGCCCCTAATACGTTAAATCACTCTACATGTTGTTGAACCTAATACTGCTCAAAGGTCAACAATTTGGTAGATGCAGTATTTGCCACAAAGAAATGTTTTTATATTATTTCCATCTTCTTCTACTCCTAGTTTTCTTTAAAAGTGCTGGTTTTGTCTGTCATTTTCATTGTTTTGTCACAGTTTCAGAAAACTGATTTAGACATTTTTTAATTAAGAAAGGCTTGTCTTGGCAGAATACCATACCTTCATTCCTGTCTAGTGTGTCACAGGTTCAGCAAATGCCCACATTAGTAGCAGTAGTAATAGAACTAAGAAAAACAAAACCGTGTTCAGATAACTTAAAACACAGTCAAACCTATCCATTAATTAAAACACATCAGCAGCAAAAATAAGATTTGATGTTCAAATTGCAGAACCTCCTCATACATATGTGTCTAATTTTTCAAACTTAACACAGTATTAACTTTCACTTACCAGTTTTCTCTTTTTGTAAGCTCATTACAAGTTACATTGTCGTTGTTGGGGTTTGTTTTTCCATTATGATCATCTGGATAAGAGTGCAAAAAATCCTTTACATGAAAAAAAATAAAAACATTTTTTTTAAGGAAAGATATACTTGGGAGACCAATGAACAGCTATTTGCCCACATAGTCAGCAATGCTGCATCTCTGTTAGTGAACTCGTGTGCATGTGTAAATGCAAATATGATCACTTCAATGCGGACAAGTCCCAGATGGTATTTCAGGGTGGAGCTGGGGCTGTGCGATGCTGACAGTGAGAAGATGGGGTGAAGTTCTGTCAGCAGCTGCTTGCGGTGTTCTGGTCTTCTGGAGGAAAACCATAGAGATTGCATCTCAATGACAAACATCTTCCATCATTTACACCCAGATTGGTGTACACATTGCAAACAGGGAGAAAGGTTCACAGGACTACGATCGGTGCTTTGTCTTTGAGGTGGTACACTAACAAGTGTTGTGGTTTAGCTAAATCCAATATACATCCTGATTTCAGCTACTATGAAGAAAGTTAAGCCTATCCCAGCTCAAACCAGGACACAGGAATAATGCATATCTGGTCCAGTGCTTTACAAACTTCCAGAACTTTTGGCTTTTGTATTTTTATGTTTTCCATTCTATCGGGTAAGAATACCATTTTATCACAAAACGCTAGAAAGAAAACCCATAAATTACATGAATAAGAGGTGGTGGATTTGTAACACTAACAAATGCTAAGGAACAGCATTCGACCACTTACTGAAGCATCGCTTTACCAGGCAACCCCTCTGCCCCAAAGGCCGTGCACACATCAGCAGCCATATCGCAGGTGGACCTGCTGGGATAGCTACTAACCCAGACCATGATCTCTTCCAAACATGCATAAAAGCCACTCATACGCTATGTTTCCATATGAAATGTCATAAAACAATCTTTGCCTGCACCCCCCTGAGATACTGGTTCTGTTATAGTTAATTCTTCTTCTTCTCCTTTAGTGAACCACGGTTGCCAAAACCGGTTAAGACACCTGTTATTTTAGAACATGAAATAACTATATATGAAAAAAAATTGTCACCAGTTTGGACAGAGGACCATGTAGGAATCTAATCATAGTTATGTTAGCTAGTATAAGTTTTTTATATATTATTCTTTCCTCCAACAGGTAATGAATTGTGGTAATACTACGTAGGGCACATTGGTAAGCAAAAATTACATTTTAAAACTTTAAAGTTTTGCTCAGCTGGGAACTCATTTTCCACCAGAAAAACCTTTTTTGGTAGGGTTCTCTGAAAACGCTATTAAAATCAAAAGAATCTTATGATATTTCATCTTTCCTGTCTTCTGTACATCTGCCGCCCATTCGGTGTGATGCCTGGAAGTGCACAACCTTCTCGACAAAGCATTGGGAATGCGTGTTTTCACTTCAGCCGACACTTGAGTCATCAGCTTGGCTATGAGGATGCCACAGTTGTTTTCCATCTGAGATACTGCCTTTTCCTAAAATGTTGACCCAAAATCAGTATAACCTGGTTAGTGCGATGAATTACCCCATGTCCAGAATTTTGCACTGTGTGCACATGTGTGCTCTTTGTTGGGTCCTTCCCCTACTCACCAGAAGCCTCAGAAATCCTTCTGGTGAGGACTCTGTCATGAAGAAGGGACTCTCTGTGTGATTGATGGTTTGTGCGTGTCATGGTAACTGGATCCTGTGCTCCAACACAACAAATATCTTTTGAAAATTCCCAAGAAAGAAACTAGTTCAGAATGACTGACTTGAAAAACAATTTTTAATACTTTTGGATGCCTGAACCTTAATTTTGAGAATTCCCAGATGTTTACATATGGAACTGCAGGAATAGTGCTGATTCTGTACAGGGACTGGGACAGGGTTATACGAGGTACTTCACAATCTGCTAGAATGTGACAGCCCCATGTGATGAGGTTTAAAAAAAAAATAAATAAAAGAAAGATCAAAAAAAAGCAAGGCAGACAAAAAAAATAGAAAAGGAACCAACAAAGAGATGACATGAGCTTTTCAGAGCAAGGCAGCAAATCAGTGACAGTATCAGAACAAGAACCAAAATATCTGTTAGATGTCCCAACAAATGTTTGTCCAGATTACAGTCCCATGGGAGTAACTGCCAAACGTTTTATATTTAGCTCGCCCAACTGAAATGCCCACATTAGAAGCCTAAATATTCTCACCTCTCTGTAAAAACTCCAGGGAATAAATGCCTAAACAATACCAGGGTTGCACCTGGTAACAGAAGCAGGCAGAATTCTTTGGTACCAACTGGGACCTCCCTGTTGACACCACCTGGGATTTACAGATGACTTTTCTTAAGAAGCTGAGCTCTGTCTGAACAGGCTGAGACAGAGTTATTCTGTGCAGACTAGAATAAATAAATGAGCCAAGGCATTTATATAAAGAGAAGACAAAAGTGCGACTGAATTGGGAAGGTCATGGAAACAAGACATGAAAGCTATAAATCTGTTTAAAATGAAAATTTATTGAAATATTTATAGCTAAAGCCAGAGTTGAAGAAACCCATGTAAATATTATCATTTTATGCAGCAGCAGACACCCGTAGGTGCTCTTCTGAGAAACAAGGAAGAGGATGGCAGTCGAAGATTTACATTGCTTTAGTCTGGATAAATTACATTATCGAAACAAGCTTTTCCATTTACTGTCCTTTCCATTCTGCTTCTGCTGCTGGGTACATTGGCTGTTTTTCTAGTGAAACTTAGTCACACAGCACAAATATTAGTAAGCAGAATGAGAAATATAATGAAAATATGATTTAGTTATTCTTGGCTCCAGTGGGCTAGAGGATATCAAACCATATCAACAGAGATTTTCCTTTTATGGTGGAACAGGATACAGTTGTATGAGAAGGCATGGCAGGAAGAGTTTGAAGCTATGCTAAATTGGCTACAGCGGTTTAATTAGGGATTTGGACATAAAATGTTTTTTATTAAGTCCATACTTATTTTTAACAGCTCCTTTAGCCTTCAAATTTCTGTAATACACAGATGTTTTACAAGCAGATGTTATTTACTGAAGCATGTTTACTGTTGGAACTCAGTAGATTTACTGCCAGATAATGCTCCCTAGATGTTTTAAATGCCAATAAGTAACAGATATGTTCTTACTGAAGTTTATCGCCCCTGTTTGGGCTGCTGAAAATTTCACAAGGTGACTAGAGGTCTCCAAGAGGCCTCAGTTCATAGGAGCAAGAATCCAGATGTTTATTCTTTCATCGCGTTTAGCTTGATTTGGACACAGGAGCTCATGTCAAGAGTGCTTTTGAGCCTGTGTCTCCTGCTTTGGAAGTTGGGGCTTCCTTAGATGAGGCATCAGTGTTAAGTCAGCACCATCCTCAGCTGATCCTGTGCTGAGAACCATCAGAAATATTGGGTTTGGCTGAAAACTCCATCTGACATCCCCTCGGCCATCATCGCTCATGGTTACATCAAAGTACAAGAGGCAGCTGCAGAAAAGGTGCCAGCAGAGGACCAGCCTTGTGTTGAATGTTTTCTCTGCTGCTGCCCACGCTGTAGTGTCAGCAATTCACAGCAGAAGATCATGATGTAAGACACATGGTGTCATCTGCCCATGACAACCTCCCACCGATTTCAACCTTGACAATGCAGTTCTCAAGACATGAGGGGTGGGAGGGTGTCTTCCCTGTCTTCAGGGGGGTCCTAGGTAATTCTCTACTGTGTCACTTCAGTCACATTTCAATCACAAGGCACAAATCCATGTCAAATTGTTTTAGTGTACAAAGTGTAGTGATAACGATGGCACTACTGATGGAAAACAGGAATCAATACAATGACAGAGAGGTGAAATTAAACAAGACAATAATTGTGCAGTCTGAAAGCTCATACACTGACCTCGTATAAGTGCTGTCCTACAATTAAACATATAATTGACTCGTCCATACTATAACGTGATCTAACAGAGTCCTTTGGTAATTAGTACAGTTCTTTCAAACGAAATCAGAATCCACAGTATCTGCTAGTCACCATTTCTGTTACAAAGCACCAAAACAACAACAACAAAATGCAAGGATCTTTAACCTTACATGATATTTGCTTATCTCTTTGCTCTACTCTGAAGTCATAACATCACCAGATCCCACAAGCTCTATCTGCTCTCATTTTCATAGCAACCGCCTTTGCCTACACAATGTCAACAGAAACTGCATTTCCTAATTAACGCATAAATCCTCCTTCCCCCCCATGCCTGACACCTGTCTAGAACTACCCTTTCCCCATTATCTTTACCAATCTAAGGTGTTGCAAAGGCACAAAGACTTTTCCAACCTTTCCCTTTCTTTTTTTTCTTTTTTTTGTGTGAAGCTGTGCTTCAAGCAGAAAGCTGAAAGCTGTGCGTTCTCTCCACTTACGTGCACCATTAACAGCAGCTCACTCACAGAACACATCACCAATTACTGCCTCATCCTTTCTCTCCGAATGGGCATTTCCAAATGCTTTTCTTTCAGCAACACTCCCTCCTGCATCAGGAGGTGCAGGCACTCACCTTTAGCTCCCTGCTTCTGCATCCCGGGGGAACAGCTGGCATCAACTGGGTCTGGCCACCCTGCAACCTTCCAGCGTCCAGTCCTGGGACCAGCAACAGAACATTCTCAGTGACCTCACAGAAAGTGCAGGGGTGAAAGAAAAGCATTAAACAGTAAAATAGCAAATGCTGAGGAAGAGTTCTAAGGATTCAGGGGGACTAGAGACAAACTGTTTCTTCAGTTCTCCTGATGTTCTGTCTATTTACAGCAAAGGTGGAAAATGGCCTGAAAACACACTAATTGTGTAATTGTTGTAAGTAATTGTGCTTAAATATTTTTATACATTTTGCCTGTTATAAGTATCCTACAAGACATTAGGAGGAAATGAAATTCTTGCTCTCCAGCCTGGCTTTGTTCTGACAGTAAAAATTGTCACAAGTACATTTGATCCTGCTGATTTCTTTTTGTAGGGGAAAAAAAAAAGATCAAATTCAGTTACAATGCACTGAGCACAAATCTACTGTGTTACTGAGGTTGTTCCAGTGAACGAGGAAAGCATGCAACTGAATGGATGTATTGTGAAAAGCAGTCCACTTAAATGGAACCAATTCCCAAATCTCAAACCAAAACTGAATTATTGCATTAGAATGTTTATTGTGTTCAATTTTATGGGTAACTGTGACAGACACACATTGTAAAAAGCTATCGTATGGGATAACATAAATCAGTCCAACACAATTTGGACAAGGAAAACCAGAAGGATGTGTGTTGTCTGCACGGAGTTTGTGTATCTTGTGCATGGGAAGCTCTTCTGATCCTGAGTTCTGTGAAACTGAAATCTGATTCTGAACACGTAACAGCAGCCAAACGAGCAAATGCATTCTCCTGGCCATACTGCATACACAGAGAAAGCCTTGGGATGCAAGCTTTGGCCATTTAAATGCTCCGTTTGGATGAAGAGATGTCCCTTCACAAAGAAAACCATGACACCTCTTCCCCCTCACTCCTACTCACCCCATTCCAGTACAGCTCAAAATACTGCCACCTGAGGCAATCAAGGTCACTTTATTTGTGTCTTTTGTTCCTTTTTAGAAAACATAAGGTCTTCAGCAACGCTATTCTGCTGCTGAGGTGCAGCAAAATTCTGTAAAGCAGTGGTTTCTTCAGCATATAGATAATTTGTAAGTTTAGCAAAGACAGTTTCTCTGATCACATTTAAATTTATGGATGCTGTTAATTCATCAAATTCCCATGGAATATTTAGCATTTTGTACCCTCTCTCCTACGCTCTACACTCACACTTCAGAGGACACCTGATGTTCCACAAACACAAGCACAATTAGAACCACGGGATCATTACGGTTGGAACCATATTTAATGTCTTACACCAAGAATCGGAGACATTTTAAGGACAACCAGACCACAGGGCTGCAGGGAGAACTCCTGGATATTATGAAGCCCCACAACCACGTTATAAAATTCCTTTATAATAATTTCCCAACTCCATCAAGCACTGCTGGGACACTAGATCCGAGCTGTTAGCTCGCAGAGCTGACTGATTACCGGACACCCTGCAGAGCACTTGTACCACACACAGTACGAACACCCCATGCCAGAGGCATGCAATTAACTTGCTCAGCTCACGTGGGCTAGAGACAGACAGGACCGAGACAGGGCTCTGCCAAACACAGGATAGACAGGACCTTAAGAGAGCAGAGAGAGAGCTGAAAGAATGAGCAAAAAATGGAATAATTAGCAATAATTCAGGCTGCCCCTTTCCCTTCTTCTCCATGCAGGACAGCGTGTAACACTTCACATGTGCTTCCCAATCCTTTCCAGGTTGGGCCCGTGAGCTTTATAAAGGTGAGCAATAAAAACCGGTACCACTGAACATCCATATCCTGTACGGCGTTCTTTGAAGGGAGGTAAAGCATTTGCAATAATGGAAAATCAAAACAATACAATCTTGCCTCAGAGTATTTTTAGAATTATTTTACTGGTCCATTTGCAATGTTTCATTGCATTGATAGTAGAAAACAAAAAAAAGGTAATTTTAAAATTATTTCCTATTGCTCTTCATGATTTTGTCACCAAAAGCTTGCTGGTGACACCAGGAATATATTTCTATTGCACACCTCCATCACCCAGCCCACAGCAGTTTCTGGGGGGCCAGGTGTATCCAATTTGGAAGAAATTATTAAAATCTGTTCAGCTGGTTCTGCATCAAAGAACTCTGTAATTGCTTGGTTCTAGGGCTTTCTGCCATCTGAGGCTGAGATGGTAACCATCTGTTACGAATTCCTCTACTGAGGAACTTTACTCATATTCTGCAGAACAACAGAAAAAAAATCTTTAAAAACCAAACCCACTCTTCATTATAGCTCAGTTCCAAATTACGCAGCTCTCGTTGGTTCTTGTCAAGCTTCAGTGCCGGCTGACTGTACGGCAGAAAGAATAATTTACTTACCATGAAATATTACCACTTTATGCTAATAATAACCCACAGAAAAAAAAGAAGCATTGTTTTGTTATTATTCATACATCAGTATAATGCCTCCAAGGTGCTGAGAGCTCCGCAGATTAAAGAGACCTCGTGGCAGAGGGAGCAGGGGATTTGAAGAATGATCTTCTCTGTAAAACAGTCTCTGTAAAATGAATGTTCACATTCTGCTGAGGTCACTTTGTCATCTACAATAAGGTTTAACTTAAACAACTTGTGCCATCTCAAAGCTAAGTGTCTAATCGAAACCCAGTCCTCTAGGTTTCTTCTGTAGGAAAAACACATCCACCAAGGAATCCGCCTTGAGGTTCACATTGAAGCTGGAAGAGGTGAGTCAGCTTGTGGAAGTACATCTCTGTCCATCCATCCATATGGTGCAGAAACCAAACTTTGATGGCCTATGGACCATTATTTGTGAATCAGATCTCTGTCCACAACGGCAGTGCTTCATTGCTTCAACTCTTCATGTGTCTTCCCACTTCTACAAGTGATGAGGTTGCATACAGCTTCCATTCCCCAAGACACTGCCTTCCATCACATTTGTCAGTGGTGCAGACCGCTGAAGGAAAGATTACAGGATTAAAAATAATACTACAATGTATATACATATAGGAACATTAATTCTATGGTTTCTAGATTGTGAAAAATGCATTTTGGGGTTTTGATTTTGTAGTTGTCTTTTTACTGGTGCTTGGGGAATGGAAGGGAGGAGATAGTATCACCTTGCTGCCTAAAACATCTCCTGTCTTAAATGACAACCACATGAGACAACTCTTCCCCTTGAAGATCCTAAAGACCAAAAGAACAATGTGAGTGGATGACTTTACAGCTGGACAACCGAGGAACAGAAAGGGATGGATCAGTGAGTTAACTAAACCTCCAAAGGCTATCTAGAGGAAAGGTTGGAGTCAACTCTCAATCTGCAAATTCAGGTTTTTGTATTCACACTGCAACATCTTCAGCTTTTCTGCAGGGCTTCTCTTTGTCAGTTCAATGCACCACTGCCAGTTCTGCCTTCTCACATCTGGAGAAGCCAGCACTCCACCATCACATCCCATGTGTCAGGCTCTTAACACGTGGCTTTATTCCCAGTTCTCCTAGTCCAAAATCTGTGGAAGAGACTGGAATCTTGGATTCTTGGAGAAAGTGATGGCTAAATAATCACATCTGAAATATTTCAGAGGGAGGGCAAAATGTTGGAACGCAAACCAGGAGATTGTGGTTGAGTGAAATAGAAGAGTTCTAACTTTTGTTGCTCACCTTGATAAAGCTCATGGGCCTAACATGGCAAGGATCAGGAAAAACATGTAAAATGTTGCTTTTGAACTTACTAGACACATCAAATATTTCCACCCCTTCTCCCACACCTCCCTCTTACAAAAGGCTGAAGAACAAGTAAACTAGGTATGCTGTACTGACTGCCTGCCTTGCTCTTTTGAAGCAGGAGTTGACTTCTTGTCCTCTGCTTGTACAGTGAAAAGCACAATAACGCCTTGACTGTGAGCTTGCCTCATTGATACCCTATCCTCTAATGCATTATTTGAAAGTTGTTTTTAAATTACACGTATTGTAGATACATACGAAAATAGGAAAGTAGGGGCTTCAGTTTGCATTTGTCTTTTATCTATGCCTGAGTCATTACTGATCCCACAGGAAGACCAGCTGACCATATACTAACGTGGGCCTTATTCCTAGGCCCAGCAATATAGTAACAGTTCATAGAAGGCATTTATAACCTGACATTTTTTACAACACCTTCACGTCATATCGTTGTACCAATTTCTCTTTATTCTCCCTGGTGAAGACAAGCTATAAAACGGAGATTTCTACCGTATCAGTCTCTGAGCCATCATTAATTTCAGCCAGAGCCTTGGCCAAATGCCAAGCCATTCTCACTCTTCCCCTTCTACTGCAAGCAACAGGGCATTCAAAGAAAGGGAGCACCCAAGAGCTAGGAGGCACTCAGCGGGGATGGCACCTGGGGGGCAGGATGCATACCCTTGGGTTGCCAGTAAGATGAGAATCTTTCCCTAGAGGCATAACGCTGGACTCTCCTGCAGAACAGTGTTTGTCTATCACTAGAGGGACAGACAGACAGCCATGAGCATGTGTTTTCAGTCAATGCATTTTACGACATTTGGAAAGTGCATTTTACTGGGGATTGGGGAACGACTGTATCCTAAAGCTCCTCTTCTCAAGAGAGTTCTCCTTACCAGCAACGTCCAGTCTGCAACTCCTTCACGGAGCCCTCTGAACAAACAGTCTTTTCCATCCTGCCATCACTTCAGGACCCTCAGGAGTCAATGCCCAACCCAAGCAGACCACTCTCAGACATCCCCCCGAGCTGTGGTCAGCCCCAGGGCTGGACACTCCCCAACACAGCCTGCGGTCATCCCACCTCGGGAGAAGTGTCCTCTGGGGACCGTAAACTGAGCCGCGTACTTCTCTATTAATTCATTAAAGTGCTTTACTGGCTCTCAGATCATTGTGGTAACAGAATTACTGTGACCGTGAATGCTGTTTTATAGCAAAAAATAAACCTGGAGCTAAATTGAGTGTGACAGTGACCATAGAGAAGAATAATATTGCTGATGGAGCTCTTGCGCTGCTCAAATTCCACAGACAACTCTGGGGCTGTAAAACAAGGCTCCGGCTGATTTTATACATGGCAACAGCATCAAAACTGACAGAAACAAGGGCTGCGAGATAGAAACATACAAAACCACGCTTGTGTCAGAAGGGTTTTGACTAATGACCAGAGCACAGGAGGTCTGAAGCAATCCATCCAGTGCTGAGGTCAGTAGCAGTATTGAACGGAGCCAACGACGCTCTTCTCGGCTCCATCGTGGTCCTGGTGAGGGAGCTGCCTCATTTCTTTTAAGTTGAGGAGACTCAATACCAAAAGACACCTCTTTATAGAGCAGCATTATGAAAACATGGAATGGTTGGCACTGCATGATCACGCCCAGCCCTGCCACTTGCAGAGCATGACAAGGGACAAGGGACCCCAGCATGCAAGGAGCCATCCCTAGCAGGTGGCAGAGCGCAGAACGCCAGCGTGGCTTGTAAGAAGGAATCTCCCACCGCAATATGGCTGGCAAGGAACCAAGAAGCTGTCAGAGGTGTTTGCAGTTAGATAACAGAAGCCACATTAGAATCCGGGTTTGAATGAAGCCCATTGCGATATGGAGATCTCCGTTATGGAAATTTAAAGCAGCAATTCAGGTTCAAATCAAAGACCTGAGGTACTGGAAGAAGGAAACGAGAGAGGCAAGGACTGAGGTTTGGTCTAATGTACAATGTGCCATGCAAATACCTTCTTCATGTAAACACTTCTCAGAATTCAGAGAATACTGCAAACTTGCAACGACAATTGCCAGGATAATAACCAGGCAGTGCTTTACATAGAACATGGAATAAATTCTCCTTTCTTTTCAACAAAGATTTAAGTAGAAAAAAATACATTCAGCAGGAATCAAACCAATTGAACTTGTCAAATAGGTAGATAACAAATAGAGAAATTAAAATATTATTTCCCAGTTACTAATATTGAGTTGTCAATATCCTCATAAAAAAAAAAAGATAAATTTCAACTTTAATAACATCCACTCATCCACAAACTGTCTTGGCACTGATAGTGTCTTTTTTGGGAAGAGCAATAATATCAAAGATTCAAACTTGGAAGTATTTACAAAATTCAGCTAGCAAAAATATTTTAGAGCCTGAAATCCAAAGGGAAAAAAAAAAAGTGAGAGAATTAAATGTAGTAATCATGGTTGTGCACGCATAAGCTTATGTAGCAAGTCTAATGCAGAACACTTGTACACTTCTCTAGATTGTTTAGCTGACACGAAAACTTTCCCAAGGGAGCCTTCCAACCCTTAGAAAGCATCCACACCCTTCAGAAAAATCCCCCTCAGAATAAAGTCAGATTCAAGGAGAAATCCTGTAAAACTAGTGTGCCATACACTGGTGTAGCTCATCACACACACATACTGATCGGGAATAAGGGGAGGCACAAGTGAAGCTGCCTGTATCATTGAGTTCTTCCAGGTTTTTTGCTTGCTTGCTTGTATACTCACTCTTATTCAAACTATGGAAAGAGTAAACTGGAAGGGAGAATTCTGACAAACTCCCCTCAGGAAGATATAAAATTAATTTTTTATTGTTTTACTTTGACTTTCTGTTGATTGAGTTTTTTTCCCCTCCTTCTGCAACTGCTGCCCTCTGGACGTAGCAGAAAGCCATCTATCTGCCTTAGAAAGACCATGCAATATTTCAATATCTTTCTTAAATTATGTATACTAAATCTGAATATCTCTGAGGAGTGCAGAAGCACGATATACGAAGCTGTACATCACGTACCTACTACTTCTTAATATTTAGCTTTGTATATAAAAAATAAAGATTGCATTAACAGCTTTAGTCAAGGAAAAGCTTCAAGACTTTACAGTGAACTGAATATGCTCATCCACCGTGACCAAGTCATTTTAGTCTTTGCTCCTCCAAAAAGTCGTCAATATTGTAACCATGACCTACTTTTGTGGTTCCTGCGAGCGTGTATTTCTCCTTTGGCCATGAAATAGAGTTGCATACTATGGGCTGGCTCTCATCCACGAGGCGACAGACATCACTCCAGCCAGTTACTTTATCTCTCACCTAAGCCTGGAACCATACATAACTAAAATCAGCAATGACTTTATCCTTATTGCAAGTCACTTACGGTAATTTTTAAAAGCCTGGGACCAAGAACCATTCCAGCAAAATGCATTTTAATACAAGCTCCCCTTTTATGTCAGTAATAAATCCCAGTTTACATCCACATTGAGTCAGGGTTTCATCCGTTTAACACAGATCATTTCTATCACTCTAGTTTCCTAAATGAAACCACAATGGTCTAATAATTAAAATATTTAACAGAACATTCAACATATTATGTCATTAATATTCTGTTTATTGTCCAAAGTGATTATATAATGTTAATATAAATATAACCACAAGCCCATGCTGACTATTGTTAATTTTGCTGACCCTCTCCTTAATTCTTTATTAATTGATTACCTACCATACCATCATTTATCAAAGTTTTGATGACAGGCCTATGAATTATTAATATTTTTCCATAGCCCAGTTTTGGCTGGACATTAGCTTAGTTTGGATTTTTCTCAGTGTCCCCTGGTTTACTGAAAATAAATATGAATAAATGAGACAGGTCCCAAGAAGCCATATCTTTTAAATCTCCTGCATGTGATTATTTGGCCAAGTATTAAAAATACCTTAAATTTAGTAATTACCTTATGACATCTTGCTAAGATTCTAGTGGAAAAGAAAGTACACGTGCACCCTTACATGATACAATCCCACTCTTTTATCCTAAAGATAAATAATAATTTAATTAACACTTTCAAATTTTCTACATTATTTTTGAATACAATATCAGTATCCTAATTTTCCTTGTTTCTAACATACAGTATTAAAATGTCTTTGAGTTCCTTACTTTGCTTGGCTCTACTTTTCCTTTCACTTTTCATTTCAATAGTATCTTTATGTTTCACTCCAGGTATATGCTTCAGAAAAGAATCATTGTCTCTAATCCCTGACTCTTCACTTACAGCCGTTGCTGTCAAATCCAACTTCGAGAATTCCATCTCCTGTGACACTTTTGAGTTGGATTTTTTTAATCAGCCTAGACTCTTTTTTCCAGGTTGTGGTTTCTAAGAAATTCAGTAAACTTTTCATTTTCAGATATGAATAATATTTTTCTGTTTAAATTTCATTTGGATGACTTGATTTATAGTTAATTTCAGCTTTGAGAAGCTGAAGTCCCTCAAGGCGTTATACATTTATTTATATGAGGTCATTTGCTTTAATTCATTTGCAATATTTATAATCTAAGTATCCAGCAAATTTTGACTTTGGGATTAATTATTTCCCATCTGACAACACAGGAAGAAATAGAATTTCCCATATTTACTGCAACTCGTGCATTTAATAGAAGTCATCTATAATTTCAAAAAATTGTGATGTTTAAACATAGTCAAGAAGACAGCACAAGCAGCTGCTCAGGCTGAATCCCACCATCATAACGTACATTTTACCCTCAGTCTGTAGTTCTGTCTTCAAGGGTAATTTGCTGATTATCCCAGCTGCCACCTAAGTGACCATATTCAGTAGTATCTGATGAAAAACTCATCCTGAGGGCTCAGTGAAAGGAAAGAAGTAGACAAGGTATCTGTCCTTTTCCCCGAACAGATTGGAGCTCGTGATTTTCAGTCATACAAAGCTTCTGAGAAGATCTGATTAATACAAGACAAACGTCACCCTTGCCTTTGGCTGTTGGCACAACACTGTTCTGCCTTATGCATCGATTGCTTCCCTCCGGAAAGGGAGATGCTGTTTGTGCTGAGCTGGGGATGGATTCAGAAGACAAAAATTCCATCAAACTGAGGGTGAGTCCAAGCACACGAGTCTCAGGATTCAGATTACTTTTTCTCATCCACCTAAAATTACTCAGTAACACCTTTGGGGCTGTCCCATGGGGTTTCTCAAACAGGACCATGAAATCCTCTGCCCTGGGGAGCACGTCTGAGCTGGGCTTTAGGTTCACTTCAGGCTTGGGTGGTTTGAGTTCACTTTGCTGAACAGCAAGGTGTCAGGCTAGAAATTCTCCAACTTCTGCTTTAAGGCTGGGACAGTCCCACTTAAAGCCAGAAACACAATATTTGAGAAACCAAAGAATGACTTAAGGAGATCTTGACTCCAGGTTGATGAAGGACCAATGCTGACTTTGTTCCTTTAGACAGTGGAATAAGATCAGCACAGAAGAGCACACTGGATCGCCCCTGGTGCCTCAGTTTACTCAAGAAGGAACAGGGAAATATGTGACTGATGCGGGCTTATGATGCTATAGGTGACACCTATCACACCTCTCTACGGCTGGTGGCTAATTCCACCGACACACAATGAATTATGCTGAAACACTTTTTTTTTTCCTGCTGTAGCTATTCCCATTGATGCATTACCCACTGTTTTATTTTGAAGCCTCTGATCACTGCTCCCAAAGGGAAATTTTGCAGAAGCCACATGCACGTTGCCCACTCGACTGCAGCCCACAGCCCTGTGCTAGAGAGGGTTTAGACAATGGGGTCTGAGAAAAAGAGGCCAAATTTTTGTCCCTCGAATGGGTTCATGTGAAGATATCAAAAGAAGGGAAAGGGATAAGTGGATAAGGCTGAAGGACAACACCCCAACCTTCCCACCGTGGAAGGTAGCATGACTGTCGAAGCGCGACCCTTGCATGCAAACACAGCACTAAACCACAGAGGCATTCACAGAATCACAGAATTATAAGGTTGGAAAAGACCTAGAAGATCATCCAGTCCATCCATATCCAATACTTCCCAACTAAATAATTTCCCTCAGCACAACATCCAGATGTTTCTTGAACACTCCCATGGTCGGTGACTCCACCACCTCCCTGGGCAGTGCATTCCAGTGCATTCCAGTGCCAGGGACTCCCACCGCCTCTCCCCATCTGTATGTGTCTCAGATCCATCTGCTTTTGTCTCCGACATGCTCCATGGCCACAAGCAGGACAGCGATGCACACCTCCCTCCCGCTCTCTGCTCCCTGTAAGACACGGAGGAATGACATAACGGGGTGCGAAAACCTCCGGCACAGCTGGGGAAGCATTCCTTCAGAGCAGGGAAGACAACATCACACATACTCCAAGGATGCAGCCCTTGGAATAATTCAACTGCGTGTTACACTTTCCTGCACCCCGAGTGACTCCTAAACTCAAGCACTTTAAGAGACGACAGCACAAACACCTCTGGGGCAAACACACACCCGCGTAAAGGCATCCTTACGTTTCCCTTTCCCCTAATACAGCTTTAGATGGAATCTGAGATAAAGGAGAAAAATGTCAAAGAAAAATCTCTATTCTAACGAATAAAATCATGCTGAAAGATCTTTTCCTTGGAATTCAAAAGCTCCACTTATGACTGCAGCTGATCTCGGACATTAAGCCATTGGTGAAACCCTGTGTTTCTAAAGGAACAGACTACCTGCGATGATAGAAGAAAGAAACATAAATAAACGAATACTGAAAACGTTAGCCTGACCACAGTATAGTGAAGCTACGTATATATTAACAAAGAGAGAACATTACTGGTAATAAAACAACAAGACCAAAATTTATCTGATAAAAAGGCTCTGAGAATGAGAGAAACCCACATCACAGAGATGATGTAAGATCCGTTGCTGTATTTCGTAAACATTGCAAATGAAAGATAAGGAGTGAGGCTGATTAGAGCTATATGGAGCTTTTATTTATAACTTTTCACACAATGTCTACTATGTTACATGGTTTTTTTGCCCGTTCAAATGTGGGCTCACGATTTGCCATCTCAAGCTATTCCCACTGAATTCAGCCTACTGAGAAATGCAAACACTGGCACTTACAGGGTGATTAAGTACAGATGTGATTATTTGACAAATAATCATAACAAATAATTGTCACTTCCTTGTTTAGAAACCACTAATTTAAAACATGTGTGTGCTGACCTAACCTCACCAGTGCACCCTCTTCTAATGGGGGAGAGAAGAGGGAGAGAGGTTCAAGCTGTTATCTTTCCTACAGGAAAACTAACCTTTTGTTCTCTGGTTCTAACTTTCTGCTTCCCAGAGTGACTCTGCTCAGAAGCACGCTTCACACTGGCTTCTGTTCTGCAACACTTCTCATAAAGAGCCACTTCAGGAGAGTGGAGTGGGAGGACAGAGGCACAAGACATGCCGTGTTGCGATACCATTTCTTCCAGACAGACCAGTGGCACTCATTTGTGTTATTAGAGTGCTGTACTCTTCCAGGCACGAGGAATACACCAATATCTTTTCAGCCAGAAGAACCTTGGCTTACATTAAGGCAATGACTAAACCAAGAAATATTTCATGAGCGAGAACATGGGTGCCTTGTCTCCGACTTTGGACCAAAGATCAGCAATAACCGGACTTTGAACTGGGCACACAAGAAGCTCTCCCAGGACAGACTGGGGGCTCTCAGTCCATACTGTTGGAGAATGATCGCCTTGAGGTTAGGACAGGGTTGTAGAAGGCAAGCGGCCATAAAAACTTGTAGCTACAAGAGATTTCAAGCAACACACGCAAGAAGAAACGAAACATTTCAGAGAGAGCGAGCCCTAAATGACCTTCTCACTTTGCACACAAGACACCCCTAAGTCATTGGTTTGCTCATGAACCAGACATGAAGTCACTTATTGGCATTTAATAACATGTCATGTCTTCGTAAGAGACACGTGAAACTTGCTTGCTTAAATAGCGGAAATTAAGGATTTTAATTTGCCCATTTAAATCCGTAAAATCAAAGGTAATTTCCCTTCAGTTAATGATGCTGTACCAAGGATAAACAAGGAGTGTCAGCAGTGATGATTGAACGGCATATTCCAAAGGCTGCACATGTCATGCACCAGTGTTTACTTTGAAGTATGTTGTTTATCTTTACTGAAAAATGTTAAACTCGGTCTTCAAACAATTTAGTTTAGGTTCTCAATCAAGGGCTGGTGTGCAGTCTTTAGGAAAGAAAGAGCAAGACTCTTAGCGAGTGTTTATGTGAACCAGCCCTGTTTACATTTCGGCTTCCCCTCGGAATCTGTAAGGCAATGTTTATAGACAGCAGCCAATGAAGTTGTATAATTTGATTATCATGAACTATACCATTTTAATTAATTATTACAACTTGTTCTTGTATGACCATTGTGGAAAGTGGAGATAAAGGACATCTTCTATAATCACAGGTTGTGGACTTCTCTCATTTTCTCTCTTTTTTTGTAGACACATCCTACACTACACTAGAAATCTCAGGTTTGACAAGCCATTAAGTTTGAAATCCATATATATTGCATTTTTTTAACCTAAGATCATGTTTAACCATTTAGTTGAAACAAAGCTACTTCCCAGGCCTTCTCAGCCTTATGCTTTCTAGAAAGGATGTAGGGAGGACATCGTACAGGAAGAATTCTGCTTTCTGGGCAAAAGAAAGGTGTCCAGGAGGGACACATCCACACAGCACTCCTCCGGGGCAGGGAAGCGATGCGATGCTTTGCTCTGCCACTTCCTGGGGACACTGCCAAGATGTACATGTTCTTTCTACATCTTCCTGGTGATATCGGTCTGTTCTCCACGCAGAGCCCCGAGCTATGGCGGTGACGCAGGATGGGCACAGCCCACCTCCGCGGTCCCCTGAATACCCTGACTGGGAAGATACCAGAGCACACCACAGATTCCTCCCTGTCCACATCGCCAGGTTGGTTTTGAAAGGAAATCAGGAAGATGGTAACCACCCAGATCTCATCTTGGAGCTGAGAGAGGACAAAGGAGATCCTGGTAACAAAGCAACCAGAACGGGGGGGTGAGATGTGAACCACCTCCTCCTGCTCTGCAAGGACATGACATGTTCTCTGGGTGCACACAAGCATCTTCGTGCACCTGCACCTGCCTAGAGCAATGGAGCACGCAGATAATCTGCTGTCCAACGCAAATTAATACTTGAGAATACTCTTCTCAACTATGATTTAGAAAAATATATATTCAACTGGTCCCTCAAGGCAGCTTAAAAGAGCAAAACCCACCCAAGGTGAGGGAAATGTACTCTCCTAAGAAAAATCCTCAGTCCTGCTTCTGAATTTATGTGATGACCAAAATCTTTCACGGCTACACTCTCAATGTTATGTCATAATTACGTCCTCCAGACAGTATGCACAGCTAATCTCCTGTCTCTGGAAGTAGTAGAGACAGAAATCCCAGGCACACGACCACGTACGAACCCACAGCACCGGAGAAACATTCACCTTGGGAGGGACTGGGGAACTGGGGATCCTACCACAGTCTCTTCTCCCCAACAACACGCCACTGCATGGACACTGTCTTCTTCCTGCCCTCTCCACACACACCCCCCAGCCTTTTTCTCTCCCAGGACCAGGAGTAAGCCCCAGTTACCTCACCTGCTACTGCCCAACCTCTCCTCCTTCCTCTCCTCCATCCTTTTTATCAAAGAGAGAAAAAGACTGAACACAACCCTCTGCCTCAGAGTGATTAATACAAATCACCGGCAGAACAGCTTGTTCTTCTCCACTAATAAGGATGCTTCCCAGATCAAGAGCCCTCAACCACCATCTCTGACAAAACATCTCGTTTTACAGCGACACGAGCCAGACAACACCTTTGTAACCCTGGGTCCATTTACTCTAGCAAAACTAACACCACAGTGCCTGTTTCCATAACAATTTTAAATGTTTTTAAATGTGCCATTTAAATGCATCAATTTAAAGGAGATATTTTGACTCTGCTTTATTCTACAGAGATAATTCCATTTTCTGAATAAAGTAATGATGTTTCCCCAGAGAAATTCCCTATGGAAAAAGATGCACACATTCAAAGCTAAACCCGTGATTTTCTGGATCAGTCCCTATACAACCGCAAAGAATTATGCTTGATATCACAAGATATAGTTCAATATCATTTGATTCAATTAGGAAGAAAAAGGACAGAAAACAACCCTGTATTAAGTCAGAAGAAGGGAAGCACTGTTGATGGGACACATCTGTCTTCCCCAGCTCCCCTTGTGTCTGATATCAGCACACTGAGACTTCAGTTATTTCTGTGTGTGGCTGGGGTCAGAGAAATAAATTATCTTCTCCTGCATCCTGACACAACTTCAGAGAAAATTTCCAGTACTGAGGACAACTTCTCCTTGGCCCATGAAAGACAAGAACCAGTGGAAGCAGAGAGTGGCTGATTGATATAGTGAGAAAGGACAGAAAAATAAAAAAATAAAAAAGGATAAATTTACTTTTTTTGGTCTACCTTCTTAGGAGAAAAAAAAATGTGTAAAATTTATAGTGCCAAGAAGAAAAGTGGAATAATTTAATTTATGCACATATCCTTGGCTATGCCACTGGGAAGAACTATCCTAGGGGCGCGTGGCAAAACCACAGCAGATCCAGTGGAAAGCTGAAATTCAGGAAATTTTCACAGTTCAAGTCGTCTTTTTCCTGCCTCCTTCAATGCAACTACAGGTTTGCCTCAAAGAACAAAGCAAACTACAATACATCACCACTGCAAAGAAAAAAAAACCCTAAAAACCCACAAAAACCTACCAAAACCACCATCAATCACGCGGAAGGCTCAGCGTATGTGTAAACTCTCAGCACCTTACATTTCAGCAGCTCCCTCACAGCAAGTCCCGTGGGTGCAAATTGTTTCTTGAAAGCTCAGATACAATTTTTTTCGCATTCCTTTAGACTGGGGCTCACTCTACAAGCGAAAGAGCTCATTTGCACATCCTCTTACAAGTCAGAAGCAATAGGCCTGCAGAAATTTGTTCCCCTTCGCTCATCCGTGGAAGGAGAAGAAGGATACGGCAGCAAGGTGTAACAAACCCTGGCACACGGGGCAGCCAGGCTGGCACCTCCTCCAGCAAAGGTTTCTGCAAATTCCTTTAGAAACTACCAGAAATAATTTGTGTAAACACACCTTTTACATGTTAAGAAATCATAGTGGTGCCTTTCACACACTTAAAGAAAAAAACTTATTGTGGTTTATCCCTGAAAAATTGATTTTTAGAAATACTTTGGTTTATCTCTTATATAAAACCATTTAAATGGTTCATGACTGCATATTTGAGTTATTTCANTTGTTCCCCTTCGCTCATCCATGGAAGGAGAAGAAGGATACGGCAGCAAGGTGTAACAAACCCTGGCACACGGGGCAGCCAGGCTGGCACCTCCTCCAGCAAAGGTTTCTGCAAATTCCTTTAGAAACTACCAGAAATAATTTGTGTAAACACACCTTTTACATGTTAAGAAATCATAGTGGTGCCTTTCACACACTTAAAGAAAAAAACTTATTGTGGTTTATCCCTGAAAAATTGATTTTTAGAAATACTTTGGTTTATCTCTTATATAAAACCATTTCAATGGTTCATGACTGCATATTTGAGTTATTTCAGGATTTAATTATTTTTCTCTGTTGGTTTATGAATTGGTCAGTGATCTCCATTTCTGTCTGCATTAGTTACATCAAAATCCTTGCTGTGTGACTTCAGGAGAGTCTTTCTGGTTAGTAGCAGGTGAGTAATAGTTGAGTAACAGTCAACTAAAGCTCCTCACCAACTGTGTCCCAAATCCTACTGACATAAAGATATCTTCATGTTTACTTATTTTTTTTATCTCTTAAGGATATTTTCCACCATAATAGAGAGAAATTACATTGATTTAACAATCTCAGAGGCTAAGAGATATTTGGAGGAAAGTACTGAAAGGTGGGTGGAAAAATATTGAAAACTCTACTTAGCATACAGGTAATTATGATTTATCATCAAAACATTCTCCCAGAAAACTTCTCCCAAGTAACAAGGGATAGGACTAGAGAAAACAGCTTGAAGTTGTGCCAGGGGAGATTTAGATTGGATATTAGGAAAAATTTCTTCATCAAAACAGTTTTCAAGCACTGGAACAGGCTGCCCAGGGAAGCAGTTGGGTCACCATCGCTGGAGGGGTTTTAAAGACAAGTAGACGTGGTGCTTAGGGACATGGTTGAGTGGTGGACTTGCCAATGTTAGGTTTACAGTTGGACTTGATGATCTTAAAGGTCTTTTCCAACATAATGAAAGATCCTATGAATCTACCGTGGTGGAAGAAATTGGTCCATTTTTTTGGTTCTATATTCTTTACCTGCACGATGAATGTTGCTGGCTTTCTATTGTTTACTGTCTGTGATCTATGATAGAAAAGCAGTAGGGTAGAATATAAATGCTATGAAATGTTGGGTATGGAATTAGAATTTCCCTTCTCAAGGTCACTCATTACTGTTTACTACGATTCTCCATTAGCTGTCTGGAGGGAAAGGTTACTCTGCTCTTTCAGGTCCTCCGCGGATAGTTCTGAAAACAGAAGAATAATGATCAAAATGACAAATAACAGAGCAAATAACACACTGTGACCAATGAATACTCTTTCTCCTTGACAAATACACTTGTCTGCATGTGAATGTGGGTATTGATACAGACAGAAACCATTTATCAAAGTCTTGTGTGCAAAGAAACCAACTGTTTATTGGAAGAGTTAACTCTGTCCCAGCCAAAACAAGGACAATAGGTTGCAAAATTGGTGAAACAAACAACTATTTAGGATTCCACCCATGCCCACAGACCACACTCAGGGTCAGCCAGCTCCACCATAGGATGTGCAGCAGGTCCAAGTCCTCCACTGATGCAGGCACTATGCAGCCGATTACATGAGCTAGACACAGGTAAAGGTCACTGAAATACATCATCTCATTAGGATGATTACGGGCCGAGCTATATTTTCTCCCACTAACCTGCTATTTTAGTCAAAGACCTTATGCACTCACAAACCTGTCAGTTCATGGGAGTGCAGCATTCTTTTCATCATGTATTCCAGTGCCAGGGTCAGCTCTGGTTCACTACGGCAGAGGAAAATCTATCATTTCCATATCTGAGCGTCACAGTGAAGTGTGTCATTTTTGGCTCCCTTTTTCTGATGTCTTCTGCCTTCTGTAAGATTCTTATTCCTATTTCCCTTATCAGCTCCTGCTTAGCTCATGTTTCTCTTGGTATGAGATGCTCTTCACTCTGTCATTACCTCCACCATCCTCCCCCAGAACAGCCATTCCTGGGCAGCTTTTCATCTCTCTGTCTCTCCTTAGCTTGAGCTGTTGGTAATTTATAAATGTGATAGCTGCTTTCAACAGAACGGAACTACTGGGCACAGCACAACATGTGTTGGGGGACATCTACAGGCTGATTCCTGCCAAGGAAAGTTAATGAAGATGTACCGCTGGGCAAATGAAGGACATCTCCATCGCACCTAGGTTCTAGTCCTTTTTTCTTTGAATCAGTCAATCCTGAGTAATTATATCCCCACTTCAAAAAGAAAGACAATAAATCCTGGATTCCACACGACATCTATGCAATTACCAGAAACTGCTTATCACCACCAAAATAGCTAGAAAGCAATTATTTCATCCCAGAGCATTAAACATTTTTAAAATAATGATATGATGTAACAGTACAGTTCTAATGTCTGAAAATTTTTGATCATTTGGATGCCATTTGGTAAAGCAAAAAAAAAAATATTTTAAATACTCTTACTTGCAAAGCAATGTTTTATATACAGCACTCTGATATCATATCTGTGAGGTAAGCAATAGGTAAGTTTATTACAAGGCAGTTGATATAGCTGGGTTTTTTTTTCCTTTTTACTGGCTACAAAAAGCCAAACTAGTGAAAGAAAAGGTCTACTTAAAAGGGCAAAAATGTAGGTAAATCTAGCTGATAATTCAATACCCCACACATAAAATTAATACATTTCTTCTTAGCCTATGAGGATGTCACTAAGGCAGTAAGAATCAGATCTTCAAAGAAATGCAGAAGTCCAGCTCCTAGGGAGCCCAGAGACACTGAGAAAACGAGTGGGTAGGGTCAGCCTATAAGAAGACAGATATTGAAATATATACAGGGTATCATATTTAACTTTCATTAAAATTTATATAACTAATATGAAAATATTCCACGGAACACAGTTACAGACAAACCTGGAAGACTTCCCCCTGGCAAAGTCCTGTGGTTTCCGTATTTCCTCAGTGGAAGTAATCACCCAGCCAGCAGGGTGGTCTGCCTCCTCTACAGCACAACGTTGCTGGAAGGTGTGTCCAGCTGGCATCACAAAGGGTCCAGCTCACATGTCCAACAGTTCCCAGACTCTTTGGTCACACGTCACTTCAGCCATCGCTGCGGAGAGCTCCCTCGGTTGGGAGAGCAGACAACGGCATCTCCTAATTCAGGATGCTCAGACAAGCCTTCCCAGGAGCAGAGCGCCTAACAAGCCTCAGTCCTACAGAAAACAGGAGTAAACGAAGCAACAACCACTTCCACAGAAACTGTATTTGATCTGTGGCTCCTGGCATTGTCTGCTTAACTCTCTACTTTACACTTAACAGACAAGAACTTATTTATAAGGTAAAGGCTGTCTTATAATTAAACTCTCAGTAAAAGCCTACTTTGTTGGGTTTTCAGTGGACAGGAGGAACCCAAACCCGATATTATCCTGAAGACTGGTAACCAAGAGCCAAAAGCAAATTTGCATTTATAGCACAGAGTAGATCAGTTCTATTCTCTCCTCTGACAGCTTGCACCCAGATTTCAGCAGCAGCTGCACCAGTGCCAAGTAACTAGCGCAGACAAGGTTTATGTGCTTTCAACAGATGTTCATGACTGTGCTCCTAGTGCTTATGCAGCTGAGCTGTTGCCAGCATCTCATTACACATTTTCCAGCATAGATAATATTTTCCAGACCATTGATTTCTTTTTTTTCAAATGTCCCAATGCATTCAAGTGGCTCCAGGCAGGTGAAACAGTTTCCCCATGAGGCTGAAGGACGTGGGTTTGGGGTGGGATACGGGCATCTCCTTCCTGCATTTGTTGAAATCACTGACTAACACCAAGGCCATTTCCCTTTATTCCACCTTTACAAAGAGTGAAAAGTGACCAAAGGGACATAGAGCTGATCACTACTGGAGGAGGGGGGAGAAAACTTTGGGGAGAAGCCCTTAGTAGACTCTGATAGTCTACTGAGACTTTGGCAACAGAAGGTTTGTGAACCACACCAGGGTTTCTTTAGGCTCTGCTAAAAAGATCAGAGCATATTCCCACCTGAATCTATCCTAAGCTTGGAAGAAAAATATGAGACGTACAAATCAACTTCCAGTTTGTAGTTAAAGACTCCAGTCACCTAGGTTAAGGTGCTGCATTGTGCAATTTTCCCAGAAACACTGCAGAACGTTTTTTAACGGTACTATTGTTTAACGTGGTACTGTTATTTACTGTGAAGCTCAGCACAGAGCTTTCCAATCATAACTTTGCTGTTTATTCACTTTCTTCTTGTAATTATTCACCTTCCTCTCCAGAATACTTAAGAATTTCAATTTGCATTCCTAACTGTTCTTGTTGAAATACAACTGATGTCTGTGAAAGACAAAGAGATCAAAGACATTCTCCTCGTGTCTGGAGTGAAAGGTGAGCTCAGCAGCGTGCTGGTGACATCCTTAGTTACTCCAAAAGTATAATTCACAGTCTCAGAACAAACTTCAGAAAGTTGTTTCAGTAATGAAATGTAACCTGTATTTTTTAATATATTCTTCCCTAACGACCCTGTGCCAGACAGATTACAGTACCACCATTAAAGCGTGGCTCAGTTTTTAATATAACAATACTTTCTATGTCAAAAATATTCACCTGTGCTACATGCTCACATTACAGCTACACAAACAATAAAGCTATGGCGCACTCTCAAGGTCTTCAGCCAGCATGCAATTCCTCTGAAGTTACTGGAAAATTGTTAACTTACAGCTGCAAAGCTCTCAGTTGCTAAATGAAGCCATACTCATTATTTATTTGGCTGGGAAACTAGAAAGTGACAATTCTCCACAAGTCATACAGCAACATAAGAGGAGCAAAGCAGGCAGAGTGCCAGTTCGAGAACGATGATGCCATTTCTGAGCAGCTGGAGTCCCTGGCAATTGGTGACACTGTCAGAGGACTATTCACAAGCTGGGAGATGCTCAGCCTTTATATCCACGAATCAAAATAATTTTAAAGGTAGATTAATTTCTCCAAATCTTCCAATATGATATTCAGGAAAGAATTTGTGCTTGTAAATACTTTGCTACCTTGAGGATGTCCGAAAACATGATGCAGTCTGCTGTGGCTCAGAAATTCAGAACAAGGAATTATTGTATATTACATTTCTATGTGAACTTTTCAGCAGCCATTAATTACAGTTTCCTAATAACACACACACTGCAGCTCTCAGAGGATCACTTGTCCTCTGGATATCATAACATTAAACTAGATGGGAGACCAGCTTGCCAAATGCTCTGTCAAATCACAATATGCAACTATGGAAAGGGCAAGTGACAAAAAGTCTAACAGGACACCACTGTAGGTTCAATCAAGTGCTAGCTAAAGTCACCTCTGCTTCTGTTAGCTTTGCACCACCAGAGGGAAAGTATCTATCAAGCCACCAAGCAACAGCACCTCTTGGAACAGCTCAAAGCAGGCACTATGAGCAGAACAGGTCAAAGATCACAGCAGCAAGTTATCAGCAGTCAAAGACTGGCATCCACTAACAGCATCTGCAATAGGTGCTCACACACATCCTTCTGTAGCACAGGTCATCCAAGCCTTGGAGTAAACCCTTGAATCACAGAATCATTAAGGTTGGAAAAGACCTCAAGGATTATCAAGTCCAACCATCAACCCAACCCCAACCAACCCACTAACCCATGTCCCCAAGCACCACATCCACACGTTTCTTGACCCCCTCCAGGGATGGTGACTCCACCACTGCCCTGGGCAGCCTGTTCCAATGCCTGAGCACTCTTGCAGTGAAGAATGGAGCATAGGAAGAAGGCACAGACAAGAAAATGTAGAAAAGTTCTAGAGAAAAATACACTCCTCAAGGAAAAAGCCCAGAGCAGGTAAGGATGTTGCTACTCCAGGACAACAGGTTGACTTCATACACAGAGATCATGCATAAAGTCTGCAAGGGGGGAGAGGGAAGGGCTGTGCCTACAGAGTGGAAGCTACATCTGTTGGAGTAAAATCGGTCGCAACGGGGGATGTTCCAAGGCAGAGGGACTCAGGTACCCATGTTCTGTCAAGTTACTAAAATGGTCCCTGGGTGTGTTGTGGCCTCGCAAACAATCTGCTTTTCTCACTCCAGTACATGGTTTTGGAGTCCCAATGAGCCACGTGTCACTCCCAAAAGGCAGCTGTCCTGCAAAGGGTCACCTTGTTTTGGGGGGTGGTGGAGTATGACCATGAGAACACCAGAGCAGGCAATGTCAGTGCCAGACAACGGGCATGGACACGTTCAGCCAGAGCGGCTGAGAAACTCACGGGCTGCAGCTACAGCACTAGCTGGGAGAAGCAAGCCAGGAAAGCTGCCACAGGCACAAAGCCCAGCTGAGCAACAGGAGGCAGGGACGCGTCCTGCTGCATCCGGCATCCTCATCCGCTCCCGCTGTCCTCCAAGGCTGAACAGCCTCAATCAATTACAGGCTTCCCTCCCTTTGCTGCAGGCTCAGCAAGCCTATCCCAAATGATCTCCTGAAAATAGTATTTCCTGTGCGCTGAAGATTTGCCTCAGAATTCTGTACGTCTGTGCGGCACTGCTACATCCACTCCTGAGGGGTTCATGCATCACCACTGCGCCACGGCGTGGGAACTCCACTTCATGTATCATTAATCCTTGGGATTAATGCCTTGGGATAGGAAAGCGGACAAGGTGACCTTCTGAGATCTTTCCTAGCCCTTTCTTCTATGATAAATACAAATTCAAGGCACAAACCTTCCCTTTTCTTAAGTCATTCCATATTTTCTATACTCCACCAAAAAGAAAGAAAACATTTAAGCAAATAACCCAAGCCATGTTCATTTAGGCTTGAGAAAATATACGGGTCTGCCAAGCCCTGTCCGGCTCTGAGACCAATCGAGGAAGCCAATTTTAAACTCTATGGACCTCCCACGAGAATGTTCTGCTAATATTTATATCTTTGCTCTGATTTGGGTGATTGCCCAACCTCCTCAACTGAACTCATCCACTAACCCAATGTCAGGAGAAAAAAGACCGTTGTTCCTCCCTTGTGAAAGCTGCACCACAGGGCATCCAGTCCACTTCCAAGACTCAAGCAGTAGCCGCCAAGTCTCAAAGACTAACTGCTCTTTCGGTCAGGACACTTGGGGTTTTGTTGTCCTGATGCTTCCTAAGTGAGACTTACAGTGATACACGGAGTGGCACAACAACTTAATGATGCTTTCATATCCAAATTCAGAGATAGGCAAACATGGAGACCTTCTCTCGAGGGATTCCTCCTGAGTAGCACGATCAGGGTGTGCTTTCTCAGTCAGGATATGGAGAATCCATCACAGTTACTTCTAGTGGTACTTCTCCATCAAGACACTGCTGTTACCATTGTACGGGAGACAAATCATAATGTAAGAAGATTCTGGTAGAAGGCATATTTCTACGTTCTTCATTAATTTGCAACCGTGGTCTATCTGTCTGCATTGTATAGATATACTACAGATCAAAACAGATTATAAGAAAATTTAAACTTGCAGAAAAGAACTCAAACCAATCTCTCAGCATCAAGCAGTAGAAAAGAGGTCTGCGAGAGTCACCTTCCAGCTGAGAAAATCTCACACAATGAAACTATACAGAAAAGCTTGCACTGTAAAGCTAATGGCACTAAAACCAATTTATCCCTCTATTTCTGGATACAGTCATTTGTCATCCCAATACAGAGAGAAACTAGTGAGCAACTACCTCGTGAAAGCAAGCACCGGGGTTTGACATTTTCCTGCATGAATATTTGCCAGAAGATGAGTCTGGCAGGAGATCTAGGAGACAGATATCCCTTTTTGCTGCTTCCTGCTGCTCAGAGAGTGAAAATTTGCCTCTGATAGACCAGGTACCTTCCTTTTGTATTATCTTCTGTTACACACTCTTACCAAAAAAAAAAAAAAAANAAACCAAAAAAAAATTTTGCATTTCTGGAGAGTTTCAGGTAGGACTACCTTACTTCTCGGACTGGGGCCACGTGAGCCGTTGCACTGGGTGTAGATTTAACCACTCCAGTCTCCAGGCTGTCCCTTAGAGCTCATTCCTGCTATTTCACTTCTGGGATGCCAGCACACTATATCATTTGTTTGACCATTTTATGAGCCAGATTGACAATGAAATGGTTTTTACAGCAAGCATAATGGGGGGAGCAGGAAGTTCAGGCAGGTGCATAACTAACAGCTGGGGGTGAACTGAGGATGAAAATAACGTTATTGGATCTTTTTCTTTAATGAGTTAGCTTGTGCAAACAGCCCGTGAATGCATTTGGCAAACCAGTGGAAAATTCGAACAGGAGACAGGCTGATGCAGAGGTCAGGTCTACAGCTCGTCCAGGGGCAATTCTGGTAGCACAGCCAAGGGGTGAGGGAGCTGTGGCATGGGACAGGAGTTGTGGCTGAGGATGGGAACGAGAAGGCAGGAGGACAGAATTTCCTAGACCAGTGTCTCTGCCAAGGCCACCACAGAAGCCCGTCCTTCGCAGTGCTTTCTGCCTCGGTTTAGCCCCTTCCCAGGATCAGGTTCAGGAGCAATGCAGGGGTCTGCACCTCGGGCTGAGCTCACAGCCCAGCCCACACAAACCTCACTACCACGAAGCTGTCCCCTGGGAGGACAGCCCCAGCATCCCATGTCCCACGGGCCCCTGAGGATCTACCGCCTTTCCTGCAACAGTCCTTTGAGGGGACGGCAGGCAGGTTTCCTGGCCAGGCTGCCACCTGCCAAACACCCTTGAACGTTCTTCAGCAGCTAACTGACAATTCACAACCCGATCCCCAAGAGTTCATCACTCCATACAGACATACCCCCTTCTGTCTCCCATTAGCTATGTTCTCACTTTACAGATGACTGTCTCTCCCCTGTCAGATCTGTTCCCATGTCTACACAGCTCTCCTACGCACGGCCAGAAATACTTTGTTGTGACAGAGCTCTGTGTCCTTGCAAACCTGGGGGCTGACTCTGCTCCCGCCAGCGTTTGCACAGCCAGCCTGCCGGGAGTGAAGACAGCCCGGCACTGCAAGCACACCGAAATTGCTGGAATAGTTCAATCCCAAGAAAAGATGTAATTCCTCTGCAATGGCAGTCTTCATAGTTGAAAGCTATATGAAAAAACCACAGAAAGCAGGGATACCTTGCAGCATAGAAAAGGGCTGGAGCAAAGGAGGAGAGGGGGCTGAAGGATGCAGTTTTGTTCATGTCTGTGTTCCTCTGCATTGCCACTGCTCCCCATCTCTTCTATAATCCACATTATGGTAAATGATACCAACAGACAGCAGCCCAAGGAAAACCACGTTTCCAGCTGCAAGCAGGAAGATGAGTTTCCTCTCCCTCGCAGGTGGTCAGAGCACGTACTGGGAGAGCCATGAGGGCCACTGGTGGTCACAGACTTGTTAGGAAATGTAAGCCTACTGAAATCCATCTTAATCCCCCAAACAGAGATAGCACTACAAAGTACTCTGCCTAAGAGGGAAGTGGCCTTTCCACTTCTTTAATCCACCTGAGGCAGTGGTTTATAAGCTTTTTTGGCATTAGTGCCAGTGATCATTATTTCAAAATGTCAAGAATGCTATTGCAAGTCTCTCCCCTTACTGCTCCCCCCCAGACACACACACCTCTTGCTTTTCTTTTCCTTGCATTCTTGAGAAATCTGAACGGGAATCTAGAATCAGCTCCAGTTCACCTCCTCCTGCGACAGATTTCAGCTTCCCCACAACAATGCATCAGGGTGCCGTGGTCTGTCTGGTAAGCTAGGGAGATATAAACCCGAACGGGGAAAAAGGCAACAACCGGATAGCAGGTTCTTAGAAAAACATCAAAGCAATGCATTTAATGTCACTACTTGAGTCTATGTTTTCTGAGTGTTATTAAACTAGTTCATGAGCCTCAGCTAAGATGTGAAAATAAAAGCCCTTGACTAGCCCTAGACAAGAATTATGAAAGTCTGAAAACAGCTGTGGGGAGTGTTGAAAGGTGAAGTATCGGGCTGGGAGAAGAAAAGGAGCTACAGTGCAGCCCCGCAAGGCTGGGTTTGGGGAGGAGTTTCATGAGAGATTTTGGCACAAAAGCAGCATGCTTGTGGGGCTTGTTGACGACACAGAGTTGGAAAGCAACACCAGAGGGAGATCAAAACAGCACACAAGGAGGACAGGTGATCTCTGGCACCAGACGGACATAAGGAACAGTTCTGTGAACGGGGTGAAATTCCAGGTGCCTGCCCGTGCACAAAAAGACTAGCAAGAATTTCAGGTATAAACTGGGACAATCTCGGAGTGTGAAATGAGTCAGTGAGATGCTGTTTGCTCAATGAGTTTGCAGTACTGCTTAAGCCAGAAAAACCAAGCTTATCGACACAGCGATTCACTTGTATTAGTTAAAAATAAATTAAAACAAAGTATGGAACTAGTCACTACAACGGAAACTATCTTTACTTCAGGAGTTTCCGAAGGTATAATGATTTTTTTTAGCCTACCCCTCGTGCAGTCTCCGTTCCCCACAGCAGATGGCATCTCTCCTTCCCTTCTGCTCGCTGTTCCCCAGCACACTGCTCAGCATTTCCCTCCATCCGACCCTGCAGGTGCCTCCGCAACCCAGGAACAACCCAACCAGGGACCAACGGGGCGACTCCAGCCACTGTTCACTCCCAAAGCAGCATCGCACAGGGCACAGCGTGGCTTCTGAGGAGCAGCACGATTTCACTGAACACTCATTTGTCTAATTACAGCAAGTAATCACAAGTTTTTGAGGCTTGAACCTGCCATGTAAAAGGAAAAACCACTCTTGTTTCGATTCACATACAGGTAAGAACACGTAACAGTGCACTCCAACTTTTGGACCACGTCTCCTACTACCTTGGCTGCACCGTTATTTAGAGAAGTGCAAAGCTGTTTGCTTTTCACGTTTGTTTCAGCACACTGAACGAGTGAGCGCATCTCAGGCAAGGCAACAGAGAATCAGGTTCTTTGCGTAACTCAGGCTTGCCAGAAAACAAATACTGAATTTTTATCGAGCCTGCTTGATCCCAGCATTGCACCGAGTGCCTCTGTAAAATCAGAAACTCTGAAGTAGAGCTAATAATTAATGGTTTGCAATTACCTGCTGTAAGTTACGCCAAATTGCCAGCACTGCTCTGCTCTGCTGAAGCTCTTACCTCCTCGAATAGGCTCAAGGAGGTAAGCAGGATGCCTTGCTGCAGCAAGCCAGGCTCCCGGCTGGTGTTGAGGGTGTGGATCTCTGCTCCACTGCCACCAGCGTGTTCTGCTCCTCTTTCAGCAGAGCCTAGAAGAAATGCTGAAGCACCGAAGTGTCATACTCACGGTCCTCCCAGGCGTGAGGAGAGGTATCGTGTACTCGTACCCCGTGCACGTGGAACAACGCAGGCTCAGCCCAATAAATAACTGTTCCAAACACATTCATCTCCTCTAAAAGTTCACAAACCAACGCAGCGGCAGCAGCAGGAAAACAACTTTCCCACCCAAATCTCCCCGGCACCCGAGTTCCGCGCGAGGGGAGGCCACCAGGTGTCAGCAGGAGCCTGGTGATGGGACCCACAGCACTCCCCCCCACCCCCGGCAATGGGACCCACAGCCGCAGCCCCCC
>VZTO01025866.1:382357-457233 GCA_013400615.1 Syrrhaptes paradoxus
TCCCGGCAATGGGACCCACAGCATTCCCCCCCACTCCCGGCAATGGGACCCACAGCATCCCCCCACCCCCGGCAATGGGACCCACAGCCGCATCCCCCGGGACTCCCGGAGGGGCGGAAGCTGCTCCCTGATGGAAAAAACCCGACGTTTTAAGTGAGGGGTTAGTTTAAAACAATTAACGAGCCCTTTCCTCTGTCTGACTTCGGAAAGCAGCGGAGCAAAGGCAGCCGGAGCTGCAGGCAAGGGGCTGCCTGCCCCCTTCCCCCGGGCCCAGGATCCCGTCCGAGCACCCCCCGCTGCCCCCCGGGAGCTCCCCCCGAAGCCGGGGGCTCTGACAGCCCAGCTGCCGGGGCAGTGCCCGCGAGCGGGGATGAAGCCAAGGGCGGATCCAGCCCCAGGGCCGGGGGTGCCGGGGGGGAGCGGCGGGTGCAGCGGGGCAGGGGGATGCGCTGCTGCTCTGCGGGGCGCTGGGACTGCTGTACCCCCCTGAACGCCCCAGGCAATCCCCGCCTGTCACCTCGTGGCCAGGGTGAGACCATTCATTGGAAGTGACTTACTGCTCCATTCAGGTGGAAATTAATTTGTTTCTCAGCTGAGGAGTGCCTGAGAGCTGAAAAACACACACAGAGAGTTAGCCCAGGGAAGCTAACATGTGAAACCTTGTCCTTTGAGAGCTTGTTTGTACATCAAAGTCTCTGTTTAAATGTCTGTCTTCCAAAAGAAAACCCCGACAAGCCTGGCAGGAAGGATTTAACAGTTACAGCAGGTCTAGATCCACTGTCCATCATTTGGAGTATTTGACTAATTACTAGAAATGGCCAGATAGATGTGGTCTATACTGGAGCAGAAACAGAAAGGACAGTTTCGGCTGTGTTCAAGACAAGACATACAGTCCAGCCATCCTAAACGTGACACTTCCTGCAGGCAAACGTTCAAGGGTAGAAATGAGTAACAACAACTAACAAAAGGGATCCCTCTTGTTCCAAACTAAAGAAAGATCCCAAGGGGGTCTCAGCACCACGAAGCAGTGATGCTACCCACCAGCAACTGCAGCGTATTAGCAAGGCATCACACAGGTGAAGATCCATCATCTTATTTCCCAAAATGCTTATTCCAAGTTAAATTAGTTGGGCCTTTTGATCCTTAATGAGTTTTATTTGCTTTCCTTTTTTTTTTCCTTCTATACAGAAGTATAGCAAGGCAGCAGTACAACCGCTTTAAACAAAAAGGTGAAATTTACTGTTAACTTGGAGCTCAGCCTCTCAAAATAAGTTACTTTAAGCATGTAAGTCAGTCTAACGTTACCTCTTGAGAAAAGCTGAGGAAAACAAAAGAACAACAAAACCATTTCAGTAACAGAATTCTCAGGTTGTGAACACAAATAAAAATGATGTTTTTTTCTAAATATTTCTCTATGTCATTTTCAGATAAATGTTCTCTGTTAGGAGAGAGTAGGTATAATAAGATTATCCAGCAGTTCTACAAGAGGACTAAGTGGGGGTAGAGCTCAGTGGTGTCACATCACCGAGGCTGCTGGGGAGCCAGTCAGGCTCCGGGTGAATCCTGTAACCCAGGCACGGTGGAAACTGTCCCACAACTCATGTAATTCACTGGGAAAGAAAGAAGGTTCCCATATACCAGCTGCCTTACACCAGCCTGTGAGCCATTGACAGTCGATGCAGGTATATCTTTTACCCTTATTCTCAATTTTACAAAAACATTTTTCATTACCAAGTAGTAAAAATCCAATACCTCTACAATTTAGTCACTCCACCAGTACGATGAAGTTCTGAATGCAGACTGATTTTCATTGACAGACAGTGCCCTGATGAAAAAAGAAAAATCTCATGAGGTTAACATAAATACCATGAAGTACAAGAAAGTTCTTGGAGAAAACTGTGCAGGCTGTTTTCATTTAAAGGTCTGTCTCAGGGTGTGTTAGGATCCTTTCCCCGAGACAATGATACGAAGTGTAAAACAATATTGATTTTTTTTTTTTTTTTTTTAATGCTAGAGTCAAAGGCTCTATAGATAGCAACATTACAGAGTGGAAACAACCTGTTATTCTGGACATGGATGTGCAGTCAGCACAGCAGAGTGCCAGCACTCAGCCACGCGCTGGAAATACCCGCTGAGCTCAGGGGGCTGCGCAGTCCCGCAGAGACCCTGGGGAACAACCCCGAGACATCACACGGGCTGCAGCCCACCTTGGTGGCAGCTTAACACGCCCACCCCTCCCTTCCCCTCCTGCATCTCCTGCATCATTGATCCTCCCTGAGCTCAGAGGTGATGTGGCCCATCGCCACACTCGGCCGAGGGATGCTGTGCTCACAGGGGTACCAGAGGATGCAGGAGAGGACGTGGGGCTCTCCCAGGGCACCCCCGTAGCCCAGCACCAGGGAGCCCGATGCCTGCCTGCACCGCCACGCTCCCCTGCGACGGGCAGCCGAAGGGAAGAGCCCACGAAAAGGGACAGCTGCAGCTTCACCTGGGAAAGGTGCCAGCCCAAATACAGACCCAGGCTCCAGGAGAGAAAAATCATCCCTCCCCTCCCTCCAAGCCTCCCCTGCCAGGGTGCTTCTTCCCTGGAGAACTTCAGCGTGCTGCACCGGAACGGCAGCTCTGCACGCAGAGAGAATTACTGTAACATGTCTAAAAGGTTTTGTGCTCTCTCTGTCTTTGGAAAGAGCTGGGACAGGTTTGCTGGGACTTCCCCAACAAGGCACCCAGAGGAAACCTCATGCTGAGCAGCAGGAGTTATAATGGCGGGGCTTGCCACTGGAAGTGCTGCGTAATCTCACAAAAAAAGTGCTTCCAACACTGCCTTAAAAAAAAAAAAAGTGATTATCTTTGATCCCAGTTTATAGAAATACTTCACAAATAATTGCTCCTTCATTTGCTTGACCAGCCAGGTTCAAAATTCCATTTCCCTGACAACAGCTGGGGACATTAAACTGTGCAATATGTCTGGGAGAGAAAATAAATGGGAATGGACAATTATTGCCAAAAGTTAGTTAAAAGGATTGGTAGAGAGAAGAAAACACAAGCATCGGCCAGCAGCCACACATCAATAACCTCCAAGACCAAGTCTTTCATCCCTCTCTGTTATGCAGGAAGCAAAAGGCTGAAGCTGGCAGTTGCTGTGGGTGCTTTTATCATCCTGTCGATGTGTTTGCTGCAGTTTGTGCTAAGTGCCAAAAACTCTTCTGGCTGCTTCTAAGAGATCAAAGAGGCTGAGCACTGCCCACTTTCCTCCCCAAACACCGCTGGCCGAGGCAGCATCGCACAAGCAGTGCTAGGTGACCACCTTCAGGGGTGTCCCCAGGTGCCTTTGGTAAGGGAAGACACCGGGGTGTACGTTCAGGGGCGGCACAGCCCGTACAGCCACTCCTGGGACACCACAGCTAACCATCAGAGAACACAGCAAGGGTCCTTAGGGTCCCAGCCCGTGCCCCAGCATGGCCCCTGCGCACCCCCTGGCCCTGCACAGAGCCCGGGTGCGATGGAGGGAGGGAGGGGAGTTGTGCCGTTGCTGCTCTCTCCAGCCGGCACCCGACCAACATCTCTGTGCCATGGTGGAGCACCTCCCAGGCAATGTCCTACCAAAGCTGGTGCCAAGCACCCCACGGCCGGATGAAAAGCTTCTCAGCACGATTTGCACGGTGGCACTGTTGTCAGTGTGGCGTTTTCCATTCCTATTAAATACAGCCCCAAATTTATGAATCTTCCCTTTACTTGAATTCTCATCAGAGGACTGGCATAGCTTGCTAGATGAAATATTTCTGTGAAGTCACAGATTAAGAGCATTCAGAAATTATTTTATATTTTCCAAGAGTGAAAAATCTCAGAAAATTTGTGCAGAACCCTGTTCAAATGACAGGAGCAAGTTCTTTTGGCATAGAATCACATTTTTTATATTGAACAAACCACTAGACCTTCCCCTCCTGTCCAAACCATACCAAAAGGAGAATATTACTGCAGAGCAGCAGTACAACACCTACACCTCCTCCATAGACCACCAGTAATTACCTGGACAGACAACACTGGGAGAACGTGACTTGTTTAAGAATCAGGTACCAGCTGCGGCATCCAAGATGATTCGAGTCCATCCACTGCAGTGCTCAGCTCCACTGGCTGAATAAGAAAACAAACAAAAAAAAAATCAGAAATTGCAACAAAGCACCAGGTATTTATTGAGTCATTTATTGTGTTTGCAGCCCGTTTATCTCTAGATTTATTTAGGAGCTCCCCTCCATCGTCTGTAAATTAAACTCTGTATTTTCATGTTAATAGCCCAGTGTTACTGATGATGCTGGAGGGGGGCAGCTCATGCCCCCTGTGCAATAGTCTATGGCTGTGACACTTTATTGTCAAGCAACTTTCGATTACCTTTAGTGGGAGCCAGGAGGAAGAAATGAGTGATGCACAAGGTGCAGGATCCTCATTGCTCATCGTTTGAAGCTTCTTTCAAGACAAGTTTCTGTTTCTGCACATGCCCTCCCTCTGTGAAAATTAGAGGAAGGAGAACAAATCCGATCCCTGAAAAAAAAATCAGAGCCCTAATTATGGGGAAAAAATGAAGCTAATAGAAAAAAAGTCTTTACAAGAAATAAAAAGAGCAGTTCTAAGGATCAGCCACTTTTGTTTTTACCAGCCCTGGGTGATTGCTCGTTGGCCAAGTTCTGCCCTTACTTGCAAATCAGTATCGACTGAGATTGCTCCATCAAACTGACCATGCTGCACGAGCTGGGCCTTTTAAACGTTAAAGGCTGCTCTGAGTGGCTTCGAGAAGCGGTTGAGGGCAGCAGGCGCTGTATGTGGAGCAGCAATACATCACCAGGCATTTGCGGAGGAAGGCGACAAGACTTGTCCTTCGCTCTCGTGGAAATTTCTTTCACAGACAGAAGAGCCCCAGGAAAGTCCTCTGCCTCCCATGCATCATTCCTACAACAGAAGGTTTCCTTGTACCAGGGAAATGATATTTTCAGGGATTATCTTCATCCTAGAGATTTAAGTAATCATTTAAAAAAAAACCAAACCACAAAACATTTTACTGTTTCCAAGAGAAGAACAAGGTCTCCAGACCTCTTTCTATGGAAAGCCTCCTAAATAAGCACGTAAGAGAGATGGAACAGTGACACAACAGCTGATCTCAGCCATGGCTTTCACAGCCTCCAGAGCTGCCATCCAGCCCCTGCCCTCCTCTGTTCCCCTCACAGCTTCCTACGAGTTTTGATGGACTTGTGGAACAAAAAAAAAAACACATTTACAGAACGTGGCCGTCGGAAGAAGACAAGGTCTAGTGGCAGACATTCCTTTCCTAACCTTTTGGGGACCCCCAAGAAGAATCTATCAGATTTTAGTGCCCTTCGCAAGGCCCTGCTGTTTTTCTGGGGTCTGCAGAGAGGTCTAAGGACCGAGGACCAGTTCCTGCCCAGCATCTATTACCAACAGGGGACCATCCATCACCGACTCTGAAATTATTTCCATTCCTTGTCGTGACCTGGATCCATGTTGTGAGTGATCTAAAGCGTTACCTTCAATGAGAGAGACCTGTCACAACCTCCGCATTTTCTGTGGGACTGGTGAGGAACTGGGAGGTTCGATACCTCACAGCAGCGACGGGCGGCATTTCCGCAGCACTGGCCCCACTGTGATGGATGAGCAGGAGGAACAGGAAAGTTCTCCCTGGATGATGTGGTGCTTACTTTAATCAAACGTGGCAGCAGCTCTCACATTGGTCAAAGATCATGGAACAGAGTGACAAGGTTTGGGTCAAGCTGCCATTAAGATAGTCTTTGATCCCATCCCACATGGTGTTTCTTTTAAAAAAGTGTTTTGTGCGTTTGGAAGACTTTAGGACCAGTTTAGAGGGAAATGCAATTAAGAAATGCATTGATGCTTAACGTTTGCAATCTAGTTTAAAGTATTTGATTGTAAATTTTATGCCCAAGGCTCTATTTAAACAAGCCGAAAGTAAAATCCCTCATCTCTGGTGCTGATTCTCTTTATACATGTTTTAGGCTGTCACCAGTTCTGTTCAAAGGAGTCCTGCTGAACAGCCCAGAGAAGCACCACAGCAAACACAAATGCCAACGAACAACAAAGAGGGAGCAAGCAAGCCCAATAAAACAATTAAAAATCAACATAAAGCACTTAGCACTTTGTAAAACCTAAATTACCTGTTACAGCACTAATACACACTGCATTTTTGGCTTTAAATTACCCTAAGACTTGTTCAAGGCTGGTGAAGAAAAGCCCTCTCCAGCCAAGGAGACTGGGAAAAGGCACAAGACATCTTCCAAACACTGCAGCAACGGAGTCCAGCAGCTGGCAGTGCTCACAAAGTACACCTAGGAGAGACCTTGGGAGATACAAGGAGAAAATACGTGATTTCCCATTTTAGACGTAGCAAAAAAAAAAAAATCTTCTGCTTTCCTTCCAAAATGAAAAATCAATGGAGGAAGCAGGAATACTTAATTCATTTTTTCCAAAAAAAAAAAAAGGAAGAAGCATTTGATTTTTTTATCACTGCAGAAATAAGGCTTACAGTATGAGGTTACATTTAATATTACATATTGTAAACTCTGAAACATGAAATGTAATATTTTTCTTTTCTAAGCTCTGGAAGGGCAATGCAATGAATTTTTTAAAACTGTTTTCAATTTTTCCTTACAAAATCAGGGGGTAAGGTCAAGGGCAGGGTCTTTCTTACGCGGCAGCAAAAGACGCAGTTTGGAAAATTCCTGATGTTCTGCCAGAATTTTGTTGAAACTTAACTATTTTTAAGCAGCATTTGATTTTGATATAACTCTATATTCCGATAAAGAAAGTGCTCCATAGACAATTTTCTGGTAAACTTCAAAACCAGTTTGTGGCATGCAAAAAAGCTGCTTTTGTTGAAGTTGCATGGCCACGTGCAGTGTCAGGAGCACTACTCTGCAGAAGTAACCAGCCTGGGCTTCTGCAGCTCTGCTCCCCCGTGCATCCGTCCCAGACCAAGAACTCTGTCCACCTCCCACAGAACCCCCTTCTCCTTCAATGCACTGTGCACAAAGTCTTTCATAACTAGCCATTATACTTTTTTTTTAATTTGTTATCTGAGGTTTCTTACCACACGCTATCCTGAAAACATCCTCAATAAAAAAATGTTCACGGCTGCTGTGTATCCTGGTACTGGTCAGCTCTCATAAAACATTCAGCAGCAGGAAGGACATCATTCTCCTATTTCAGATAAGAGCTATTGCCTGGATAAGAGCTCTTCCTGATGTGCAGCGTAAATACGGCATTTTACACCGGTCGGATGGAGCTGGTTGATCGACAGCTGAGTTCTCAGTTCGCTGCAATTTTGACAATCTTTTGATCATTTCCAAAAGGAGAAGCTCCATTACTCAATCTTCCTCCTTAACAAACACAGTTACCAAAACCATGGAGGGAGCTGCTCTAAGGGGTTTCACGTGCAGAGGAACATACGTCTTCTGCCAGTGTCACGGAGCGAGATGAGGGCTCACGAAGGCAGTTTCAGGTTTCTGAGCAGATCGGGGCCGGGATGGTATTGCTGCTAAGGGAACGTGCCAGTCGGGATCAGAGCTGAGCCTTTCGGACCCTGGCAGCCCGACCTCATTAACCTCATGACTCCTGGTCCCTCAATTATGTCCAACTCTTCACTCACGAAGAATTCGGGACAAGCCTGACTCCAGCAGTAATTTATTTCCATAAATGATCTATTTACCTTGGCTTGGAGGTCAGCATCTTTTTTTAAAGACAAGTCACACTGAGTAGGGATGATCTATTCTTTTCCCATGCTGTAACGCTCCAATAATACAAATGGAGGAGAGAGAGCGTCATACAAAGACATTTAACCCGTGAATTCATTTGCTATCCAGAATTCCAGTGAGAAAAAAGAAAATGATGAAAAGGATTGAAAGTGATGCCTGAGATTTAGTGCAATCGTGCAGTTATACGAACTCATCCTGACTAGACTATGAAAATCCCCATGTCCAGAAGGCAGGGGAAGGTTAGAGAAGAGCGAGCTGTCCAAGGAACACATCGAGCGTGAGAAGGAACAGGCAGCACAGTGCCAGCGTGGGAAAGGAGGGAGGTCACAGCTCCACGCCTGCACAGAGGTGACACTACACACGACTCCCCGATGGGAGAACATTTCTGGCTGGCTTTGTCCAGTAAGAGCTCTGGATCAGTGCTGGTGTTTTAACTCCGTCATTATTTCTTCTGCAACCCCCGGTGTCGTGGTTAGAGTGAAAACAGGCACAACGACCCTTGCTGCTGCTTCTGTCCCCGAGTCCCAGAGGATGCAAACCTCCCGCAGCAGAGCTAGGGCTGCAGCTGGCAGGGAAGCACGCTGGCTATTGCTTCAGAGCTTCACCTGCTGCTTACAAATTCTGTCCAAAGGAAGCCAAAGCATTTTCACTACAGAAGTGTTTGAGCAACCTTGGATCAAGAGCTTCATTTTGTTGAAAAATTAGAGTCTTCCTACAGCTATCCGTGTATGTAACTGTGCTATGGGGAACGCTCAGGATTAATCACGGCAGCAAAGACAAAGAAAGCTGGAGTGGGAAGGAGGTAACGCATGTAACCTCTAAAGACACCTCTGAAAATAACTTGTGACGCGTTGATGCTCCTCTGATTTTCAGTGTCACCAAAGTACCTCTGAAACCGTTGCCATTGTTATTCCCAAACACTTTGAAGCCAGCAGTGGAAGGGCACTTTCCTAAAGCCTCTGGATTCCACTCACTGAAACGCTTCTCCTGTGATTCTCGGTGGGTTTCAAAGTGTCTTTTATCTTTGTTACCTCTCTCCTACCTTTCAAAATCCCCCAGTCACTCTCTTTATCTTTCCTGGGAAAGCTGGAACTTTATAAATCACAATGTGAAGAGAAATACCAAGAGAGAAATAAAGACCAGCATTGATACAGTGCAGCAATTGCAGCAAAAATATTCACTGGCAATCATCTGGCTAAGAAAAAAGCAAAAATAGATTATTTACTTACATCTGACTTCAGTTTCTGCTATTGATACTGTTTGGAAAAGCTGTTAAGAGCCCTCAGGGAGAGATCCATTGGCCCCCGCCACAAACCTTAACAGGCTCCATAGGGAAAGAAGGGTGAAGGCAGCAGCCCCCGGGTTGCCATACCCAGTCAAGAGATGTGAGCACCGTAACACTCTTAACACAACACGTGCTTGTCCGTTCTATTTATTTTAAGAAAAGGACTAGAAAAGCTGCGGTTGCATTCTGGGACTGTTAATAACCCTGGATTTGTTAACGGTCAGTGAAATCCCACTCCTACCCATCTCCTGAGATACCCAACACGGGATGTAGGCAATGAGCAAGAACCGTCCAGTCCCGTGAGAGCTAGAAACAGTTCACCTGCCCGAGAAGCAAACCATCTCAAGCCAACCAAGCACATTTTCAAAAGTCAAAAGTCACTCTTGAGAATTCACCACTTCCCCCGATTTTCTGTGCTCAAACAGCTGATGCCACTTGTGAAGGATGTTGTCTTGGCTCGGTCAAGAACAGGGGGTGGGGAGTCAATTTTTCGCTCCAAATCTCTGTTCACACACCGATCTATATTTTAAATCACTGAACCATCCCCTGGATTACTGAACATACTTGTCTGTGTGCTTAACCAGCGCACGAGGAAGCCACACAACTAGCACACCAAGCTGGTGAGAGGATGGAGCTGCCGTACTTGTGACCTGCTCCCAGCACAGTTAATTCCACTTCAGGGGGTGCCCCCAGGGCTTAGGTGTCCTCGTGTCCCAGAGGAAAGCATGGGTTGCTCCCATACTGCAGCTCTGAATCATGCCCATGGGGTGCACCCCTCAATATCCCGCTCCTCTGCTCTCATCTCCTTCTCGCAAAGAATTTCACACGTTAATCCCCACCCATTAATTACCCTCCCCTAATGCAAGAGATAAGGCAGGCATCCAAAGAGCAGTTTAAGAATGACGTGGATGTGTCATTTAATCCAACATGTTTTTGATGGAAACTAACCCTGAAAGAGCCTTGGGAATCACCTCTAACCTCCCTGGCAACTGACGCCCGGTCACGAGCCACGGAAATACCCCCAGGACAGTGTAAATACCACCTGCTCTGCCGGCAGTTCCCATCACTCACTTCTTGACACCAAATGTCACCAGGATCACGGCAGCAGAGCCGCGTTCCTCGGGCGGGCTGGCCACTGGACCGTCGCTCCGCCGGGGACCAGCGGGGTGAGGGGTCTGCCCCTGCTCACAACAGCACAGCTGCACGCTGTTAGAGCCCTCGGTGGGCTAATAAATAACGGTATGTCCCACCCGGTGCAGGGGAATGCAATGGGGGGGAGCGGGCAGAGCTGACGGCACTCCAGAGGCTTCGTTTGCATTCCCCAAAGGTCAAGAATCTCGGTACCCTGGGATCACCCCGTGCTCCCAGGAACACCGCCACGAGCCGGTCCAGAGGATCTCTGCTTCCTGCCACGGAGACCTCCCGACCTGGGCTGTAATGTCGCTTGTTTCAAACGATCCTTTGCGTCATACAGAATAACGACGGAGCAGAGTATGGCTGGGACCGAGGCATCACAAACACACCAATTGCTTCAGCTCATGGATAGATCTAAAAGAATCGCAGCGTTCGCCCAATGCAAGGCGTTTCCCTCAGTGAATATCACAAAGTAAAATTCTGAAAATATACCGAGCCCCATCCTGAATCACAACACTCAAAAGCAAATAATGAAATACTGGATTTATTTTATCTACAAGTTTTTTCTCTACATTTTTCTTCCTATGTGTAGGTTTTTCCATGTTTGAAGAGCTTGGAACACGTTTCCTAGAACACTCAGCCTGTTTTATTCTCCCTCCTCAAATCCTGATTTCAGAAGCTAAAACATTTTTAAAGTTGCAAGACTTACAACGTAATGACAACAATTAGCAACTCTGTTAGAAGTTAAATGCAAATTTTCAATCCTATTTCAAAAACCTGTGCTAGGTTTACTAGATGGATCAGAAGCACAACTGTGCATGTTTTACACTCCATATTGTCAGATTTCAGACAAAACTGGACGACTGTAAAGATAATACAGGAGAACCAAGTAATGCACTCCCAGTAGTACCTGGAAGTAAACGCACTTCAGACAAAGCAATGACAAAGTAAATACTTACCAAGGTATTCATTCAGTTCTGCTCTGTCCAGAAGACACTGTCTCTGAAAGGGAAATTTTTGGGAAAATTGTGAAAATTCTTTTTTTCCTCTCACATTTGTCACCTTGAAATCTGAGAAGGATAATAATAAATAATAGAAATAAATAAATAGATAAATAAATAAATAGAAACACGCAGGTAATTTAAACAGAAAAAACTGAAAGCCTTAATGCATGGGAACACTGCCCCATGAATACCTGGAAACGGTGATTTGATCGTACCTCCTACCTCTGGTTTTCTAACAGCTTTTGTCTATATAAACCCCCCCATGTGGGTTGTTTTTTTTTTTTTTTACTTGATATTCTTTCTTGTAGATGTTTAAGATATATTTATCATCTCTCATATTACATCTACATGTCTGGTTTCAGGTTCTCTTCCTCCGATATGGCTCCCGTCCCTCTCACATTGCAAAGGTCTGTGAAGGCTGTAAATCCCTCATCCCCAGCGTTCAGTCCTAAAAAAAAAAAAAAAAATAGAAAGTGGTCTCTCAGAGACTGTTAATATTCCACAGAATGAGAGAGAAAGTAAAAGGATTTTAAAACAGTGTACAACTGTACAGTGAACAATCTGCTCCTGGCCGTCTGTAAGAGCAGGTAAAACAGGAACCTGGAGAGGCGCAGGTAGAGCTGATCCTGCCTTGGGACAGGTCCCTGTCGGTCTTAACACTCCATGATTGTTCTTCCACAGTCTTTTCACTGAAGTTTCGCTGGGCTCCTGCCCTCCGTACTTAGCTTTCAGCTAATTCCTGAAGCCTCGGCCACCCTGATCCTCAAGAAATTTTAGGGAATGATATAATGAGCTGGTGTCATCCTCTTTATGTGCATTATTCTCCTCTTTCACTTGCATGTTCCTGTGTATTAGGGAGCGTGCACCACCCTGCATCCCTGCACATGGGTCCTTTTTAAACACAAGCAGCTCCCACTCCTGATGAGTCTCAAAAAGCCCCAAAACCAGGTGTTTGGGAACACACGCTCCTTGATCGAGATGCATCGGTACACCTCCCAACGTCGTTTCAGAGTTACGCTGCAGCGGGTGACAGCTGAGATTGTACAGTACGCCGAGGTGACACATTTCTTTCTAAAATAACAGCATGAGCAAACACCAAATGAAACACTAACGTACGTGATGTCATCGGTTTTGAAGAGGAAATGACCCCACAGACTAATGAGGAATTCTGCCCAGAAGTCAGAGGTATGATACAGCCTTATATTATTAAACAAGAGCCAGATAGGAGCCAACCTACTTCAAACAGCCCAGCCTTTCACAGGGAGAAGACAAAGAGTATCGAGAGTCCAGATTTATCTCTGACGTAACATCAGCAAAGCCAACAGAACTCCTTGAGGCTCAGTGGCACATGGCAAGGGCCACAGGTCATCCTGGAAGCTGCACGGTGTGACGGGTGGGAAGGGCAATGCCATGTTCCGTTCCTATTTAGGAAACGTTACACCAAGGTATAGGATAGCACAGGACTGCCGCACAGAAAATGTCTGTTGTTATGTAACGATGGATGGATCAACTCACTAAACAATTTTACCAATTCAGATATGAACGTACTCCAGGAAGTCCTCTGGAATAAAGAAATCACAGAATTTCCTAGGAATTTTGATTTTTTCTATGTTGTACCTGCTGAACAGAATGACACTGTAAATAACATACAGGTACACACCCAGGTTCATATACAACGTCCCTGAAAAGCAGTCAGCAATTAGATAGGCTGTACTTTATTTTTTCAAAGTCCTAAAATCAGGAGATCATTCCCCCACCTGATCAAGTCAGACTTCTTACATTCATCCCCAGACTGGAGATAACGATTCCCTTCTCCTTGGCACTGACACCAAACACGACAGTGTTCCCAGACCCCCCTCCAGGTTCGATCTGAATGGAGGGACATTAATAGATAATGAGTGGATGAAAATACCTTTTAAAAAATTAATACACCTGGGTTTCCTTGGACACATGAGCAGTGAGAAGAAACCCCCCAGCATCTTTTCAGAAAACACATCTGAAAGGTTCTCGTTCACTGCCTGCTCTGGCTGCACACCCCACGACGAGGGGGCTGTTCACCTGGGATGGCGAGGGGTGGCTGCTCCGGCCAAGGCTGGCACCAGCTGCTGGCACTTCACCTTTAGCGGTTTCAGACACTCTGTTCAGTATCTCTAACCCAAGTTCTGCACTTCCAGAAAAACAAGACCCTTGCCAACTGTGGAGGGTTGGCCCTTGGCTAGGGGCCAAACCACACACACCCGCTCACACAGTCCCTGCCCCCACCCAATCATAGGGGAGAGAATTAAAGAGGTAAATGGCAAAGAGGACTCGTGGGTTGAGATAAAGACAATTTAATAACTAAACTACAATAATATTGGAAATAATACTATATACAAATATGCAATGTGATTAACCCATGACACCAACAAACTGAGAGCAGAGGGAAGGGACGAGAGGAGCTGCTAGCTTCCCGCTATTTCGAGCGCTGGTCTGTGTCACCCCGTTTGCATCATGCATCATTCATCTGCCCTGATGAAATACAACCCCGCGTTTTAAAAAAAGACCTTTGTAACTGCGGGGATACTCTATCTCTGCGAGAAGTGCTTCACATATTTTCCATGGGCACACACTGCTCCTGCTTCTATTTAAATCTCTGCAGCTCTCTTCGCAGGATGCTATCCACCCGGGGACGTTCATTGAGGAGGTGCTCAGCGCAGGAGGAGGAGGAGAAGCCGGCATGGCAGCGGACAGCAGCACGGCTCCTGGGGAACAGCCGAGCGGCACTCCTGCAAAGAGGGCTGTCCACAAGATCCGCATGGCCAGCCTCGTCTTCAGCCTGGCTCGAGGCTGGCAGCAGTGGGCGTCCGACCACCACGTCAAGCAAGCCCAAGAGCCCCCTGGATGGGTCCCCCCCGCAGGAGACTCAGCTCAGCCTGGACAAGACAGACCCTTGGAGAAATGGCCAATGCCGCCGGCCAAGAAGGACCAAGGAAAAGAGGACGGAGAGTCCTCAGCAAAGGAATCGGGGACAATAAGAGATGCTGAAAAAAATGCAAGAGAATCAGAGGAAGCCCTGAAAAAGTTCAGCATCAAAAGCAAAGAGGTGACCAAAACAGTTGTGAGCAAAGCCTATGAGCGAGGAGGGGACGTGAGCCTCCTCAGTGGAAGATACGACACCAACAACAGCTCAGAGGTGACCAAGCTCAGAGAGGAATCGAGTGCTATCGACAAAATCCTTAGTGGCAAGTTATCTCCAACCATAAGAAGAAAGTGTTCAAACGTGGTATCAGAGCTGACCAAGGGCTGGAAGCAGATGGAACAGGAGGACAAAGAGGGGGCTAAGGAAGAACTGCTGCTGAAGGGTGGTGACGACAGCCTGGATGCAGAGGACAGCGGCTATGGGGAAGCAGAGGACAAACTTGAGCAAGATGACAGTGACCGAGAGGTGACAGCTGTGAGGATTAAACGACCTGCTCCAGCTTTGTAAGTAAAACGCCTTTATTACAGTATTACAGATGGTCAGCAGACCCGGAGACAGGCACAGGTTTCCATGAGAAAAAAAACCAAAATTGGTAGGAAATGGTCAGAGGGAGACTATTACTCTTGAATGAAAAAAAAAAAAAAATCTAGAAAACCTGTCACATACCTCTCTGTGCTGATGTAAGTAACAACAGCATCCGACTACAGCCTGAGGTTTTATCTACATAACAGACACAGGAAGTTACATGGGGGGAATGTTAATTATATTTAATTTTCTGGATTTACTGGTTCATGAAAATCACTACTTACTTCTTGATACTTTAGCCCACGTTTCAGATTCAAAGCCTTCACCTCACCGAGAGCCCACAGCTATTCATGTCCTTCCTCCAATGTTAAGTCTAAAGCAATGTACCCAACAAATAGTATTTCCAAATACTAATCCATTATTTTGTTCATTAGAAATTGCACATATTCTTGCATATTCCTGGGAGTAATTTGCAGAGAATGTCAGACATAGAGTTTGCAGGAATTCCCTTTAAGCACCTCTGTAACAAAAGCCGGGTTCACTGCATCCCTTTGGAGGCTTTCCATGGTTTGGGAATGAAGTCAAGGAACAGACACTTTCACAGGAGCTGGGACCCCAAACACTCTTCAGAAAGCACCCAGCCTGCCTCAGCAGCTGAAGAACTGTTTCGAGTCATGCTGTACGTTATAAACCATTTGACAGAACGGAACATTTCCATCATCAATAGCTCCTTCAACCTCCAGGTCTCCCCAGGGTACAGTGTCACCAGTGTCACACTGGGCGGCATGGGGGCGAGAGGTGGGGAAGGTTCATTGAACGTGTTGTGGAGGTTCCCAACTTCCTTCTGCTTGCAAATTGGGTGGAGAACAAAGGAAGCAGATCTGTTACCTACCTAAGCAGTTATTACAGGTTCTGCTGAAATTAGGCAACAACCCAACTCCCAGCATCAGGCAGCTAGGGGGAATACTGCCGCAGCAGAGGCTGGCAGGAATCCTCCAGTTTCCTTTCCCAGTGAGCTCCAGCAGAACCACCTTTCCAGAAGACTTGCTGTGGCCAGAACTGAGGGTTGGTACCTGCCAAAGCAACTCATCGCTCTCTCCTTTGGTAACCGAGGAGAAGCTCCATCCGCCCAGTGCTGCGGGAAGGGGAACCGCAGGCAGCTGTAGACACAACACGCTGTTTGCTCCAGCCTGCTCCACAGACTGGGTCATTTCCCAGAACAAGGGACAGAAAGGAACACAGGGCTGAGCCCGAACTGCTTCAGTTAAAACCTCCCATCCAGCCGCAAAGCTGACGCAGGAGAGCAGGGGGCAACCCGAGACGGGAGGGCAGGGTCTCATCCACGCCCGCAGCCGGTGGAAGGATTAGCAAGGCAGCGGGAAGCGGAGGATGGGGGCCAGCGGGTTCATACCATCTCCTCATCGCCATTCCAGAAATGAAAAACTGGGACCAGCCCTGGTGGGAATGCCAAAAGAGACTCTGGGACCCCTCTGCTGCTCCCTTTGTGCCTCACTGCTAACCAGCATCTACCACGAGCAGGGGCCAGACTACGACTAACGTAACCATGGGTTTCCACCACGCTGTAAGCACAGCTATCCCTTCTTTCACCTGTTGGCACTGGGAACTATCAGAATGATGCTTTGCTGTCCAGTCGCCTCCCACAAGGAACAAATACTGAACAGCCAGACTGAACAAAGCTCTCAGGTAACCCAGATCTTGAACATCTGTGGCCCCTTTGATGGCCGTCACCCCATCGAAACAAAATTTTCACCCAGTGGGGAAAGAGGACAGGTTTGCAGCAGATATGAACTGTAAATAACCCCAATTCAAACCAACTGCACACTTTAAAATGCAACAAAATCGCTATCTTACACTTCCCATCTATTTCCCCATCTGGGTAATTTTCAGTGCTGCTGCCCAGGGAGAAAGCAACCAGCTGCATTTACCGGGGTGCAAATGATCGAAATAACCCCCTTGGTGTTACTTACAGCTATCCCTTCCACTGAAATCTGACACAAATGTAATTTTCTGCACTTACAGTGCTGTTATCAGGACTGGATTTTTTTAACTACTAATTTAAAAAAAAATATTTTACAGCCTCAGCATACATTACTTCAGCCTGCTATTTTTATGAACCCATCAGTGTGCCTTAATCTTCTTCAGAAAGGCCATAAATACATGGTTGTTAAAGCAAATCTCCCATTTTCCTCTCTATATTCAAGGAAAAAAGCACCAGTACCAGTATTTTTATTTTTTTTTCCTTTGCATCAGCACCTTCATCATTTCCAGCTGCAATATTCCCTGGAATACAGCTGCCCCTTCGCAGGAGGCACGTGAACGCCCAGGAATCCCTGGTTTGTCCCTGCTTTGGAGCCAAGGGGGCACAACAGCGATATGAAACTCAAAACTCTTCCCCTCCAGAAGGGATGGGAGGGAACGTGGACCACAGATGCTGTTGTCCTAGAAGTTCAGAACACGTTCAGGGTGACCGTTCTGGGGAGCAGGTTATGAGATTGCTACAGGCAAAGCACTCCTTATAGTGGGGTAACAAAAATAAAAGCAACCACTTCAAAGAAAATTAGGATAAGAAAGGTGATGACAGCATTCAGCTAGAAAAAAAGAATTAAAGGAAAAGAACAGAACACCTAGCAGACTAGTGAATAAGCAGAGGTAACAAAGCCTTCGCAGAGTTACGCTCTTACTCACTGGCTTCCTCCCCTCAGCCCTGGGGAACTGGGGCTCCAGGTGTACAAACAGGGTCAGGGCCCCCAGGAGAGATGGGGAGCAGCAGGCTGTGGCTAAGGGAGCAGCTCTCTGGGATGGGACCTGCCCAGCAGCTCCACCGAGACTGTTGCTATCACTTTCCTATGTGGTTTTGATTCACTTCGGGTATTTCCCCCCTCTTTCATGGACACCTTCCCATGTGAAACGCTGGGAATCAACCTGAGCTCCAGCTGGAGCTGTGACTGCATCCTTCTAGTGCACAAACCTGAACCGGGGACAGCTCTGTCCCTCCTGTTCTCTTCCAACAGCCTTAGGAGAAAAACAAAGGAATCTCCCAACAGCAGGGAAACGAAATGTTCTGCAGCTTTGCAGCCCTCCGGAGTGTTTCGCTAACTGCATTGTGATTCTCCGGTGTTACTGTTAATATTCAGCTGACGTTCCTGGGGAGGTTTCAGAGCAGCCTTCTGGGGAGTAAAAATATTAGAAAACAAATTACTTTGGCACAGCCACAGCGCAATGTGCTCCCCAGCCAAGCTCTGTGCAGACACAGGATGCGGACAGCACAAAGCCGAGCTCAGACCATCTCCAGCTACCCCACGACATGTCAGATGGGCCACTGAAGGAAAGAACATCGACAATCTCTCTGCCTGGAGTTATCCAGCAATATGAGGTTGCTATGTGCACACGCACAAGGAAAAAGTAAGATCCCTGAAGGTCTTTCCTCATCCTTTGACCTCAACACAAATCTCAGGGGTCTTAAGCCTCTTTCAGGCTTTTACCATGCCAGTGGGGATGTGGACTTTGGACTTCAGTACTTTTTCAGATCCCTGCTTCAAATATATGAGCACAGGCAGAGCTCCTGCGCTCTATCGGCTTCTTGTTGTTGCTTTAAATATCAACATCGACACTTACTACAGGGGATGGATTTTCCTAGACACTGCCCTCTCTTTTCCAGCCAAAACCAGCTGAGGACCCAGTCCGTACCTTATGGTTATTGCCATCTGCAGCAGCAGGGCAGGCAGGCTTCAGGCTCTGCAAGGCAGGCACCAGCAGGGACCTGAGCATCTGACCAAAGGTGTAGGAAGCGCAGGGTACCAGCAACATACCGCTTCACTCCCACATAGAATTAAGTCCTTCTGAGCAAGAGTTTGTCAAAACGGGCTCAAAGCTAGGGTGGAGGGTGGTAGTGGAGAAGGGGTGACGCTGTGATCAGCGAATTTGCAAACTGGACTAGGGATTGAAAGCCCCCAAGAAGCTCATTTGAAGCAGTGAACTCATGGCACCTGGTGGTTAGCATCTCACCAGGGACAACATGGGAACCAAGTCACAGAAAGGATCAGTGGGAGGAAGAACTGTGTCATTAAGGGATGACATTCAACGCCTAATGCCCTTCTCCTTTCTTTCAGAACGAGCAGGTTCAGCGAAGACGCGCGCAGCAAAGCCCAGAGGACCTACAGCCCCGTTCACAGCTTAAAGGACAGGTGGCAAGAGTGGGCCAACCAGCACATCGTCACTCAGAAGCTGAACCCCTTCAGCGAGGAGTTCGACCACGAGCTGGCCATGGCCACGCGCCTGCACAAAGGAGATGAAGGCTACGGCCGGCCAAAGGAGGGAACCAAAACCGCCGAGAGAGCCAAGAGAGCCCAGGCCCACATCCACCGCGAGATCAGGGACCTGTGCTTCATCATCGAGTCGATGGCCAGGCCGCGGCCCGACGGCAAGATCCAGGTCACCTTCGGGGAACTCTTCGAGAGATACGTTCGTATCTCGGACAAGGTCGTTGGGATCCTCATGAGAGCCAGGAAACACGGGCTGGTGGACTTTGAGGGAGAAATGCTATGGCAAGGAAGGGATGATGATGTCATAATTACTTTATTAAAATGAGCATGCCACAACCAGAACAACTCGTTTTGGAAAACCCTTCTGCGTGTCTCCCTTGCTACTAGCATTTGCACATTTTGAAATCAGGACAGACAAGATTCCCTCCGTCCCCTGCACAAAAGAGACATCGAGCATTTCTCTAAACACGCATTTGGTAACTATTGCACGATAATGCAAGTATCCAAATGGATTTTTCTCTGTCCTACGAGGGTTTGCAGGACGCTTCAGTTAATTACTACATGAAAAATAAAGAGAAAAATCTATATTGAATACAAGCAGCTGATTATCAAACCCCAGAGGAATATAAAAAGCTACAAATAAATTCCAATTTTGACTTGTTTTTACATTTAAGAACTTACCAGCTATTAAAACCAGGATATCAGGAATATAAACCACGTCAGGAGCTGAATGACAATATGAACTCAGACCAAGTTTCTGATCATTGAAAGGGATCTTGCGCACACATTTCCTAATTAATTTATTTAAATGCATGTAAAAATAGCTTTATTTTAATAGAGAATCAAGGATATTGCATTCGTTTCCTTTACACACAGGATATGCAAAGACTACTGCAGCATTATCTTGCAGCAACTCACTGACACAACCTTCTCTTACATGTCACTAAGATGTGTGTAAGACAACTAAGACAAAATTCTTCTTTTTATAAGTGAGGTTTTATATTTAATGTATTTATATGACTGATTTATTAGATAGTTTCATATTTACAGTTATGGATGTTGGAGATAAAACACCCCATAGACCGTAACGCACAAAAAAGTTCTGAACAGATAGTTACACAGAAAATCCTCCTACACAACATCGGGCAACGTATCTGGTTAGCTGGGGAAACACAGTTCTTACCAACCCAGGGGAAAGCAGAGACACGCCAGCCTCCTTTTACAGCGTTTGCCACCTCAACCCTCTGGTATCATTGAAACAACAAATGTCAGTCCAGGTGGTGCTGAGGAGAATTAAATATTAATGAAGAGACACTTCTGCGTCTTAACACTGTTCGTATTGTGTACAACCCGAGACCCCTGTAGGGTCTGCAGCGCTTACCGGATGGTATCGATCAGTTTCTCCAAACCACTGCTGTACAAACAGCTGCCCTGCTCAAAACGGGCTTCACGGGAAAAGCATTTGTTTCAGAGCGAGATGCCTGGGCAAGCAGTGTGCATAATGAAAAATAGATTGGTTTTTTTCTCCATAGCATTCTTTCAAAGTGAAAGAGTAAATATCTTCTTACAGAAGAAAAGATGTATAAACATCTTGTCTCTGGGATAAGTGCTGCTACCTTATGACGAGAGTACAGGTACTCCAGCTGGAAGCTCCAATGAACAAATAAATGAAATATTTTATAAATTAGTAATACAAGAGCTAATGACTCTGTCTATTGTAAGTCTGTAAATCATCAACATTTCAGGCACAGTTATACATTGTGAGTCTTAAGGAAAAAATAAAAGCAAGATGGATTCAGTGGAACTTATTTAATGTTGTTTTCTTGGGATCTCTCAGACTTCTCGAGTTGACTCACAAAGCTGCCCTCTAAGTGTAACACTCACATATCAGAATATTTACCTGCGAATTCTTACCTTGTTCTTCACATCTCTGTATAACGGCCTGTACAGCCGTGGAAACTGTCCTGAGAAAGCTGGTTGTCAAGGGAATACATGAACTATAAATAAAATCCTTAACTGATTATTTCTTGGGTTATTCCTCCCACACACCAGAGAAGAAATTCACGTGCATATTCTGGGATGTAAAACATCAATAAATTGTTTCAAAATTTAAGTACGTTCTCCTTTTCACAGGCAGTTAAAATACTTCCCCGTGCAGGTTTCTGTCCAAAGCCCCAGAACAAGATTCCAGAGTCCATGGAAATGAGACAGTTCCTACCCAGGATACCTGCACACACAATGTCCACTACACACACATCCGTGTGCAGGTGAATCACCTATTTCTGCTCACGAGAACTCTCATCCTGCCACGGGACACACAGCAAAGACACAGCTCACCACAGATCTTTTTCCAGTTCACGTGCGACTTAAAACTCTGCTTCTGGAGTCTCAGCATTTCCCTTCGCTAACGCCTTCCTGCACATCAGAACAGATGTACGTGTCTATACTGACCATACAGGAGAAAACCAAGATTATACATTTAGAGAAAGGTAACATTGGATCAATCGGCATGTAAGGGAAATAAAGACCAGCCTTCAAGCTCACAAGCCCTCTCCAAACCTCCCCTTGCCTTCGGTTCCTCGGGTCAGCTATGCAACAACACAATCGCTGCAATCATTGGAATTCAAAAATAATAACCTATCATAACCCACAGCTCACTAGAGGGAACGTCTCAAGTCTGCCACTCCTCGTCATCCCAATGCAACGTCTAAAACTTTATGCAACAAACTTCCATTTTTTCCACTCAAAATATTTAATTTCCAGTTGGATAAGAAAACCACGCATGTGAGGTGACTAATATTTGTCTCACCCTGTCCTGCATTGTTTATCGTTGAGCAGACGGTACGATGCAAAGCCTCCTGAACTGTGAGAAGTATTTAAGATTCAAGTCCTGAATGGGGACTACTGAGGAGCATCCAAATCAAGATAACTGTTTTAATTGGAAATTGAGCAGGCAGTAAATGTTTTTACTCTTCTCCAAAGACTGGATGCCAAGCCAACACACTCACTCCCACACAAAAAGCACATCTAATGCAGTGTATGTAGGTGAGTGGGGGCATACAAGCACAAGCCGCATGTGAGAAATCACGGTGTTTGGAGATTATACAGAAGCAGTAATTAACATAAATAGGATTTAGAGCTGAAAGATGATGTGGTAAAAATCCCCGGTATCTGAGCAAAACATCATCACTGAATCCATCCGAGTACTGGATATGCCAAACCTCCACTCTACAGTCACAGAGGCAACCCTGGCCAGGAAAGATGGAAAGGAACGATACTGCAGAAAATTCACATTAAACTGAAGGCAGGAAACAGATCACGACAGTCCCCTTGATCTCATCTATACCATCTTTTACACGTATCACACAGAATTTACCTGTACTTTTGGTCAGCACAGTTCTTGGTCTTTCCTTAGTAGACATGCATTACCCTGGAGATCCTGTACACAGCTCCTCACATCACCAGGTGTTACCACAGTCGTTTAACTTGAGTGATCTTTTTGTTCTTTAACTGATTCAGTATCTATCAAAGTGTGATTGCTATTGTACTGTGTACTATACTGTTCTTGACTGACACATTTCCCCCCCCCCATGTGCCTTTCCAAGACTGGTCCAACACTCGGATACATTCAGCTACTGAAGATTTTATGCACTTTATGTAACTCTTCAAAGTATAGTTCTTTATAAAATCATTGACAGTAGCATTTAAAATCTACAATAGGCTTTATTTGCAATCTGACCTTAGGACAGAGGCTAAGCATGTGAATTAATGGCTTTTGTCAGTAAGGATAATCCAAGATGCAATTTTTTTTTCTTGAAAATGGCTGAAGACAGTGTATTTCCCTCTCATCACTTCCCATGGGGCTTTCAAAAACAAAAAAAATCCCCAAAAGGATGAGCAAATGCATCCTTTATATCCAGTAAAGTTATTAAATGAACAGCAACAATCTGCATTTGTGCTTCTAACAGAACCCCAGCTTCTAAACAAACTCCAACTCACGTTTATTTTTACATATATTTAGATTTATTTGCTATACATCACTGTGAACTTAGAGTACTGAAAATCCATTCCAGGATTTCTTTTGTTGTTGGAATAATCAGTCTTAACTCCACAAAGACAATAATACTGCTGTGGAAGACCAAAGGGGAGAAAAGCCATTTCCATTTATTTACAGTTCCTTATTTTGTAAACATTTAGTCTGCACGTGGTACTAAGTTCTAATAGGGATCAAGAGCTATCCACAGACAGGAAACAGAGCCCTGCATTTCTATTCCTATTGAGCATTAGCGTGTGATAGATGAAACGTCTGCCCTCTCTCATCACCATAGCAGTAAGCTGTCTTCAAATCGGTGTTTAAAACTTTCCAGAGATGTAAATATTCTGAAATAATATACAACTACAGCTACTTAAGCCAACCCATTTGGCTTTTATTCCATTTCTAGAATAATTTAAAGTGCTATACGTAACCCGTCGATCAACACTTCTCTATAATAACAAAACTACTTTAAACATTAATTTACAAGATAATATACAATGTTCATCTGAAATAGCTGAAATTTCAGCACAAAGTCAGTCACTGTCACACTTAACAGCAATTTTTTTTGTTTTGTTTTTTTTTGCAGAACATAGAATAAAAGCTTTGAAACAAACAGTTTTGTTGAGCTGTTATTGCCACAATGGCTTATCAACTTTCCTACAAAAGTGGACAAGAGCTACTGGACTGTATTCTAGCCTGTCTTTTTGTTTTTTTGAGGTCACATAACAGTAAGTTTGCATATTCCACAAGTCTACTGAATTACAATATTGTCTACCTATAGTACATGATTTCATTTTAATCAGAGCTGGTGCTAACTGTAAATTTACAACATAGACCCACTCAAAACATCACAACGATTTTTTTTCTTTGGACAGGAATAAGCTATATTCTTGGAGTTGAAGTGCTACACGGCTACAACAGTATAACAGTATATATCTGACGCTTTATGTTGAAGAAGGATGCATCTGTTTCTGTTATTTTAATGCCCTACTACAGCTACAGATTGTTCACAGAGTTTTGCTTTACTTCAGCCTTTTAATTTTGTGGATCTATCACATTCTTACATTCCCTTGCTCCAAGTCCTTGCCACGTAGCTCAGTATTGTCAATATTTGTCCCAAACCTGCAGATCGTTCACAGCATGTGCAAAACACTCTTTCTGCAATCAGCATGCAGCTACAACACGGAATAACTGACTTTATTTTCTAAACATGAACAATGAACAAGACAAGTGGCACTGTTGACTTTGGGTCTCTCACTTCCCCATAGTGTACCAGTAGGGGTGAAGGGGGAACGCTGGGCTGAACCTTGTGGCACCGCAGGAATTAACCCATCCCTGGTCCAGACCAGTCTCTGCAGTGCTGCTGCCAAATACCCACACACAGCTTTCTTCTGACATAGGCTCACAGAGGGCAGCTTCATTCCTACACATCATTTGAATACAAAAATAACCTATATTCAAGGAAGCAGCCCCCAGCAGGATTACAGAAAGGTGTGTGTGGGAAACCTGGGATGCAACTGTAAAAAGGAAGAAAATTTTTTAGGCTGCAAGGCTCAAAGTAACTGATGTTCAGTCCAGATGGTTTATATTTTGTAAAAGTGTCTACAGCTTAGAAAAGACAGGACAGTATATTACAGATGTGAGAGCATGGAAAAAAAGTCTGCTATTTAAAAATAATAACAACTAGATGGTGATGCTGAAAACTTACAAGAACCCAGAAAGGTAAAACGATGCGTTATATTGCTCCTAGGGATTTTTGAGCTGCATTGATTCATGTCAGGTTTGGGACAATACCCTGTAGGAAATAGTTAAATACTCATTCAAAAGCCCAAATTTCTATGTCTTGAATGATGAAGTCTTCTCGCTTAGAAAGCGTATGATTCCCGAATGTTTTACACGAATGACTTCTTCCATGGTAGAGATCACCATCGAGCCAAAGAGCAAACTCCCCTCTGCAAGACAGACAAAGCATTAAAGCAAAAGGCTGAGGGAGGAAGCATTCAACTTAGGAATGTATTTTTCATTCAGAATTCAGGAACAAGGAGGAATTCTAGAATTCATTTTCAACACAAGCACCTCATTGGGATTATCCCTCTTTCATTTATTCTGAAATAAAAAGCTAACCAGAACTCCTCAGTCTTCAGCCCCTTCCATTTATATTAAGAAAAGGGCAAACCAGTACTCTTACATGTAAGAATGCTGGTAACAAATAAAGGAAACATTCTAGAAGCTGATGCACTTGCACGGGGGAAACAAGGGGTCTAATATAACATATATAAAAAACATGTTTGTCCTATATATATAAAACATACAATTAGTGAAGACACTGGCATGTCTTGGGATGGTCCAGTTTCAATTCAAGCCTCTTCTAGTTACCCATAATTTTCACATTTACATACCTTCAGAACCCCACTATCGTGTGTCCATCCCAAATATACCAGGACACAGACTCCAGCAGAGCATGCAAAGCATCATCACCTCGCAGGGCTGAAACCTAATGCCGCACTGCTCTGAAGAGAAACCCCCTGTTTAACCCCCTGTTTAAGTTTCCCCAACATAGGAAGCCAAACATCTGACATACTAAATCTTTCCTGGCTGGTAACTGTCGAGCCCTGAGACACCAAACTGCAGTGAATTCCCAATCTGCTTTTCAAAGGAGTACAGGCACACACTTTTAACAGACTCTAATAACAAAGAAACTATAACTCACCCTCCTCCACCAAAAGCAAGGGAGTCCATGTCTCCTTTAATGAAGAACATGTTGTCTCCTGTCCACTTGAAAACCTAACGAAAAAAAAACCAAAACAACTCAAAACAGACTAGCAAGTTAAAATACCTGAACTCTGTCTGGGTGGAAGGGAAACCAAACATCAGTAAAGACAAACGATGGGTGGGGCTACAGGCCAGTCTGATGAAGTTACCACATTTATGCAGAAAATTCAGAGAACAGGGATATGCAGATGAAAGTCATTTTATACTACTTAAAATAAGACCTTTACAAAATAGGTCTTCTTTGAACACTGAAACCTCTGCACAAGGCAAATACCAAGAAAACATGCTTAAGTTAGATTATATGCCCTTTAAAAATATGTAGTTTGTGAATTTTCAGACAAACGCCTGGCAGAATTTAGAATTGTAGAAAAATCTTCAAAATCTCTCCTATTTTTCACTATGTAAACACTACAGATTTACCAGGCACTTCTGGATTCAATGGGAAAAACTAGTGTGATGACATTGTTTTGGCCAACTCCTAGAATTTTTCAGATTATTTACTGTTATTCAGGAAGTATCTTAAATTAATGCATTTGGGAGAAAAAAGCAAAAACCTACAACTTACCTCAAAATCTGGAGAGAAAGTGAACATGAAGGTCTCCCCCGTGCCATAAAAGCCATCACTCACTTTAAATGGTTCAGATGCTAGCGCACCAAAAACCTGTAAGGAAAAACAGGCAAGAGAAAAATACTTAAAAACTACACAGCGTCTGAGAGTCTCTAATAACAGTAACTGAAATCAGGTTGTAAATGCTGCCAGAGTGGATGTTCACTACAGGATGAGCCTTACAGGGTGTCACGGTTCCAAGGGCACCCACTGAGATGTGGGGGGGTGTTCTGCGGTACCATAAAAATGAGGTAAGAGGACTTCTTAACAAAAAGTGAATGTAGAAAGAAAAGCCAAAGGGATAAAAACTAACCACAGGAAAATCTCAGAAACAATGCACATATTTTTTAAATTTCAGATGTAAAAGTTCTGCTCCTGTCTGTGTACCTCCTCTTTCATGCCAGCTCAGCTGTTCTCAGCAAGGTCCCAGCTGTAACTAATTGCCATTTTTCATGTAATTCATTCATTCCAATCCAGATAACAGGTAACCACTGGTTACCCTGCATTACAACTAAGCCTTTGATGGGTAGTAAAAGTATTTGTAATATTCGGTAATAAGAACGCTACAACAGTAGTTAAAAAGGTCTAAGGACTGATTTTTAGGTCTGATTAAAGTGGTATCGATTTCTCAGGAAATAGAATAACTAGAAAAAAACCAACCCTGTATAATGATGCAAAAATCAACTACACCCCACCAAGCACAACTCTACCAAAATCAGTATTTCTGCTGTAAGTAGGAAGCTTGTTTCAACATCTGCACGAGCAGATGTGAAGTACCAAAGCACTTCAGGAGCACTCTCTCCTTTGTCTGTATGAGAAAGGAAAAAACATGAAGTTTGTGGTTTTGTTTACATTAAACTGTGAGTTTGAGAAGCACGGGACTGATGAGAGTGGGACACCAAAGCTAGTGTCCTGACCTGGATTATGTTCGGGATATAAAGTAGAAACTATTTTCTTCTGCCCATCTTAAGCAGCTCCCCGGCCACAGCCAGGGTTTCCAAGCACTCCTCCCCACTCTGAGCTCTACAGGAGCTGTTAACACACAGAAAGCCAAGCCAGCAGAACTCCAGGACTATACACAGCTATCATGCATCTAACACAGACTGCCCGGCTCAATCTTGAGCTACCAGCTTAGAACAGCCACCATTCGAAAATTATTTCTCAGGAATTTTATATGGTCCAGAAAGTCTCTTGTTCAGAAACTTCCAACTGAAATGGAAAATAACGAGACTGAAAGAAGAGTCATGTACTAACAGCACTACTGAAAACACCAGTCTTGTTATATCAGTGAAGGACTGAGCACGTAAAACTTGTCTGAAACTTTCCTTCTGTAGCATGTGTTGCTTGCTGAATACACATGGATTTCAGACCCCTGTGTGGAACCTCGGGAAGATCTGGTGGACAAGGTGAGAAATGAGTTCAGTGGCTACTTGACCCAAAAGTCCAAGGAACACTTTCACAAATGTTCCTGGGCACCAGCCTGTAAGCTGGAATTTGTCATTGTTTAACAAAAAAATTATGACATGTCTACTGAATTCCCTGTTTCGGGTGGGCAACCATGACCCTTTCAGACCAGGCAAGTGGAGATAGTAACATATGGAAGGTCATCTGAACACTTTCAGCAACAGAACATGCTGGTGGCAAGACAGCCCCATCAGAAAAGGGACATTTTCTTTCAGGGCCGGATAATCAGGTACCAGGGAGCAGATATCTTCCAAATTCATCTTGAGAAGCTAGTGAGGGAATCAGAGCAGGCAAGATACCAAAGTACATCTGAAGAGGCTGATGGGTCCTGCTGAGAAATCTCCAATCTACTGAATATCTGTTGTTCATCCTGGAGAAGAGAAGGCTCCAGGGGGACCTTAGAGCAGCTTCCAGTACTGAAAGGGGGCTACAGGAGAGATGGGGAGGGACTCTGTATTGGGGAGTGTAGCGAGAGGACAAGGGGTAATGGGTATAAGCTGAAAGAGGGCAGATTTAGACTCGACATTAGGAAGAAATCTTTCCCTGTGAGGGTGGTGAGGCAGTGGCCCAGGTTGCCCAGAGAAGCTGTGGATGCCCCATCCCTGGAGGGGTTCAAGGCCAGGCTGGATGAGGCTTTGGGCAACCTGGGCTGGTGGGAGGTATCCTTGCCCATGGCAGTGGGGTTGGAACTAGATCTCTAAGGTCCCTTCCAGCCCAAACCATTCTGTGTGATTCTGTAAATGCTTCAGATCTTGCAGTGGTTCTGTCAGTTCTTCATGACAGCAGTAACATGCTTCCATACACACAGTTTTATCTCCCATGATGGACTGAAGTGTTGGGTATTCCTTTACACTCCACAAACATATTTCCTGATGGCTGCCCTAACTCCATGTAAACATTTTCCTACCTGTCCATCACTGTCCTTGATAACCAACAGCACAGGTGTGTCTAACCCCAGCATAGTTCGGTACAAAGTCTTCAAGCTCATGCCATGCTTTGCAGTACTGTAGGCAAGAGTCCATGGATATCCAATGGTCCGCGGTGGAAGAGACTTTGTGAGCTGTTAACAAGATAACAACCCTCTTATTTAAAACATATTTTACTATTTTTAAGAATATATTATGTATAAATTAAAGCTGATTATATTCTTCTGAACCTGGCCTTAAAAGCTAGTTTAAGACTTCAGACCAACCCTACAGTTTCACATGTATTTTTAATATCCCTGGGCAAGCAGGTTTCTTCTCCCAGCTCTACCAGTGACCTGCAGGAGAAGAACGATTTACAGACTGAAGATGATGCATTTGGTAAGGTCTCTAGAAGGTTTATCTGAAGACAGCAAGAGCACAGTTATTCTTGCATAACAATGCTCTGGGGACACAGACCACTCAAGTCAATAGGTAAGAAGCTGAAGGGTAAAGCACGTTTGCTCTCCTGTTTCTCTGCCTTTGAACACAACCAGCCTTGATCCAAATAAACACAATTTAATGAGGCGACAGTGCACTGGACAGCAAGAACTGCACTGAAAGCCAAGCTGTTTTCAAGGAGGATGAAATAAGGCCAGAGACAGACTAATGTCATGGTCATGTTGTTACAGTAAGAAAACAAAGCAACATCTTAGCGATGAACTGTGTTGTGCTCATGCCTTTAATACCACACAAAAACTTCCCACTGGTGTGTTTTACACTATGGTCTTAGCATTTGTGATAAATTCATGTACAATGCTATGTAAGTTAATACCTTTTCAATTTGTTCTGGCTGTAGTAATTCACTGGGATCGCTAAGGTTCGGCCGGAATGCTTCAGGCTCCAGGTCTGGTTTGATGCTTGTTGCCTGTTTTGAATTGCTGTCTTCTCTTGTTGTTATCTACAAAAAGAACAAGAAAATAAGTATTCACAATTCTATAGGCAGGGAAGAGAAGCTTTGCAGGTTTAGGATCATGCAGTTACTGATTTACAGTTAACACAACTCCTTCAAAAGTTACGAAATCCATTAGGTTTGATCTGACCAAGATTTCCACTGCTTCCAACAGCTAGCTGGTACTCATATACGAACCAAAAATAAATGGCACAGACACCTACCCAGGAGAAAGCTATGGTTTTATGCTAAAAAAAACAAAACCAAATAGTCCTCACACACAGCTGAATGACTTCAAATGGTTTTCAGAGGTCAGCTTACACTGTGCTTGCATTTTAACACCAATATAGCATTTACATTAAATGTAATTAAAAAACCAGCCAGAAAAGGAACTGAGAGTTCAACATGACATTTCTCAGCAGTTTTTGAATCAATACTCTCTTCGAATACTTGTGAAAGTTTTCAGACATGCAGCAGACATGGGGAAACATCACTACCAAGTATTTTGAGTGAAGCATCTGAATGGAGCCCTAGGAAAACTGCTGACCTGCTGGAGTACTCATTGGAATTAAAGAAGAAAGAATCGACAAGGTGGGGAGGGCAACACAGAGGTGCCACTAATGCTGCACAGAGAGCTTTGGGCTCTGGCAAAGGTGCACTACGCATGAATGTCCTGGAGTAGTTTAACTGCCCCATACATCCACCTTATCGAGTTGCAGCAGATCACCATTTACTGGCCACAAAACTCAGATATCCCGGGTCACGACAGCTTCTTACCCCAGGCCACATTCACCGGCACTTTCAAGATAAGAGTGCCACACACTGAGAACTAGACTAGCTGAGCTCCAAACAGGTTTCCTTCTGTAACTCTTGCTGCAAGGACAGTGACATCTGACAAAGGAGTAGGACAAAATGAAGGAAGTTGTCACTTAAGCCACTGCAGCAAGACTTACTAAAATGCTGAAAGAAAGAAAAAACAAGAACGAGTGTATCTGAATAATTTATCAGCCCAAGCCAAGTTACACTAAAAGTCTGACCGTCCAAATTATTTATAGCCTGAATCCTGAGAATTTCAAGAAAATGCCTGTGAAAAGCACCTGCCAGCTCCAGAATAACCACCAGTGCTTGCCACACACCCCAGACTCCAAACACATAGGACACCACTATGGTCTCTCACACACCACCACAATACTTTGCCAATTTTTGTTAAGAAAGTTTTCTTGACTACCAAAACAAAAGCCAAATCAAAGAAAACCCTGATGCAGATCAAAATATTCAAATACAGCCACCTGAGCAAAAAATAAAGATATCCCTTTCCTCTCCTTCAAGAACCATGAAAAATTACTATCACAAGCTCCTGTTACCTAAATTAGGCTTATAAAGTCAAAGTATCAAAGTCTAGTCATACAACAACTTAATTAAAATATTAATTCTTAAGAGAAAGCATGCTTCAACAAAGCGAGGCTCATGCAAACAGAAAGCTCAAACATTCCCTCTTTCAACGGAAGGCAAAAGAATTTCCAATGTAAACTGCGCACCAATTTCTGTATCACAACAGGTGTATGTATTTATCCTTCCAGCTTCACGTACAAAAAGATGTCCCACAGACTGTCACACGGTTATCGTGTGCCATCTATAAACCATGTCATTTGGTAACCCAGTTCTTTTCTGCTGCCATGAATGCCTTTCATCCGTCATATATGACTGCTCCAGCTCTATACAAGTTCAGTATTGTTCAAGTACACAGCAGAAAGCTTATTCCCTTTATTATTCTTCATTCTGATTAGTGCACCATGCAAGACATGAATGATTTGGATTGATGGAGTTTGGGGGAAGTTGTGGGTTTGTTTTTTTTTTGTTAGGTGGATTTTTTGCCTTTAAAAATTATTATCATTACAGTAAAGCAACTTTCTTCTAGGAAGAACACTGCTTTGTACAAGTGAACAAAGTTGAAAGGTATTTGGAAAAAGCTCTTGCACTTCTAGGACATTAATACAACCAATCTCCAGCACCACTTGACAGAAACAGAATTGTTTTTTTGGTTTTTTCACCTCAAGTGGGAATCACAATTTGTTTTGCAAACTTTGTTTTTCCCATAAAACTGCAGCTTTTGGGTTCATGCTCATTGTCGATTTCTGTAGCCAGACTACTTACAGAACATTCTGAAGCAATTAGTTACTGATTATTAAATAAATTGAAATAAAAGAGCTAAGAGAATATTTTCTTGTGTATAATTACATAATAGATGAAAAAAGCCAAGATGAAAGCAAAAAAACCACAACTGAAACTTTTTACCATTTCCCAGTCAGTTACTACAGGAAAACTCAGTGCTTCTAACGAGTTCTAAGCAATCCTTCCCATCTGTAAGTTATATATGAGGTACACAGCAGCTATCAATTTTATAATTATCAAAGAACTAAGGAACACCTAAAGAGAATGCAAATACCAGTTTACATCCGTATTAGTAAACCTTCGAAACTCTGCAGGACTGGAACAGACAGTTCCATTACCAGCTCCACGTACGTGACGTTTGTGTGTTGAACTGCTTCAGTTACTTGCTTACAAACAGGAAAAATACTCACCTCTTCCACAGGCGTTGGGAAGCTTCATACTTGCAAAGTACCGAGATTCTTAACGAAAGATTCCTACGTCAAATTAAACACCCATGCTGCAAGGGTCTGGACTCTTCACCTGGTTTGCATTCTCTTTAGGGAAGCTTCTAACACAACACACTAGTCTAAGGTGGAAGTTAACACATCACTCCAAGTCACACAGTACTGAGAACAAATTTTCAAGTTCTGACAGAAAATTCCTGTTTGAAGAAGTCAGAAGTAATAATTCCATCATAAAATCACTGATTGCATCGTAGCACTGTGCAATCACATACATCCAAAACAGAGGAATTTTCTGCTGGATCCTTGTAGTGATGCAGACAAGACAAACCCACCGGGTGTGGGACTTGCCCTGACCAAAGACACTACAAGAGATGTTTCAGTATCGAGAGTCGGGGTTTAAACTACTGAAGAGGGCACCTGGAGACGTCTGCAGAGTGTGCGCAGTTCTTCGCTATTTAGAGCATCGATCCTGCGGTGATACTCAGCCACTGACACTACCTGAAGATGGAGACAGGAAGACAATAATTCCACTGACAGTTGAAGAAAAGTAAAAGGTAAGAAAGAAAAAATGTGGAGGAGAGTAACGAAGGGAAAGTGTGCAATGACAACAAACAAACAAGAAGTGCTGGATGATGTTTGTTTCTGCAGGGACGATGCAGATGGAGGTGAGTTGATGAGTAGACACAGCAAACGTACAAACTAAACACTGATGGCACGAGCAGCCAGATGTATCTCACTGCTCTAGGATGAGCATAAAACTGGTACAGGAGTGCAGAAAATTACCAACGTTAGGACACTAAATTAGAAGTCAGAGTTGCATGCCTCAACCCACACTCTCCAGTCCAAAGCCCCCTCGAACACTTTTACACCCAGCTTCACGAATCCTGGGAACTCGGTTTGCTTTCCTATCTGGCAGTGACGATACAGCTAAAGACAAGGCAGCGAGACTAAAGTTCAATAACTCCCCAATACCACCTCACAGTGCCTTTATCCTGGACTTTCTGTTCACCTCCAAAGTTTCGGGTGAATCCACCAACACATCTGCTCTGAACGGCACCTCCACTTTGGCACGAGGTGTACAGACAGAAAGCTTTTAGACACAAAGCTCGAGGACATGCTGCTCTGGTGAAACAAGCTGGCTAAAGGACTACAAGTCATTTTGATGTAACTACAGCAAATAATGGGATTTTGAGAACAACTCAAAATCATCATTTGTATGAAAGCATCTCAAAACAGCTGGTGGAGAGATTAAATGGATGTCCCATGTAGCAAGAGTGTATTAAAAACTTCCAGAGCCTACCACAGTGCAAAGGAAGAGAACCACAAGTCCAGCAGCTCCCCATCTACCTGCCCCTTACTACAAGGAGTTTGGCCAGATACTCGCCACTGTCTTGAGTACAGAGCCCACAGTCACGCATGACTGGCTCTTGAGCAGCGACGGTTCACTCTACCCCATGCAACTGCAAGGCAAGGAGAAAGGAATACTTGTGACATCCAGCTTTATTACTGAATTATCAGTAATTCCTAGCACTCAATTTATTTCCACCATTTCCTACTGTTCTCTTAAAAAAAAAAAAAGGAAAATTGTTGTAAATTGTATTGATTTGTGCATTCTCAAAGTAGTCAGGCAAAGCTTTAACAGCACTCAAGCATATAAGGGATAGTGTACTTGTATCCTTTTATTTGCTTTAACAGTTCATTACAAATCACATTGTTCACACCAGCACCTTAAGAATGTAATCCTGAAAAGCAATGCCCGGAAGAGCCTTTAGCCTTGTTGCTTCTTTAAGCTCAGCCCCAATCACATGAGAGGCAGTAGTTAACTTACAACAGGCCATAAACGTGGGGCTGCTTAAGGAGCAAAATAAAAAAATCTCATCCTCCCTGACACCATTATATAGTTGCTGTTCCACATACTGGAACGTGACAATTTTACAGGCAATGCCAGCTTGCCTTTGACCTGCCAAGCCCATACTCTGTCACCACCCTGCACCTGGAACTGCTTGGTGACGCTTTTGCTCAGTGACCAAGGGCTGACACACCCTTTCACATGCCACAGGGGTGCCTGCATCCTTGGAACAGTGTGCACAAGGCTTTCTTTATAAATTTATTACCCAAGAGAAACATGAATACTTATCCAAGTATGCACACAGTGATAGTTCCTGGGCATCCTGCACCTGCTGCACACCTGTATCATTAATTAGAAGCTTATTCCATTTTATAACCTGGTTTAATTCTTAGTATGCTTATGCCATTCCCTCTTCAATCAGGATTTCTTGATTTTCCTTCCTTGGAGTCGTATTAATCCTCTATTCTATTTCACCAAGCTAAAACCAGTGATTTTCTTCCCTTTTCCCCTGCCCCTCCATCAGCTCTGGGTTCTCCTGAGCATTCCAGGAGCTACTTTCCACCTCATTCCACCTTCAGCTTCCATTCTTCAACACAGAACTTCATTAGGTTTTTTTTTTTTTTTTTTTTTCTCCCCTTTGTGGCAGTCAAATACAGTTCTGTCTGCACCATGCTGGGCTGTGGTTTCCAGTACACAGTGTCTCTTTGCAACAAAATTCTTTCATTTTTGGGTAGGTAGCAGTGGATGCCATTTATCTCTATTCCACCCAGACTTTTGATTCTATCCCACAGTCACCTTGCAATCAGGTCATTTATGTATCAAGTGCATGAAGAACAAGGCTGAAAGACTGTCTGGAACACTGGGCTCACAGGCTTGATGTTCTCAATGGTTAAGGACGGGAAGGGGCTTTCCAGGGAGGCTGCACAATCCCCGTCCTTGGAGGATTTCACCGTTTGACTGAGCAAGGTCCTGAGCCAACCTGAACAAGTTCTTACAGTTAAGTCCTTAAGGTACAGGACAAGGCCTTCCAAACTCCAGTACAGTCCATGTCCTTACACAGAGACTGTCAGATCACCCAGAATCACAGCGATCCAAGTACCCCGTGCAGGATTCAGGTGCAGAGCTCCCTACAGGAGATGGCTGTGAGTTTACTGCACTCTTACCTCTGCCCCATCAGCATCCAGCTTCCTTCATACCAAAAGCTACTTCTTGAGGATTAGGAAGTATTCCTAAGGACCCTCTGTTCTCTCACTTGTTATTTTCTGCTTCAAAAAGAATGCGGGAGAAGAGAACAGTTAAACCCCTTACAGTCAATCTGGGCACCAGCTGGAACAGGCTGAAACAAAGCGTCCAGCCAGGAGATCAGGCAAAACCGATCCTGCTTAGGGACCTGGAATAGTCTACCACCAGACAATCCCAGGGGCTAATCAAGTTTGGAATGAGAGGGGATATATCCTCAGAGAACTAATGCTACCTGCGCTGTTCACAGCAACACCACTGATGAGAACATGAGTCACGGCTCCCGCAGCACGGACACCCTCCAGCTGGACCCTCCGCACCACGCGCACTGGAGCTAACCCCTCGGCAGAACACACAGCAGTTCTGATACCTAACACAGAAGCCGAACTGAGGGTTTGCATACTAATGGTTCAACCTATCAAGAGGCTTAGGAGTCTCCTTTTGGAGAAACTCATGTTTCTAAACCTTGTTTTTCTGGAAGTATGTCAGAGCACCCAATTCTGGCAAGCTATGCTGGCACAGAATGGAAATCCAAACCCCCAACGTTGTCCTTCACCAACCCATGTGAAAACACAGCGACAGTTGTTTGAACACCCATGAAGGACAGCTTGCCATGCAGACAGCGACATCAGCCCGTTCAGCCCCTGGTCACATCAACCTGCTGCACACAGCTGGGAACATGGGAACTGCTGACCCCAGCGAGGGATTCCTCTGCAAGGGCACAAGGGACAAACACACACACATTTAACACGTGTTTGCTAACAGGGTGGTGGAACTGCTGCCCTCAAACCACATACAGCTGAACTTTCAGAGAGTTCCAAGTAGCTGCAAATACCTCCCTAGAGAAAGGGAGGGTCTTATGAGAGCTGAGCAGTGCTCCTGAAAGATCAGACGGAGCCAGCCTAACAGCCCAAGTGGTTCTCTTCAACATAACTGCTCCATACCCTCATGATTAACTGTGAATACAAAATAAAAAACAAATATTAACAGAATGAAAGATGAATAATTTTACATTTGTGTAAAATGAGGTGACCTGCAAGCTTCATAAATGTTATTTCTCAAGAGTCAAAAAAAGTTTCCCCTTGAAAGTTCCACGATATTTAATTGAAAAAATAAATGCCAATGTAATTTTATCAGGTTATTTACAAAGTTACCCCAAAATATCAGTCCATCTCCAATTCACCAGTAAATGGGGAGGGGGAAGAAAGGATCAAACCCTTTCTAGAGGCTCTAAGTATCTTTCAAAGATAAGTATCTTCTACTGTTATGAATATTAAGAGAAGATGCTAACTTAATTTTCCATTTTCTCCCAAAATGCTAGATACCGCTTGAGAGAAGGCAATACTGAGGAAGCAGTCAATCAGAAACAGGATTATTTGGGACATATTGATTACATTAGAATAATGCATCAATGCACGAGGGTTTACCGCATCAGACACAGTTACAAAGCATCATCCTGAAAAAAAAAAAACTAAGACTTGGGATTGTCTGGTGGTAGACTATTCCAGTTAATTATTTTTTAATGAGTGTGGCAGCAAAGACAACTATTTTCTATCTGATGTGGTTTTCAGACAATTCAGCTCCCTGTCACTCAAGGAAGGGACAATACCAAAGACAGACACTTGAAGCACAGGAGAGAGACCAGAGGATCAAAGGCATCCCCTCAACTGGCTCCACTGCAGTTCTCTCTCTCCTTCAATCCCTTTAAACGGGCTGTCTCAGACCTGTTCTGCACACCAGGCTGTTTGCCAGGGCAGGGACAGAGTGCACCACACAACAGCAACGTTCTCCCTACGATCAGCTTTGCAGGACGGGCTGTTAACCCCCAGCAGCTGTACCAAGCCATACCCAACATATCCTGAAGAGAGATTAAAATATCTGCAATAACCAGAATTAATAAATGAACTTGAATAGAAAACAATGAAATCCTGCAGCACACACAGTGTTACACCAAGTCTGGAAACCTTTTTAACAAGGTATTTTTTGAAGATATAAGAAATCACTGATTTGAGAGAGGTGGTAACGCCAGCAAGAGAACTACATTTAACATGGGCAAACATGAAACAAAGTTCAGGACCTTTGTGCAAAGCACCAATATTTATGAAAACTGCTTTGCTAAAGAAGCAGGTCAGGCAACTTGACTCATTTTCTCCAAAGGAAAAAAAACTCAAAAACCAATCTGCAGCAGCATTACCAGTGAAACCCAGCTCTCTGGCAACACCATTCAAGCAAGTTTCAGCACTAGCCAGCAGAGAACCCAGAGGTTCCAGAACTCTAAAACAAGACTTGGTATGGAAAGCTGACTTAAAAAAAGATCTTTGTAGCAGTATGATTGGACGGATGCAACCTTGCAGTTCCAACATCCCCAGAGATGAAGGACTAAATCCTCACCTTTCACATGTAAGCCCCTAGTACCATCTATCTCCATGACAGCTGAAGAACTACAGCCGTTAGCTGACCAACTACAGTCTCTGATGATCCTCACAAGTTGTGCAAGCCTCAAACCATTCAAGCTATTACACCCAACCCCGCTTTAATACCCTTTGCATAATATCTTAAGAAGCCAAAAAAAAAAAAGCCAAAGATAATTTTTCATTGGTTTTGTTCCCTTTGGCTGTGCTGCATATCAAAGCTCTGCCAAACACTCAGACAAGCATTCCCAGAGAAACAAATCCACCTTTTGTTCTTCTGCATTGTCTGATGTCTTTTGTCTAAAGTGCTGTGGCAGAAAGAATGGTTGCCTGCATTTCTGACATTCTAGAAACTCACTGGCGTCTGGTGTTGCTGTACAACAGAGAGACACAGTGAACAGCACAAAGATTTACTGAAGAAGTGGGATGCCAACAGTACTGACTTTGTGCAGGGGAGCATCATGCATCGCCTAGTCACCAACATTTTAATCTGTTATCCTGGGAAAGTTATCAGACCCCTAGGATGCTCAGCCCAAATGTACTTTGTTACCATGAAAATAACAAAGGCCTCGCAGGTAAATAATCCCGGGCGGTTTAGTTGCTTCAAAGCAGCCGCCTGATTTTGCTTCATCGCTCCATTTGGTGCAGCACTTATGTTATTTCATGTCAGACGCGTTTTCACCCAAATTTCAAAATAACCACTAATGAAACATTTAGTCAAAAACCTGTACTTCATACATGCTGCCAGTCTCTTTAATACGCTTCCCACTTTGTTTTGCACAGCACAGAGTAATGGTACCAATACTCACTCCTCCTTTACTACAGGGTTACTCTTGCACGTTCGCTGTATGATCATTCCTCGACAGAAAAAACCCAACTTCAAGAACAGAGCATGCCCTGTCGACATAGCAACATTTAAAAAATATTCCATCATATTTCCATACCCTTTTCTTTCGATTTGACTTGTTTTACACATTAAAATAACCTGATCTCTACCTCTCTCACAGCAAAGAAGATTCTCCATCTTCTCCAGTTCAACCTCTCCTCAAGAGCTGATACCGATGGCTGTTATTAGCATAGTTGGACCCTGGCTAAAATGAAGCGTTGGTCCTAAGGAAAATAATTATACTTTAATTAGCTGGGCAAGATATAACTCTTATAGCTACATATATAGATATATATTAAAGAACACATTCTTGGTAAACTTCAGGAAAATTTTACACTGTTACAAGGTATGCTGAAATTACAGTTAATTTAGGAATTATACCTCCATTGCCACAGAGGAAAATTAAGATCCTCTTATTTCAAAAATATTTTGTTACTTAGGAACACACGTTTACAGAACCAGTTGTTGCCAGATGACAATTTCCTATTCTGCAAGTAACCTGGCTACAAATAAAAATCAAAATAAAAAACCAAGTCAGCAGTACCTCCAAAAGAAGCGTATACCAAAACCCAGAGATCTGTAACTCTTAAAAAGATGGTAAAAAGCCTGTAACAAGCTGCATCTGAATGAAAAATACCTTCCAGACCTACCAGCTGGTGAAAGCACAACCAACACATCGTCAAGATCACTTCCTCCCTGTCCCCAGGATGTTACTGTTCCGCAAGTCTCACCAGGAACCTTTTCCTTTACATACTACTGCAAACCTAAGTCTTTGGGGGAAAACAACACTGAAAACACACCACGGTTACTTTCAGAAATCTAATTAGCTGTAAAAGCAGCGGCATTGTTCCTTTCCTTCATTATAAACGTGAGAGTGGACTGCAGCATACTCACCTCCATCAATTTACAGGTATTATCAGACCTTCATGCTGACTTCTGAGAACGTATAATCAAACGGTTACTAATGGAGATTTACACTTTTCTAATTAAAAGTGCATGAAATCTACTGTTCACAGTATTTAGCTATAAATCACATTTTTGCTGAAAAAAATGCTTTAGTCCAGAGGAAAAAAAAAACAAAACAAACTCTAAACCTGCTGAACCCCTTCATGCTCGAATTAGTTTCTCTTATCTAACGCTAACAGAATACCAGCAACTAGATTATGCCCCTGAAAGTAATGAAAATTTGTGACGTAGCACCCTGTTCACACATTCGAAATGTAAACTTCCAGAAGCAGTCTGTGCACCACCACACGCCAAAAATGCTGTAACAGAGAGGAGCCCACTGCACCGACCACCACCCAGCCTACTGCTCATTAACCGGCTGGTGTGCCCTCCTCCCTTCTCCCCAGAGCACAGACAAGACACTTCCCTTCTCAAAATACAGCGAGACTAAAAAAGAAATAGCAATAATAATAATAATAATAAAAATAAAATACATTCAGGGCTGTTTGAAAGGATTCTCGGTACCTGCTATGGGCTCCAGGCAGAGGCAGAGCCCCACAGCAGTGACAGCAGAGTGTCAGACGCACACATCTGACGTGGCAGGGAGCAAACGGGGTGCAGCAGGGGGATGGATCGAAAATGATGACGAAAGGGTTCCTGGATTCAAGGGTGGTTGCAGAGCACTAGCTCGTTAAAAAGGCTGAAATATTTAAAGAGACAGGACAACTTTTTCTTACACAATACTGCAGAGTATGAAAAACAATCTCCAAGGACTTCTGGCATCACTCTGGTATAATTGTTCACACACAAGGTCAGACGGTCACAAATTCCCACTCAATATTAAAATAACAGTTTGTCCTACTTATGTTGAGAACTGTATCTAAAACTTGTCAGTTATTTCTTAAGAGTCCAGCACCAGTTAAAAAAGAGGTCAGTGATGTTTTTTTAAAAAGAATATCCTTTAAAAAGGTTTTAAAGCATTCAGAAACGCCAGCATTTTCAGTTTTGTGAGCTACAAGAAGAAAACGGATCCTTTTGTCTATAACCTACACTTGTTGTATGGGTTAAATGCTGGTCACAGCAATAAAGGATTGTTGGAATTATGATTTTTGAGGCAGGATGTGTATTTACACAGGCACGTGCAACAGCAACACACACAGCAACTCTGAGAATTTCCTGGCAGCAGTACTTGAAAGCATTTCCCCCCCTTGCTCCTTCGAAACCACCCATTACCCCGAGCCCTGGCTGAAAGCATTAACCAGGCTGGGGCAAGAGCAGGCAGCACCACAACCCATTAAAACCATCCTCACCTGTGCTGTTACACTGTGATCTAAAAGCCAAGATGCCCAAGGAGAGAAAACCAGTGCCAGGACCTGTACCTGCCTGTACTGCAAACTGGGCTGGAACACCTCCCCTTGCATCAGGATCTAACTCAGCATCACTCATATGGATAAAGTGTTTTTCTTTTCAGTAAAACCCTTATCAGGAGCTGGTAAATCTAAAAATCCATTTGTTACAATTTGTGAGAATTATATAAGAACATTTTTATCACTGGGACGCTGAAAGCTGGGATTTAGGAAACTGATAGACACTAATACATAGATACACAGTGAAATGCTGCAAGATTCAAACAACAAACCACATACCCATTTATTTTTTTTTTTAATAATAGGTAAGCTACTACTGAGGTAAAACAAGAACAAAAGATGGACAGCCTTACAACTGTTTCAAATGAGACAACTACAATCAATATAAAAAATAAAATACAAGCTATTGCCCCCTCACTGCTGCTGCTGTTCCCTCCTCCCCCAAGTCTGGTAAGTCTTAAATGAACAGAGAATATGCAGAAAAACAATTTCAATATCTCTGGACACGTGACTTCTAAGCCAAAAAGCAAAAGCCACACAACTAACTCTTCCACGGTCTGTTTTAGCAGCCTTCCACCCCCCCCAAAGCCACATTCCCCCCTAACACCAGCCACCACACTCTTTTTCCAAACCTGGGGGAGGAAGAATCTGAGCCATTACACTTCTTTTTATTCCAGAACATTGACTCTTAAACAATTGAAACAATTTACTTGCAAGTTTTTAGCTTCCCTCTATAAAGACCCGGCTCCTTCCAGAGGTTCTCAAAAAAGACAAGAGAGGAAGAAACTTTGTTAGATCTGACAACTCACTTTTTCACTTACAGTTGCAAAATTTAATGGGAATAAACACACTAGTAACACTGTCAGACCTCCTGCCAGCCTGTTTTGACTTTCAGTCTTCCAGCAGCAGCAACTCCCACCAGCTGGCAGCTGTCCTGCTGCTGGGAGGATCTGCTGGAGCTGGAGGGTGGGTGGAAAGCAGGGCAGGAGGGACCGAGCATCAGCCCGGAACAGTGCAGTCCTACAGGTGGCAAAACTGTTCTGCTGTGACTGACCTTCGCCTCAGCCCTTTAACAGTCTTTTTTTCCAAACTGGTGGAAAATATATTTCCATTAGTCAGAGAAAGAAGCCCACACAAGAAGCTTGACCCCAGGAGACTCCCTTGAAGAGAAGTTAAACAAACTGCCCTTTTATTCTTTTGGGCATTTGTGGGTTATACTACTGATCCGTTAGAACCTCATATCTTGTTGCTAAATAATATATGCCTTACCATAAATGTCTGTAATTAAAAGTATTCTACAGTGGAGCAGTGGCTCAGACCTGACATACGTGCAGAACAGCAGCAAACACTTAAGAGCATCCATCTGTTTGCTACCTAGACAACAGAGCAGAATAAAACACATCTAATTACACTGAATGAGAATCTTGTTATTGTCACTGCTAGTTTGTAACCAAGCTAACCATCTCTACACAATTCATGTTCAAGACAGAAACACAGTCCTTTCAGTAATTGTTATTCACAGTATTGTTTTTTTCTAATGAATTAATGTCTTAAAAGGTATTAAAGTAGCAGCAGAAAAAGAGAGTGCCAACAAATGCAGACACAACTGAGGAAATGTCCTATTTCCATTCCAAATCAATTATTAGTTTATGCCTTTTGCCATATGAGATTTGAAGTTACCAGCTGACAAGACCTCATACTTACTATCCTGTTTCTGGGTTATAACTCCTCGAAACTTGGGCAGGAAGAGTGGCTGCTGGGTGTGAAGAACCTCTGTGCAGTTTGATCAGACGGCATCTAGCAGCTAGCACCATGTCCCAATACCCCAGCGACAGAAAGGTTGTCATGCTGAATTCTACGATCTCTAGATTTAACATGCATGCTTTTTGAGTGATGTAACACTAGTAAAAAGTAACTTATTTCCCCTGCTTCTTCCCTCTTACAGGAGGGAAGTTGGCCCTGAGAGGTTCTGGGGGCAAGGAGGGGGATACTGACTCAGTTTATTTAGAACTTGCTTTGGATCCCCCATGAAGCAGGGGGATTCCCCAAGAATCTCCTGTGATTATTATAAATGAGGCATATGTATTAAAAAAATAAGAACGAACTGAAAGCTGCTGGAGTAGTGTTTCACACACTGTACTTTCAATACACATTAGTATGATATGACAAAACACAACCCTATAATTATAAACTCTGTTACAGTCTTACAACTTTCTAAGTTTAGAGCAGCATCTTACAGCTCTGATCAGAGATGTACATTGCAGATATTTACTCCTTGTATTACAGTTTTAGGATATAAGTTGCCAAGTAGTTCAAAAGCAGGAAGCCACCTCATTTAAGTGGTCAGGCCACCTAAACAGTCGTATTTTGGAGGAATCCCACCAGGTGAAACAAAGGCAGGTTCAGAACTTGAGGATTCAAGGCACACAAAGGTCAGTTGAATTCAGGTCTGGTTTAGCTTCAGTAAGAGGCAGACAAGTTCTGTTTGGCACAAAAAGCCTTTCAGATGACTAAGAAAAGAGTGCCATGTGCAGACGTCATGAAGTTTAAAAAAAATATCAAGTCCTGGCTCCTATAACAAAACTACTGCTTTGTCGTCTAGAAACCTGGACCTTTGTCAAAGCTGTTGCAGGTGAAGCTAACAGGAGATTACACTTAGCTGAGGTCTGACCCCTTCCTCCTTCCCTGCTCTGAGAAACACCCCGAACAGCACATAAACTGCCTCCCGCGGTATCCAGCACAGCCCAGGCTGCACAGCTTCTCAGCTGGCTCACAGCGTTTCCCTAAGAAAGGAAGCTTAACGCCAGGAGTCATCCTTTGCTTCCTTTCAGCAGCTTAGGGGAAGGGTGGGGGGGAAGCAGCATTTTTCCATTCACAAAATTTCCCTCAGGACTTTCAAAGGTAGGTGCAAATCTATCCAGAGTCTCAAAAGCACAAGTTTTTTTAGTTCAATTTTTCTGCTTCAGCTCTCAGTACAGGGGCTGCCCCAGTTCTATTAGACACACGAAATAACCATCAATCACAACCCCACATCCATGATCTCAACTACAGGACAGCTCCAAGTAATGAAAACATTTGAATTTTCACTTAAAAGATATAAATATATTCCAAATAGATTAAGTAAAGAAAAGAGAGCAAAGCATGAAATGTCCCATGGGTGCAGCTGGAGGATGTGCAATATTTGCTCAAGGTAGCTGCAAAAGCAAGAATGAAGGTTCCCAATCTCTGTAAAGGGCACTGCATTATGTTAATGCACACCACAGTCTCTTCAATCACAAAAATTAACTTAACAGAAGCATTTCTAAGTATTGCACATGACTGCTGGAATTCCAGAGAGTCCCACGCTCCGGTACAAGAGCCAAGGCCACTAAACATGCACAAACATTAATGCACAGCAACACATGCACAGCCACACAGCCAGCTTCCTAACAGACAATGCATGGTGTAAAAACCAGCGATCTAGCCTCTATATCCAATATGCCATCATAAAGACACAAACTTTCACCAAACAGATTGGAAAAATATTATTTTGAAGACTGTTAATGTGATACAGCCTCCAACTTCCAGTCTTCCCTCTGCTGATCCAGCATCATCCAGCTCGTCACATACCGTTCCCATCACTCCACGTTTGAAAACACGAGACACCACAAGCAGCTGCTTCGCTAGCATCCGAGCAATGAAGTGTAGAGTAGGGAATGAAAGCAAACTTATAGAAAAAACAACATTATCAAGACTACAAAAACTTAAGACAGCAGCACATACTTAAACTCAAATGTTGATTTTAATATAAAACATTGTAAGCTACAGTCCAGAGCCAATAAGAAACCTAAGCACCCATGTTCAATTCTCCAATCTTGAAAACCCTTCAGATGTTACCTGACCTGGACACAAACACTGTTTGTGATCTTCATGTTTCTACAAACACACAGGACAGAATTTCTACAGCTCTGTTAATGCTGAAGCGCTGAGTGTCCCACTCAAATACCATTTCACAGCAAGGCAGAGCTTTATTTGCACCTAATGGCTTCATCTAGGAAACTATTTCAAACCATTTTTAAAGTTCCAACTGAAATTCTGCTTGATGAGTTCCTCCAGAGTACTACTTTGTATCTATATTTTTCTACAGAAATTTAATATAAAAAAGGTAATGATTATGAAATGCAAGTCTAGAACGTCAAAAATCAATTGTAGGTATCTATCAACGCATGCTTTGGTTTGGAAGTTAACTTCTGGACAGTTTTAAATCAAACTGACTTTATTTTCCACACAATTGAAAAGCTCGTGGAAACAATAAAACAGATGAGCTCTCAACTACTTTAAGACCAGTCTGCAGGTCCTAAGACAAGAAATTTCCTGTTTTCAAATACCTTGTGGATAAGTATTCGAGACTTTTGTGGATCTGAAGTATGACTCAACCCTGAGTAACAGCAATAAATAAGATCAAATGACAGGGGGAAGTGAGACAAAGAATCACCTCTTGAAATAATTAAGAATTTTTCTAGTACAAAGCAATTCTTCTATTTCCTTAACAGATTTCAGGTTTAAATAACAATTGACTCCTTAACTGACTTCTCAGCAAGTCCTCAAGATGTAATTTCTTTAACCCCTCTGAAACATATACAGAATGCAGCCAATGCAGTGCTGCATCCCAGCTTGCCAGCTCCCTATCAAAAATCTTTACTTCATACAACAGGCCAAGTCCCTTCAGTGGCAAAGGAAGGTCATTAACTTTGAGAATCAGCATTAAATAAGCAAATTAAGGTATTCTGATCTCTAGAATTTCTATTCCACTCTGATACACGTAGGAAAAGGACTGCCTCTATCTTCACAAATAGCTCCTAAGAAGTTACAACACTTAATCCTGAAGACAAATTTGCATTATTTTCTGTGGAAATGATTCTGTAATTATATTAAGGTGCAAAGTTATCCAAGAGCTCATTAAGAGAGAAACACACTGTGCCTTAGGCCATAACACTGATCCCTTGTCACTCTGATCCCCATGTTTCAGAGCCAAGCTTTAAAACAAACACTTACAAGGGCTCTGAGCAAGAGTCAACACCAAAATACATTGCTGATAACAACACTTTAAGCAACACATATGCTGAAAATACAGAGATTCAAAAGACACACATTTGTGACACTAATGTCACTATCTCAGTGCAGAAACGCTCCGTATCCATCACCGAGCTGCAGAGACACTGTTCTGTAACCACAGCCTAACAACCCATCTAAGGAAGAGGTGTGAAGCTGGAGCTCTCCTATGGTTCTAAGTTTTGGAGCTAAGGAGAGAACCGTTGCCTATAGTTAGATTCTTGCAATTTTTAACAATTCCTTTTACACTCTGTGTAGAACACAAGTATGTAATTTCTTCATTTCAACATGCTCCATTGCAGGGCAGGGGAGGGGAAGAGAGGGGTTTGAAAAGGAAAAAATCAGTCTTACAGTAAGAGACTGCAACTGCTGTCCTGAGACTCAAGTCAAACAGTGCGGAGGGGACATTTCTACAATATATCCGACAGGAGCCAAACTTCTGACTGACACTTGAATGCACAGACTACAAGTGCTTTAACTGTATGTACACTACAGAACAAAGCCATGTAGACATGTAAAGATGTGTCCATAGAAACACAGTGGACACAGATTCACACAGGAGAAACGTGGTTTTTATAAAAAAAATAGATAGTTCCAGTTACAGCATATTAATAAATCCATGCAACTGCATCTTAATGTATTAAGTAGTTATCACTGAGAAGTTAATTACTGGATTATTGGAAAAACATAATTAATAGATTCAGTTTCCTTTTTGTTGTCTCATCCCTGTTTTGAGACTTCCCAAGAAGTAGGCAATAATCTAGATACAGGAATAGTAAATATCAGAACACTGTCAGTTTACTTGGCTGAAAACTAAGTCTGCTTCATCAAAGCTGCAGCTTCCTAGCTCACATTGCTTTCAACACTTGAGTTTTAAGCTACAGTTTGCTCCATACAAAAAGGACTTGTAATCGTGAAATGTTGCCCTGAACTGATGTTAGAGCAAAGCATTCGGATGGCATAAATTAAACAGTCATGATCATAGGAGGCAGACTAATAAAGCAAATTGCTTTGTTTTTCTTCTTGTAAAGTATTCAGCACTATTGTATCTATATTCCTCTGAAAGTATTAAAAAAAAAAAATCTTCTACACTGTTCTTCCTTACCTCCCACTCTTTAGCAGCATCTTCAGTAGTTGACTCTTCACTAGTTTCAGGCTCTTCCTTCTTTTTTATCACTATAAATCCAGGTTCCTGAAGAGATTCCCCAGTATCTTCTGCACATATTTCTGGACTCCACTGGATAAAGAAGACATACAAGTGATCTGTCCTAGAGAATCAAGTAATGACACAGAAACGAAAAATAAGGTAAGTTCGTGATCTTTCGGGTCATGTCTAGTAATTATGACGTATTCAAGATTAAAATACTTACTATTTTGTGTTTTACTAGATATTAGAGACATTTGGAAAAAAGTACTTAGCATTTTTTTTTTCTTTTTAATTATATGAAGCTGACAACGGGAGGAAAAACAGGAAAGTTGGCAATTGACTAGCTGTGTTTTCATATACAAGTACTGTCCTTCAACCACTTCTCTCCCATCCGAAACCTGTTTACAGTTGAAATAACTTCCAAAATAAAACAGTTTTTATTTAAAGAGTTACATAAAAATATAAATAAAATCAGAATGCAAAAATGTCTGCATGTCTGTTTTCTCCACCCGTGAAGAATAGCTGAATGCTCTCAAGACACGTAACCAAAATTATACAGACTGTGAGAATTGCTACAGATAGGAGGAAATAAGGCTGAAAGTGTCCATGTGTGTATATATATATATCCTATATATATGTGTGTGTATATATATATCCTAGATGATAGACTACAGACTAACTGCAGCAAGTACCAAGATTTCAAGTTACCTCCTCTGAAGTTACCTGCCACAAACGGCATGGTTCTCCAGGCTGGAAGAACAAAATGCCCAAACTCCCAGAACAAAGTTATTTACAGCCCTAGTAGATGTCAGTCTATACTGTTCAAGCATCACCTATAGGCATACAGATGGAACACAGAGAAAGGACGTGCAGTGAATCCACAACTCTCTCTGCATCACAGAAAAGACAGCTCCAGAGCTAGAGCTTTAGGACTCTGGTTAATGAGAGTTTGAACATTCCTTATGTTTCTCTTCAGAGAGATTTGCTACAATGAATCTGTGTACTAGATTAGCATCAAGAACAATATTAGGATTTTTTTTTCCTTACTAAATCCCTGCAAATCTGGATATTCAAAGAACAGCAAGCGAAACAGAGCAGCAAACTCTCTGAAAACCATTTTCCTGTGCCTCTAATTCTAAAAGGACGCAGCACACTGGTGTGTAATAACAGTCTCTCCACAGGGTCAGTTTTTCAAAGTCTACCGTGTTACAATTAAGGTTCCTGCATAACATTCATGAAAGGAAAAAAAAAATAAAAGACAACTCTGCCAGTAAGAAAGCACAAAACATTTAAGATGCCTAAGGCTAGATAAGTTCTATGACAAAGTCAGAAGAAGCTGCAGACTCCTCCTTCTCCCAAAAAGGTGTCCATTTTAACACGTCTTACAAATAGGAAAATTTAAAATTAAAAAAAAAAAATCCTAATTTTAACTTTCTAAGATCTTGGAATTGTGCATAACTATAGCAGTTAAAAAAGCGAATAAAACTCGGTGTTTAAGGAGCTCTAAGACACCCCTTCCTAGCCCGGCTCATTTGGGATGAAGAACACTGAAATAACGCAGGTTTGTCAGACACCTGCTTTTGCCTCTCTCTTACCTCTAGGTGACAAAGACAACTGGGTTGACACCAAATATTTTGACCTATGTAGAGCTGTGAGCTCTCAGCGAGGTTAACACCAAATTGGAAAGTAAACCCCCCACTGCCACCACATACAATCTCCGTGTACAGAAACACAGGGCACACGCTGGATAAGAAGAGAGGACCAATTCCCATGCAGTCAGAGAGAGAAACCCTCCATAGGGGGGGTCATCTCCAAGGAGATCAGGTACAGACTGGGAACTAAGAGCTATTTCTTCCAAAACAGATAACGAATTCTGCTTTATGCTGAAGTACATTCTCAGCTGTATTAGAAAACGAACCAAAGAGACAGTAACCATTTTAATCAGTTGACCTAGACATCATTGCCAGATGTGAAACATTAATCTGTTTTCAAATTAAGTATGATATTACTAGAAGAAGAAAATTTGAGTTGACTGTAACCAGAAGAGGTCATCTGGCCAGACAGACATTTCTCTTAAGAAATTGGGTAATTTCCACCACTTCAGGGCAGCAGGGGTGATGTTGAAAAGCAGGTTAGCAATGTGCTAGCATAGACTCAATCCTCCCTGTTGGAAAACTCAGATATTTTGATGTAATTTCAGTCCATTACACATCTTCACTTACAGGGGACACACACACAAAGAGACTGCTGCCTGGCTTGCTGCAGCCAACTTCTCAGTATGAAATGATTTTACGTTTGTAATCAACCTTTTCTCCTTTAGATTAAAGAACCCCACTTACTTCTAATTTTCTTTATATGTTACACTTTCTAGGTATTAATTAGTCTTGCTGCTTTCCTCTGGACTCTCTCCAAATGATCCATATCTGTCCTCAACTGCAGTGCCCCAACTGGACATTCTATGCCATTCAGCTCAAAAGAAAAGATGGAAAAGTGACTTCATCATTGTGTGTAGGTATTTATACAAGATGATAGATGATAGCTTTTTTGTTGTTGTGTATTTCTTCCCTTCCCCCCTCCTCTTCTGACAAGGATATAATAATTTCCAATATCCCCAAAAAACACATGCAACTTGAAAATAAGTCACAGGATCCTAGCAGTAAAAATCATTTAAGAATTCAAGACTTAAATGAGTGAGCATGGACATCTCATGCCTTTGAATCACTGCAACAAATTTAGATCTTTTTCCAGTAGATGTGTTTAAGTTGTTTCCTGGAAAAGTTTTATGTTCCATATATAAAGCTAAGACAAAAGAACTCCAGATAGTTCTTCTGAACTCAGAGCTTCAAGAAAGAAAGAACTTTTAGAAAGTTTCCAAATAACAGGAAGCACAGATAACGACAATAAAAATTTTGTTGCAGAACTTCCTTCACCAGACACCACTTACTTGAATCTTTCTTTCATTATCTACTTGCTACAAACAGAAACCTAAATAACACCATGAGAAACCACTGGCCAAAGCTGCAAGTAACTCAAAGCAAATCAGTAAAACTTCGGCATGGCAATGAGGCATCCCAGCGTTAAGCAGAAGTCAATCATCAGATCCTCAAGTTTTGACCCTTTTTTGTGTTGCTTACTGTCACTGAAAAATTTTGAATGGTGCAGGAAAAAAAACAAACTCAAAGATCTACTAGAAAGTAGTGATTTTTACAGTCTACCTCCTTCTTACCTTTCTTGGGGAACAGCAAACCAGTACTCATGTTTTTTATCCCTCTGGGCGTACTGTTGCATTGATGCACTCGCTTGGGAAACGAACGTTTTTCTCATGGGTTTGCCAACCCTGAGACGCAGAAACTTGTGAGAGCGATGTCGTCTTTTTTCTTTTGTAAGAGAAGAACCTATTAGTAAAGAAAAAGTAAGCTATCCACAACCTATAAAAGAGCTTAACAAAGTTATTAGCCAATTTTGTATCAGGCAACACAGGAATATAGAATGTACATATCAGCAATAGGACACGAGGTCACACAGGTACTAACCATCACCTGCCCTTTCTGTTATGCAAACTGCATCAGCAGAATGAACTTCAGAATATAACACATTTGAATAATTCTAACAGTCATTTCCATCTTCAGCCCCAGATCCCAGTATGACAGTCTTCCATCCATGCTTGAAAGCATTTCAGCAGATATTCCCAGTGCACAGCTCTCCACACTGAACCAGACAGTCCCCCCACTGGGAAACACAGATCCCACACACAGGGACAAGACACAGCAGTAAATAAGTACTTAGGCTTGACTCACATATATCAAGGCTGTTCATTAGTCACTTCTAATTTAAAAAGTAAAGAATATAGTGTTAGCCACATCACACACTTCAAAGGTACGAACAGTGCTTCAGGATGTAGTATACTGGATGCTGAAGTACAGGATTTTTCCTTCCCCTAGTATATTTAACTGAACTAACAGAATTATACGATTGCCCTCAAGGTCCAGGTTGTCAAGTCAGCACAAGGTAAAGCAAGAAGCCTTCTGAAAAATTGTTTCTTTGCTAGATTAATCGCCCAAATCCTAGAACATGAGCTCCAGGCACAGGAGACTTTGTAAAGGAAGGGAGGAAAATGTAAATTTAGGAGTTCTTATGATCAGCTATGACAACAAAGGCTTCATCCTACCTCTGGTGTTACATGTACATAATGTTCCAATTTTCTAGGACACTCATCTTTTCTTTACAGCTGAAGTTCTCCTTCAGTGTCCATGCAGACTACACTCAGCACAGACAACATCACCTTCTTGACCTGTAAACGTCCATACTGTACGTTCTCACAATCTGATGTCACCATGAAGTTTAGCACGGCATTGTTCCACAAAGGTATATATTATTTTCAGTAAATATTTACATGTGCACCTCCTAATTTTCAGCTACATTTCAGAGTTACACCTGCAGTACACAGTGCGGTAGAATAGCCATAATCTGCATGATTTGAGTATTTTATAAATCTGTAAGCTCAAAGGTAAATTGTCAGATAAAAAAACCCCAAACCAAGAAGAATACAAAATAAACAAAAGCCCTGTTTCATAGGACTGGCACATGAACTTTGTGGCAGTGTTAGAGGAGTATTTTTGAAATGATGTGATATTTGGGATATTGGTCCTTCAGGTGCAGCAGTTTAGAACTCCTGACCTAGAGCTCAGAGAGGCAGGACTGGTATCACACCTTACAAAGAAAAACGAATGAGATCAAACCTCCAGCTAGTGGAGAGAGTGGAAACAAACAATTGAACCCTACCCCCGAATCTCAAAAGGACTATTTAAAAGGCTCTTTTTGGGTGTGTTCTCCAACACATATATTTGACACAGAATTCACCAGAAGATTTTAGTACTGGCTGTTGTGTGCCTCATGCTTCCCTTACTACTCAATTGTAAGAAAAGCAGAAATTGCGGCAAAGAACACTTGGTGCTTGGGTTTTTTTAAAGTCACAGCCAGTGGCTACTGGTAGCTGACATTTTTGCCAGAGGATTTCTTCTAATATTTAAGGCATAAAAGCCAAACTTGTCACAGAAAAACACAACTATTAATCTGCTTCAAATTCCAAAATTCAGTTACTTTCTTAATAGGAGAGGAAAAAAAACCCAACCTATCATATCAGATTCTGATGTGCAAGATGAATTCTGTCCACTGAAGAATGTACCTCTGTACTCAGTATAATCCAAACTTCTAACAATTAATACAAACAATTTGACTTTCAAATGCACTTTGCATATAATCTGTTAGTTTGTGACAGTCATTACAGATAATGTTTTCTTTCTAGCCTTCAGAATATTGCACAATTAAAACAACTAGTTTACCTCCATTAGTAGGAAGGTAAGGCATCAGAAAGTGACCCATGAATTTTTTAAAAAGCAAAATCAAATACATACAGAAACACCTCTAAATTACTTCATAAAGACACAGCATTTTTATAGGAATTGAGTAACTTCAGACTTTGAAAGAGAACTTCCAACCAACTAATCCTGGGGTCTGATCTTCACAGAGGAGTAAAGATACTCAAGAAACAAACCTCCTGGTTCCCCATACTCACAGCATTAGTTTCTCACCATCTAGCTCTTATCCTGAGAAATGCTCTTTGTACACTTAACCTTGTTCTAGCCAGCATGAAAGCTGGACAAGACACAAGTGAAACGAAATTCTGAAAGTATCCGTGTGAATCCTCCAGTGCTCACTGCTCACATCACAGAACTGAACCACAAGGCAGACACACTATAAATAAGATGAAATCCGTTCCCTGAAATCCATTCATACACACGTACACCGTGATCACGATCTAAGTGACAGCTAGCTGACTGCTAAAGAACATTTTTAATTTTGAGCTCTATGACCCATGTGTCATAGACCTCATTTCACAGGCTCATTTAGGTTTCCCCTACAGAGACACTGTGTTTTAATATGATCATAAATATGATTTCAATGAGGAAAAATGACAGTAACAAAGGCATCCAACATTTTCAGTTTCCTGAGCAATATTTTCCCACTGGTTTATATAAGGTATAACTTAGGTGCATCTTCAAGCCCATGAGAAATGTAAGCAATACAGGGGAAGATGTGTTCTACAGAATGAGAACCGATACAAATTCTGATGAGCAGGAGGGAGATACACTGTACATCTTAAGCCTAACACTGTATCTGTAAATACTGACTCACCTTCTAACTGCCCATCTCCTGCAGCCACAGTTTTCTGACCAATTTCTCTTCCTGAATCCTGTTGCATATTTTCTCGTTGTTGTTTCGTTTGTTGCATAGTGTGGGTCTTCCAGAGTTCCCGGAGTTCCTCAACTTCTGTCTCCGAGTCTCGAGTTTGCGCTCTCGCTACTTTGCCTTTACTACTCGTCTCTGTGGCATCTTCACAACGTGAACATTCCTCTCCTGTCTCACTCTCTGCTGCTGGTTCTTTTCCTAGTGAGGAATCCTGAACATTGCCCACTTCTGCCTCCTTGTCACGCTCTTCACCACGCGATCCTCGCAAAGGCTGCCGGAGGACACCTGCAATATTTTCACGAGGTTCTTGTCTCCCCTTTACAGACATTTCAGCACTTTCTGAACCTAAGCTATCAGCACCCAACTGTTCAACATGTACAACCATTTCGGCACTGGGTTTTAAGTCACTGGCAGCTTCATTGGAGTCTGAACCGATTGTTAAACATTCAGCACTAGTCTGGTTTATTGTTTGGACAGATTCTGACGAAGCTCCAGAAGATTTGTCTTGTCGAAGCTCATCTGAGGACACAAGTTCCTCACGTATTGGAGAGAGCTCTGATTCTGTGAAGACATCTTCTGAAAGAGACTCCTCTGTGCTCCTCGGGGCAGTACTAGCGCTGTCATTGCCTGTATCCCGAATCCTGGAATCCACTTCATCTGTATTGCTTTTTGCAGCTTTCTTGGAATGGCAAAGGTCCCTTATGGACAGCTGTTCAATGTCTCTGTTGAGCAAATAAGAATGTTGTTACAGCAGGTACCTTTTACATCAGGCTCTCTTTATTAAGTTTTATTTACTGCTGAAAAAATTTAAAGGTGCTCTTTAAAAAAAAAAAATAAGATAACTAAAAAAAAAAAAAAAAAGAGTATTTAATCCAGAGTGTCAGTAATAAGAAACATGAAGTATATTCTTGTAAACTTACAGCAGACCTTTTGCCAGAACAGACAGATAGGGGTTCCCAACTGAATTGGTTGAGATGCTTAAAGTGTAAAAATAAAATAAAAAACAGGGAAAAAAAGGTAACATAAAAGGTACACAGAAATAATCTCTGAACGTAGTAAACCTCCACATTCTTTCAGGCTTTGTCTACCAAAGAGGCCAGTGTAACGGTACAGATCTGTCCCGCTCTGTTGTGAAGGTGACACCCAGCTCACCAGCACAAAAGGAACGGCAGAACTCACTGGGTCTAACTTGAACTACTGAGCTGGTCAATGCAGAACAACAGGAACCATCAAGGTAGATCTTACCAACCTCTCCATGGGAAATACCTAACAGTGAGGAGGGTCTTCATCAGTCAGGCACCCCACTTTGAGGACACCACCGTTAGGCAAAATAAATCCCAAACTGCTTGGTACAACTGAGCAAGTTAAAGAGCTGACAAACACTGATGGATAGTGTAAAGAAAAAAAAAGTTATTCTTTTACGTTCGCTTATTTTTCCCCAGAAGAAATAATCTCATTCAAATGTGCCTTTCAAAATAAACCAGAAACCCTACAAGTTTCAGAACAGGAGGACTGCAAGGGGATTGTGAACATGGTCAACTGTATCTACATGACTCCAGCTTTTCCAATGTTCTCAGAAAACCGGAGCAGTACACATTATTAAAAAAAATTTTCATTTTTAATCACACTTCAACTAGAGTTCTCAATGTCACTCCCTTGCTACCACAAGCACACTGTATCTTCCATTACCTAGTATCACATGCTTTTAAGAAGCTTGTACCTTCACCTCCCATCTCGAAGAAGGATAAACCCACTCCACATTTCTACAAACTCTGTATTCAGTCAGGTCATACAACTGACATTACTGAGAGACTGCTAACCTTCAGGGTGTTTGCAAAGCACGTGCACTCTCTTCAAGGGTTAACATGACACCGGTATCGAGTTTGTGCCGATGTAGTAACTTTGCTTACAAAGCACGTGGACCAGAGTTTAGGATTTATCACTTATTATGGTGGGCTGTTTCCTTAATTTTCCAGGATTAAGCCAGTAATAGGTGCTCTCGGACAAGGCCAACCTAATGTTTAGGAAATCCATAAAACATTTCTATGTTGTCAGATTTTTTCCAGTTTCAGCACAGATTGTGGCTTATGCATAGAAACCATGAGATTGAAGTTTTAAGAACCAAAGAATCCATTGGGTTTGTGATCAGTTTCCATGACGTTAATAATGTTATTTTCAGTATTCAGATTGCTTTTTTCCAAATTTAAACAGGTTTGACAGTTGGCACAACTGGGAGACAAAAAGGGTTAATTATAACAGTGGAATATTTAGAAAAAAAATAAATAGTGGGAAAACATTAAGTCTCAAAAACCCCAAGACACACAGGTCGTGTCAGATCTAGCTATAGCTGTTGGCAGTTCTCGGTACAGACTTAAGAAATCTGAATTTTATTTTAGCCAAAATTTAAGAACATGCCTCAAATTTTGAAGAGGTTAAGGCATAAAAACACTGGGACAGAAGAAAACACTAGAAGTTAGTGTTCCATTTAATCATTTATAAAGTTGACGAGAAAGATAAATCACATTGGACATACAGGGCTCCGAATGCACTGGGTGACCTTTTATTATTGGACATGTTCTCATTCTGTATGCCCTTAAAGTATAAACAAAACAAAGCGCATGTGCTACAAGAGCACAAAAGTCAGCGTGGCATGGAAGGTAAATTTCTAAGTCAGCATTGAGTCATTAATAAATATGTTAGGAAAAGGATTTGTTTTGCAACTGCAATATTACAATTCAAACAGTTAAATTAAAGAAAGTCATCTGATTTTCACAATCTCGTTACTTGCAATGTATGTCAATTAAGTAGGAGCAACTTTTTAAAACTTAATCTGGAAAATAAACTTCCAGAAAGCTAAAGGCATCACCATTGTTCATCAAACGCCCCCAAAGTAATACTATAGTAACATGTACGTTAGTTGTTCAAGAAACACATGGCTTCAGGCAGCAAACAAAATACCAGTTTACTGCTGGCCTCCGCTGAAAATCAACTTAAAAACGGTACACGACAAGTTTTTCTTCTGGGTATCCAGACATTTGAGATTATCAAGAAAGATGTTCTTAGCATACTACCTGTAAGAACTGTAAAAGGGTATTTTTCAGAGTTACTGAGTATCTTTATACCTTACTTATTTTTAAAAGTTCCACAGCAGGCAAACAGCTTTACTCTCTCGTACACACAGACAGCTCCACCTCAGTTAAAGGGTCAAGGGAGTCTGCAAATCCTTGTGCTTTATGGGCTGCGACAGGTAAAGGTGGCATGATTTTTATTTTTTTTAAATCCTCTTTGGCTTTAGTGTTCAAATTTATCCTATTGCTAAGGACAGTATAAAAACTAGGCAACAGACAGAATGGAACAAATATTTTTCTTGACTCTGACTAAAGCCCGTTTTAAACGCCTGCCATGCTGAACAGCAGTGATTAAAGCTAACCCATCCAAACTCACTGTTCACCCCAAACAAGGCTACACTCAAAGGTAAATGAGCAGTTCCTTTCCTAGCCAACCCCCCCAAAATACACTCCTAATGCCATAAAAATATAAACCAACCTCAGAAAAGCCTACACAGACCTCTTACAACTGTTTATCAGAGCAACAAGCAAAATAGTGGAAAACAGTAAACAACAAAGATTTGTACCTAAAGCTGTTTAAGTTGGACTTCTCTATTCTGTACATCAGTTTTTAAATTATTGAACAACCATCTGTTAGTGCTTTCATAGTGGGGAAGGGGCAGAGCAAGTGCTGTGGTACCTCCTGCTATCCACCAATTTTTAAAAGAGACTATTAGAGGAAATTAGAATCCACATATATAGAAGAGGATTTATTCTATATGGTATAGAGAACGTGAGAAGTTGAGGTAAAGCAAGCTTCTCAAGGGTCTTTCCAAGACAATTTTTGACATTCTTCTCGAAAAAGAAAACAACAGAAAACACGTTTTTTTCTAGTTCAGTATGGTCAGCAACATGGCTACAGTTCATATTTACTCAAAGCTTTACAAATACTATTCTATCTTACATGGTTAATGAATCCTTAATTTTGCTGTCCACAATTTCTTTATACAGAGCAGCTGACATCACTTCTTCCATTGGACACATGATGCCATACTCTTCACAGCCGTTCTCTTGGACCAGAGGATCCATTTTATGAGGATCAAACATTATATTATTTGGCGTCACTAGCAGCACACCATTGACCGTACCCTAAAATGAGAGGGAAAAGAAGTGGTAAAATTTTCTCCTTCATACTTCAGTTTCTTCTCCATTTTATTTTTTTGTAGGAAAAAAGTGTTTTCTAATTTGTTTTTAGAGCATTCTTATATTTATCTATATTTAAGCAACTTTATACAGTTTCTTGTGTTTTACAGTCATCTAGACATATAACCGTTTTTTTCTGAGGAAGGAAATTAACGCCACCTGCTCTCCCAAAAGAGAAGTTCTTCAACCATTGTCTAAAACCTGACTCTCAACTCTTCTCACTTTCTACTATTTAATTGAAGAACAGGAAAAGAAAGATCTTTAGAAACTGTCATTTAGCTTCATTTTCTTCACACCAAAGCACCAGCAGCACCCAATACAAGTCATTCTAACTTAAAGGACTCTTACATGACTCCAGCACAGTGCCGGCATATAATCTCCTGATCTCCTAGTTCTCGTTTAAAAAAAAGGAACAGAGTCTATAAGCAGCTGAATAGCTGATAGAGGACTGCAGGAAACAGTTTTTTAGGACATCCTCCACCAACTGGTCACAACAGTTTTGGGCCCCTGGGGCAGGTCCAGAGAAGGGCAATGGAGCTGGGGAAGGGGCTGGAGCACAGGGCTGACGAGGAGCGGCTGAGGGAGCTGGGGGGGTTCAGTCTGGAGAAGAGGAGGCTGAGAGGAGACCTCATCACTCTCTACAGCTGCCTGAAAGGAGGGTGCAGTGAGGGGGGTGCTGGGCTCTGCTCTAAAGGAACAAGTGATGGGACAAGAGGAAACAGCCTCAAGTTACACCAGGGGAGGTTTAGGCTGGAGATTAGAAAAAAATTTCTTCACTGCAAGAGTGCTCAGGCATTGGAACAGGCTGCCCAGGGCAGTGGTGGAGTCACCATCCCTGGAGGGGGTCAAGAAACGTGTGGATGTGGTGCTTGGGGACATGGGTTAGTGGGTTGGGTGGGGTTGGGTTGGACTTGAGGTCTCTTCCAACCTTTCTGATTCTATGAAATAACCACTGATGAGTTTCTCTTGGACCATATTTAAAACTAGTTGTTGAGGAAAAAAGTATGAAAAACGCTGTCAATGAAACCAAAGTAAAAATCTAACTACTACTAAGTAGCTAAACATGAACTGTTACAGAAGTTCTGGTTCTTGAACAAAACTCCCCAAAACACCCCCTGCAGAAGTTAAGTTTCCTGTATGTAAAACAGACTCTAAAGACATTAAGTGAATTTCTACTCAGGTGTCATTCAGATTTAACAGCCTGGAGGAGAAATGCTGAGCCATTTTATTACTGAAAACCATGTGGACACACAAGGTTAAAGACTGAGCCCTTCAGTCTTAAATCTGGTCCAGAAAATATTAATCCCAATTAAAAAACATGGATATTGAAAACTGATTAAATCACATCTGCATGCAGATATTCAATTCTGAATCAGCTTTAATTTATTTTCATTAAAGTTCCTTAAGCCTCAGGAAGTGGGAGCTCTAAACCCTACACACTATCTCAGACAGAAATTCAAAAAATCATGATAAAGGTTAGAGCCAAACTTTGATATTGGTGTGCCCAAACATTGAGATCAGACAGTTCAGTAAAACACATTTTTATGAAGGTTTGAGAAAACTTCTGACAGTTTTCAAACAGAAGTTACCTCTAAACAATTCCATTATGTTCTTGAACACACAGGTAGAACAGAAACTGTAATTCAGGATTTGTGGAACTTTTATCATAAAGGTAAGAATTTAGTTTTATTCTTTGTTGAGCGTAGAAGTTTTGAACCTCCTCAGTGTCCTCCTTTTCACTTCACGAACAATGTGTTAGTGTTTTTGAGCCCACATTTCCGGGTTGGTGTGGCTTGTTTTTTTTTTTTTTTTTTTTTTAAGACTTCGTATTTGCAATTTTCCTTTACCTACTTTTTAAAACAAGACAAATAAACTAGCAAGCATAAGAAAGAACCAAATTTCAAAGCTGCTTTCTTAGTTTCAATCAGACTGTTTAAGATACCTTTTTCCTTTACCAACAAAGGCTGCAAAGAATGAAAAACCAGAGCAGCACACTTTTCTACAGAAGCAGCAAACAGCTCTGCTGCCAAGAAAGGGGATGTCTACACACAGCACAGTGAGCAAAGGTGTGACTGCAGCACACCGCTCACTCTCAACTGATTTACTGCCTGACCGCAGGATGTGGCACATTCACACCACCCTGTTCCTAACTGTGCCCAACGCCCTGCCTCTGACAGCAGCCGGAACAAGGCAACCGAGCGTAAATATCGTAACAGAGCAAATGCTTCCAGGCTCCCACCACTGCATCTCCGAGAACTGCATGGGACTGTCCAGGAGGTCACTTGAGTCATTTCAGTTTACAAGAACCAGTCACAGTGATTGGGACTTCACACCTAAAGCCCTATGGAACAGGGTAACACAATCACCTCCAGAGTGGGAAGCACAGGATGAACCTTTTAGGCCTTCTCCAGAAAACCTTTGAAGATTTACCACCCTGCATCATCAGGAAATGTACCAAGAGGAGAATAACACGACACACCAAAGGCCAGGCCCACCACCTGTGACACAAAGGCTAAGTTTCATGCTATACCCGGCACCCAAATCTGAGCACATTAGCACTGGTTTCTCTCCCCACCCACCACCCCAAGTATGGACTGCTACTGCAGTGGATTATACAACTCTTTAGAAACAGAATTCTCTGTGAAGATCTGATGAAAATAGGCTGTAAAGACGCAAGGCAAAGATGTAGGCTGTGAACACTCCCCATAACGCTCTGATAAGGATTATGGCACGTAAATATACTGTTAAGTTTTAACCCAAGATCCTATTTTTCCAGTACAGACAACTGTAGGCTCACAGTACTCAACTCCTCTGCAGAGCGCTTAAAACCGAGAAGTAATGACTTGTCTAGGATCAACCTAAAAAAAGTCACCTAGAGACAGAACTGAAGGAGTGAAGCAAATTAACTGCAAAGTAGAACAGAGTAACAAAGCTTTTCCAGTGCTGCTCTTACCAACTTCTAACACAGCTTTTGCCAATACACACAATGTCTAACGACTTCACATCTAGAAACACATAGATCTGCAATCCTTTCCACCAGAAAAAAAAAAAAAGAGAAGTAGTTTTAGGATATTTTCCTTATCTGTTTGTCATTAGTGCAACTTATTATTGCAGAGCAACACAGAATCAGCAGTATTTGTATACACATCCCCAAGCTCCAGGTGAAGGAGGAAGTACCACGAGTACTTTCTTTGCATTCGTTCATTGAATGAAGGCATGATTTTTCATTATTAAAGTATCTAATAGCCATTTCTCTGGGGGGTGGGAGAGCAGTACATTTTGGTTTTTCCTAAAGCATCCTGAGCTAAAGTCTTTTGACGTGATCTCAGTTCCTAAAAATCTGCACAAGACGTGTGCACCTGAGATGAATGGAATTAAGTGCCACTAACTTGGAGGCATTTGTGTAATGACACTATTGAGAGAACTGGAACTACTGCTTCAAAGAAAAACCAAGGTTTCTACCAAGCTATACCCAATACAGAAGGGTTTGCTTACAGAATAAAAGGTTAATTCTGCTTTACGAAAATGGCATTGAAGCTACTCAGCTTCATACTTCCTTACAGTTCAAGGCATGTTCTTCTCCACTGTAAGTGAAGAGAATTACTTCCAAGATATACTAAAATAAGGAACAGACTTCATGCCCTCAACACAAGAGAATCACTTAACAGGGAAGTTTGTCACAATTTAGTTGCATATTAGCTGCCTGCATCCCATATAAGAAACAAATGCTCTGGGAATCAAAAGCAAACTGTGAATAAAAAAATGAATACATTTATATACACGTATATAACCTGATCCATCTGCCTCCCAGCAACTAAATTTTACTGTATGTTTATGGTTTAAATGTACTTTACATCCCATACAGTAACAGTAAAACCTGAATGTTTAAGTACCTTGCCATTAGTGATGTACTTGCAATTAATTTTTAGAAATTTTTCTGTAAATGCTTCCTCCTCTTCGGAGGTGGATGACACCACTCTTGCAGGACGAACACATGCATGTGCTGGTGAAGCAGCCATCTCTCTCTGTTGGACTCCATCTGGATCCTAAAAGGGAATACAAAGGAAAAAAGAACTTAGCAACCTGCCTTTTTCAATATTAACTTTAATAGATTTCCTGTTGGGTAATTGTTGTTCTTCTTTGACAGGAATGCAAAGAAAAATATGGTTCCAAATTCACTGCAGTTTAAGACTGCTCTGATCTGACAGTGTATGTAACTAATGAAGCACGGCTTAATTAGTCCATGATAAGAAACACAAGTGGGCAAAGCTATTCAGAATCCACCTGGGAACAAACAAAATAATGATCAGAACTCACATAAGGAAACCATCCGATACACTGTCACATGCAAAATTTGAACAGAAATTAACAAAAAGGATTCTTTTCCAACATCCAAAGAAGTCCTGTTATCCTTCCATAACACTATACCCTGCTCTACGTTGGAAGCTCAGCTAGTCCAAGCCCATGCTCGAAGCAGGCCTCAGCCTGTATTAGATCAGGCTGCTCATGGTCTTTCCAGTCGAGTTTAAGTCTTCAAGGCTGGAGAAGGCCTTCCAAGAAACTGCTCTGGTGTTTAACCACCCTCACTGGGAAAAACATTTCCCTGCTTTTTAACCAGGACCTCTTGTGCAGCAATTTTTACTATGAACCTCTGAAGACCCCAACTCTTCTCGTCCTCCCTCTAACCTGTCTGCTAGGTAGTACAGCACAGATCTCACATTGTCCGTTAGTATTTTCTCCTCCAGAGTAAAAACCCAACTCTCTCAGCCAATCCTCGTGCCTCACACGTTTCCATACCCTTTTATATCACACAGGCAGAGCAACATATCCTCTTTACCTTGAAATGTGCTTAAACTGCAAACCTGGAGTCAAAATTGGAGGAGAGTCAAAATGAGAGACATCAGTACAGAGCATCAGAGAACATATGCTAGTATTTGTCTGGTTCGTAAGGACAGCAACGAGGAAAGAGGAAAGAGAAACACAGAAAATAGGTGCTACGATGAACAAACCCCTCCATATTTAACTGTTCAAATAGAAGCCGAGTGCTTTTTGTGTTGCTGGAGAGACTGTTTCAGAAACAAAACCAAGCACACAGAGTCCACACTGACAAGTGCAAGTGATTTCTGCCCTTTGTTCTCTTTTCACAAACGGCATCTAGGAACATCCCTCCCCTCCTTTCAGAAACAGAAACTCCCATAAACAATTTATTACATCACAATGCTCCTTTGTTTGACTTTCCCTGAAGCACCAAGAACTCCTTGTAGTGACCCATGACATGCAATGAGACACACAAGACAGATCTGCAGCAAAGGGTCAGGTAAATGAAATTTCACACTCACCTTGCTGCTGACATTGACCTGCCTACACTAAATAAAAATCTTTTGCATAAGATTTTAACTTTTAAAATACTTTAATGTACTTTTTGGGTTTTCTACACTTTCAAGCTTTTATCTCTACTATGTGCATATAGTCAATAAAAATTTCAAACAGATCACAGGTATGGCTACACTCGTAAGCCTCCTTACATACTCTATCCAAACAAGCATATATAGAACAATCCACAGAAACAAGAATAAGGTATTTTTATGACACGGGATCTAGAGCATTGCAGGAAGAGCTCCAATTTCTAGTATTGAAACTAACAGTTTTCCTTTGAGTAACTTCTCACAACATACGCTACCTGGCTAGGCCTATCCTAGCACTCACAGTCATGCTGAGATCGATCTAGAAGAATGTGTTCTCCAGACTATTCTACTTACTGGGCTGTGATACCTTCAGTCTGCAATAAAACAAAATAAATTATTCAGTACAACTGCCAGCAGACACCTCACAACGACAGGCATACTAGATCACAGGAAAGGTGTGAGAGCCAAACCAAACAGTGATTTTCAGAAGGGTCAGCATGGAATGCAGTTGGGTAACCTATTCAGCAGCACAGCAATAACTTCACATTTACATTTCTCTGGACCAAGTCATACAAGCAAATAAATAAATGCTTAAAATCTGAAACCCTCCTAAACTTTGAGCACACAGAATCCCAGAGTAGACATTTGACAGCTTGATTGAGCACTATGAAGAAAATTCATTATTTGAGAAAAAAGATAACAACTGGGAGAAGAATAGTAGTGACGTATCAAGAAACCTCTGAATAAGGTCATAACTGCATGAACTGCGGAGAAGCTCAGACCCCAGTACTGCATCTTCCTGGCTAGAGTTTTCCCCATGGCATTCTGTTCCTGGAAAGACATGCTTTTCCAAAGCTAGCTCCCAGACAAAAAACGACATTCAAGCTGAATCACAGAGCAGCTTTGATAGCTAACCAGCTATAATATAATATATAATAATATAATACATAATACTAAAGTATTTGAAAGCCTACATAGGTAGAACTACCAAGTGGAAGTCAGCTATAATTAGCTCCGTATTAGCCCTTTACCGAAACAGACTTTTTTCTTCACTTCCATTTCGCTAAATGAAACCAGAGAATCCCCTCCCACACCTCTACAGGGAGCAGAAGGAACCCCTACCTCCTAGCTCCTGGAGTAATCTTCCCAATGTATCATTGCTACAAAAACTATCAGTAAGGTTAGAGACAAACATTTAACTAGTTCTGAAAGGTAACAAATACAGAAATGCAACAGGAACTAGTATTTAAGATTTCAGTGTGCAAGGACAGTTATTTTGCTACAAATAATTTGCCTTCAAACCAGTTTTCACATAGAAAACTCTCGTTTACAGAGATTAAAAGCTTGCATTTACTTTTAAAAAGGTACTATTGCACTTTTCAATGCCAAGTATTGTAAAGTGGTTTCTCCCCAAACCAACAGGATAGTTTCAGAAGAAAGCATAGCATCTGTAACACTAATCCTGTGAGGGAAAATTAACGTCAAGGACAAGAGGTATACCTACATTTACTGTAGCCTTGTCAATCTCTGCTTCAGAAGATGTAGGAGATAGGGGACTTATGGGACTTAGAGAGGGGGAGCTGTCCACACTAGAAATGTAGTCTGGGTCAGGAACATACAAAATCTATAAAGAAGATATAACGTAGTTAGAAGTTATGCTTTCAGGTTTACTTTAGATTCCCCACCAGCTCAGGTGTATTTGCTGTGCTTTCTCAATGTAAGCTATACAAAATCATTCCTGCTCTCATTAATTTTAGCAGAAATTAGTAGTTGAGGGAATAAACAATATCAAACAAAGTAACTCTTAGTTTTAGTTTTCAAAGCTTTTAAATGCTATCTTGAGATAAGACTAATTTTTAGTCATAATAGTTGAGGAAAAAGTTCAGACAGAAAGCATCAGAAGCATTCAGCATGCCAGAAACACCCAATACAGTGTTCAAGGAAGATCAGTCCAATTATTTCTCTTGCTATTACCCCACTATTTCAGCAACCAAGAAACAGGCTGGGGAACAAGTTCATAGACATAGCTCTTAGCACTGAATGTAAAAACAAAATAATAATTAAACAAATCAACTGAAGTTATTCACCTCTTAAATGTATTGTTTTGGCCATGGTAGGCATACAAGCTCCCTAGACAAAGTTTTGCAGCAATGAGAAATAAACACAGGATTTTTCCAAAGAGCAGGCTAATGCCAAACGGCCAATGGCTAATGCCATAGCTGGCTTATAACTTGTTTCCAGGCCTGGCTTTCAAAGAAAAATGAAAAGTGAAGGGAAAAAAGGGGACAGAAATAGGTTACTGTGGCTAACGTCTTTAAGAAATGAATGACAGTTCACGTAGTGCTGGTAAAGACAGCAAGTTTCCCGAGAGGAATACAAACATTACTCAATTCATTAAAATAGAGCTGCGAGCAGCAGTATGCAGTCAGGAATGCTGTTTGCAAGCTGTGCCCTGAACTTGTCTTCTAAGCTAGTGTTGGTGAACAGCCTGCTGCACTTGCAAAGCAACAGTTTACCTTATACCCAAGTGCTGTTATACCATTAAGTATATTTAGTTTTAGAGTCCTCGCATCTCATTGAAGGACACAGGTAGCTCTGTTACATGTTCCCTTTTTAGGCACTTATTAAATAGGTACAAGAAATCACAAACTAGAGAAAAATTTAAAACTCTTTACAAAGAAAACAGGAAAAGCAGTAAGAGAAGTACTTTAACATTTTCTCTGCTAGAGATGAGAAATATAGGGAAAATGGTCTTTGCTGTACAAGTGACATATAGCGTAATAATACCTGTCCAGGAACGACTGCTCTGGAGAAAAGCTTATTTAACTGAACCAGCTCATTGGGTGTTGTATCAAATTTCAAGGCAATACTGTTTAAAGTATCTCTTGATTCCACCTGTATCAATTGGGGAAAAAAAAAAAGAAAAACAAACCTGTAAGTAGTTAGTTCAAATAGTGGCTTACAAATTTTATCACAATGTGGATTTACCAAGACTGATAAACTTTAAGTTTCATATCTTATGATTGTCCCAAAAAGAAAAAAAAAAACCCACAACCAAAAACCCCCAAACATACCTACTCCCTAAATATTAGGCTGCTGCAACCCCACAGAAGGTCCTCTGCCTTCCTACTGTGTTTCCAGGCAGCCAGAAGCACCCATCACACACACTGGGACACAGGCTCAGCTGTGGCATCAGAACTCCTGGTCTAGAAATGCTCTGCTGGGTGCCACTGGACCAGTACACCATGGACTGGTTTCACAGAACCCTTCGGTCCCCCGCTTCAAGTTCTCTTCTGTTTTTCACTTTCAGAAAAGCTGAAGCAATCTCTACACATGTGAACACCCTTCCTATTGCAACAAGCTTCTGTTAACCTGACTTCCGAGTAAAAAAAGCGAGACAAAAAGCAAAAATGCTGAAGCAAAACAGGTCAGCCAGTATGACAGCAGATGGAACTTAAGTATTGCAAGTAGGTGATTCCTGACTAAGGAAAGAATTTTTTTCAAACTCTTATTTTTGCTCTCGTCTCCCAAAATGCGTTCAATAGGAACAAACAGAAGAAATTTTTATTCACAGAGGGTATTTGAGAATAAAGAATTGATAGCAAGCATTTAAAAATGGTGAAGGTGATACGAGAAGAGAGCACACACAACCCAAAGAAGTTTAATGTTCAATGGCACAGGGCTTCATAAACACTGTACCAGGAAAAAGAAATTTCACCAGTTAGAGAAGATAAAGTTCTAGAAGCAAAGCTACATTTGAGTTGCTAAATATGGAGCACAGCTAGAAAACAACCCACTGATTCCTGTCTTAAATGTCTTCTCATTACACACCATCCACTCTATATAAATAGTATTAGACTAATTATTCACAGGTTTAATTTTTCAGGCTATTTATTTAACTTTTCTTGACAATTACAGGAAAGAATGCTTTCTCTTAAAAATTCCCTTCTCTTTACTTAATTTTCAAGGGAGAAGTAAGGAACAGGGAAAAAATGGAAGACAAACCCACATTCTTCTTCCTAGTGGATGTTGTACACACAAGGGTTCTGAGCAAGCCAGTGGCTATCACTAGCTGACACCTGGTGGGTGAGCAGAATTTCCTGCTCTTCACTCACCTCCTTCACTGAAACAGTGGGAGCATGTACTGTCAACTGTTGCTAGACTTAAAGGTAGATATCCTTTACTTCTGCTTGGAACAATTGATACAGGGCAGAAAACAAAAAATTAAGGGTAGGGTGAGGGGAAGGAAGGAGAAGTCTCAGAGCATGTGTCTGAACAGCTTTTGGTGCTGCTTGCTCTGAGAGCAGACCTTGACCTTACAGTCACACAGAAAAAGGCAGGGTTTGGAACAGAAAGACTAAACCACAGTATTTCCCTAACCATAATGCAGCGGAGGTCAATAACAACACATACATCAGGCTCCAGTGGAAGGAGAATGTTCCATCTGCTAACAGGCATTGCACAGACTGCTGTCAGCAGAGTCACACTCATTCCTCGCAGCAGCAGCAAACACTTTGCCAGAGTGTAAGAATATGTATCTATGGGTTATAGTATTAGTTAATATTGGGTGATTAAATATTAAATATTTTAATACACTGTATCAGCATTGCAAGACTAGCTGGCAAACAGAGTTCCTACTGGGTGTAAAGCAAAAGTAGCACATAAGAAGCTAAATAACAGCTCCTCAAAATGCCTGCCTGCTTAAACCTGCCAGAACTCAGCACTGAACAGAGCACTAACCCCAGAAGAATTTGTGAAAATAAATGTTCATCTTTCTTAACTTTTTTCAAAGTTATGTCACGTTAGAGAACACATGTTGCCAGTACAGGAATAAAACGTGTGTAACTGACAGATGTAAAGCAGCAAACAGTATCCTTTAAACAGCAAAGTGGTTGTCCTGCAACAAACAGTGCAGCAAATATAACATACTCTGAAGGCTGTTATAGTTCCAACAGATAAAAAGAGGGTGATTTAGGATACTAACATAATTAAGATTCCCAAGAGTTAAAGAATTCCTTTCCATAATTAATTTTCATTTTGTAAAGGTGCATTTGTCAGCCTAGATTCACAAAAAAAAAAAAGGACAGGTATTGCCAAAGAAACAGCAACTAGCTTGCTTAAGAAACTTCCAATTCTATGATAACAATTCCTTCTATAACAAAGCTGCAAACATCCCTCTCTACTAGTATTTCAGGTATGAATGACGGTATCGTAGCATTTCTTTATAATTCAGTTCTGTATGATCACACAGATATGTGAAGAATAAGAATATTCTTGTATGCCACTTGTTACTGGTAGTAAAGCAGAAATCCAAACAGGACCCTAACCTGGCCAGATGAGTACTACTTGTTCCACAGCTGATAAAAAGCTGACCACCAAACCGAAAAACAGTAGTGTTTCCATCAGCAACTCTGCATCACAGAGGAGGTTTGCTAAACAAACTGTCGAGTGAGATTCAAAAGCTCTGCCCAGTTCACAAATCTGCTCTCACAGAAATGTCGGAAGACAATGGTTAGCTGCCCTGTGGATATTGCCTAGGTATCACTTAATGAGTAAAGTATTTTAGATTTTAGACTAACATATGGTCTGATATGAAATAGATTACTTAAAAGGATTCAGATAAAAACTACAAAACCTCAGACCTTTGAAAGCGCATTCGCTCTTCTCAGCCTCCAGAAATAGATCCATCTAGTGAGATCTCCTGGCAACACAAGGGTTTATCTCACAAATCACGAACACAAGAATGGCAAATACAAGATGCTGTCTCTTATTTGGCTGCAAAGTTTACACAGGCAGATCTCTACACTACACAGGGTTTCAGAGACCAGCACTGATACCTTTTAAAACAAATAAATGTTCATGCAATAAAGACTTCCTGAAGTATCTCCCTGTGTTCAAAGGCCCATTTTCCAATTCTTGTGCATTAACTATTTTAAAAAATGGATTCTGAAGTGCCAAAACCTAAAATAACAATTTAGTGGAAAAGCACAGTTTAAGAACTAACACAGAAAAAAATGCACCACCACATTTCACAGCCACCCCCCAGCTTTTCCAGTCATTTTTTACCCATTAATTCAATACTGGAAGGAAGACAAAAAGTAATTCCTTCTTTCCCAGGAAACAAACTTTCTATGCATCATGCGTGTAGTTATTTAAGTGCTATTCCAAATATTCAGGGTTTTATATAACCATTTGGATAGGAAAGGACTACAGGAAAATTCCCCCTTTTGAGGAGGGAGAGGGATGACGAACAGTGATGACACTGTTTCATGAATGGCAAGATCTATTCAAATAAAAGTAAGCCTCTGAAAAACAACCATCAGACATGTGAAAACATGACTTTATTTCCTGAAACCATCTCAAAAGGACTTGACCAAGCCAGCTGGTGCTCTGAAGCAGTCCAGTGCTTCCTTCAGTATGCTGACGAGTATAAAGATGGAAAAATAATTAAAGTGTAAAAAGAAAATGAGAATTGTTTATTCAGGACCATGTTAAGTTTAACAAAAACAAACTCTTCTTTGTACAATAATTTTTGTTGAAAAAGAGCTTCTTAAAATGTGAATAGCTTTCCTATACTCCGTAGCAAGAGCTTCTAGTTATCAGCACTCTTATGCAGAGATAAGACACATAGGGCCTTACTAGCTACCTACTTCTACCTTACGTAGTCACTTACATGTATATAACTAAAATTTTAAGTTAGATAAAAATCAGTTTTTACAGATATGACTAGATACAGAAAGAGCTTATATTTTTCTTTTCCAGGATCACCTCAAATCAAACACTCTTCAAGACTAGTTGTCCAAGAACCAGAAAACAAGAAAACAATAGTGTAAGAGTATTAAATAAAGTAACCAACAAAATTAAAGAAATAGGAAGACTAGAAGTAGGGTTGAGGACAAACAGGAGAAGAGGACACAACAACTTTGGCATTGTACCCAAGCCTTTAGCAATACCAGATTACGACTACATTAACTAATTGTTCACAGGCTTAGTTTCTGTACTATGCAACACTGGGAAGACTGAACTTGTAAATAAACTTCACAATAATTTTAAAATTAGGTAAAAGATAAAATGGATAAAGTTGTATGTCACCATTATGATCCACATTTTCTAAATTCCCCAAAATTGGGAAGAAGACTATAACAGTGGGATGGATGCTCAAAGAAAAGTGACACTCAGACAAGAACCCAATCCCTGCCTTTCAAAAGGAAGCACACAGAAAAAAGCAAAAACTCTTAGGTGTGTAGTAGCCTGAACAGCACGTGAAAGCTTACAATGGCAATAAAACTTGTTGCACCAGAAGACAGACCCTTTAGAACTCTATCCAACCAGGACTGAAAGTGAAATCTGCAGTTACTCTAGAAAGATACTCGCTGATACCCATCACTTATCTACCCTCAAAACACACATTCAGCAGGTCATGACAACAAGAAACTCTTCTCACGATCCAGACAACATACTCTGTGCATTAGGGGCCTGTGTGCTATTTCAGAAGAGCACAGCCTTCAATCCCCAGAGACCTGAAGAGGAAAGGAGTGGGGCAGGGGAAGGAGGTCTTACAGCTGAACCTCCAACAGGGATAAACCAGAACATCTGCCTCCACTGCTCACTTACAAATTTTTATTTTTTTCAACAAGAAGTGCTTTTCCTGTATAGTCTTGGAAAAAACCTAACTGTAAATAGCAACAATTATTTCCTTTTTCTCCTCCAAAGGAACGGGGGTTAGAAGGCAGTTGAAGTCATGCAACTGCTACCATGCTAGTAGTATTGTTGGTGATCAGTGGCCAATGCTGTCTGCTTATGCTTCTTTATTTATTTATCTGCAGTTGGCTCTTCTAACACCTGGAAGCAGACACTGGTTATGTTTGTATAAATATTTTGTGTTATGTGTTGCAATGAAGGGGTAATATACTGATGTCAAATCAGCAATGTAAGACGGTATTTTCACAACATAAAAAGGACCACAAGTTCTAACAAGTAACAATAATTCACCTTAACTATCTAAACTCAGAGCCTGTTCACACGCATCAGCTGTGTGCGGGATGGGGAAACGACTGCCTTGGAGCACCAAGTGTGAATTCTGAAATGAGAGATAATATCAACTTGCATCTCATCTGCTGACTGACATGCAGGAGAAGAAAAACTATATTAATTAAAAAAATAATCTGTTCACTGTCTAAACAGTAGCAGTTAGAATAAACCAGAGTTTTCCATATCCTTTAGAGGCAGACACTGAGAATTAACTTGGTGACATTCTTTTAAACCTACTGGCCTGGGGAAGCTTCAGACTCACTTCTTCACTTAGCACCATATCTGTTGACATCTTGGTGCTACAGACAGAATAATATTTCAAAGTTTTTATGCTCCAGGAATTTTAGATTAAAATCTTTAACATTAACTGCCTTTTGACTTTATCTTTAAAGTAAAAATTTATTTTATTATTTGTCCCCAAAACAATGACTTTCTTCTTTAAAAAACTCTGATAGGAAGTGTATTTCACCTTAAAAACCCATAGTTTGCAGATCCTATCTCACTCTGAACTTCAGGAATACAAATAAGGCCTTTCCTCCTAAAACCACATAGCCACTGGAAAAACTAACACATTAAATTATCATTTAAAAAAAAAAAAAGCAAAAACTTCTAACTTTCCAACAACACTGGGGGAAGCCTGGTTTCTACCTCCGTCCTCCTACTACTCAAAGCAGCAACACCTGCAAACATATAAATACTTATGTGTGCATATATATACACACATGCGTGTGTGTTGTTACTTTGACAGGTAGTGGGATGTAGACAAGACATAAGTTCATCTCTCCACAGAGTATAACGTCATAAAGAATAACAATAGCAAACTATCACAATAATTACCAGACCTCTCAAACATATAGTGAACATAACCCTGGCTCCTAAAGGCTAGATCCGGGTATTTTATTAAGGCCTATGTGCATGACAGATAACTGGCAGAATAGTGTGTTTGTGGAGCTGAAATGCACCCTGTTCCATCCACACAGCAGGCTGCTTTAGAAGCTGGACTAAGGTTAGAGGCAAGAAGTCTTTGATTCTGGTGAATCATCTTTTTGACTCAAAAGGAAGTGATACATACTTCAGCATGTATTAAGAAAGTTATTTTTGCAACTAAAACCCCACCTATTAGAACACAAAAACCTACAAAAGTACATGACAACTTGACACAAACATACTAATTAAAAAAAAAAACAAACACCTTTTGCATCAGCTTTGCCTGGAATCTTACAGTCATGCATGCACATGGTTGCAAGAGACAAGTTAAGGGATTTACTAACTGAAGAGGGAAACCAGTTTGACAGAGTTAACACCTGAACACTTTTTCCAGTTATTTCAGAGAAAATGAGGCTATTGTAATAGCAACAGTCACATCTACTTTACCAAGCTGCTAGAATCTAAGCAGCAGAAATGTCTTTTTTGAATTTCAGCTTCAAGAAAGTCTTTATTATAGGCTAGAACTATATCCAAGTTCCCAATATAAACCAGTAAGGAAGTGCTGCGTGCTCCAGTATACCCATCCTCTGCCTCTCTCCAAATGACTATCACAGCCTTCTCTGTACTTGAGCCATACCACTGCTTGGCTTAGCGTACCATTAAGAGTTAAGTCTCCCCCATACCTCTTATTCTTGGAATAAGAGGACATCAAAAGGTCAAGTACAGGCTTCTTATAAAGAATTTCTCATTTTTATTTTATCATGTCTGGCCTCAAAAGCATTCAAATATAGCTGTGACAGACTTTCCCCATTTTAATGTCAACCCCATAGGCATTATTTATAGGCTTAATTATATTTTCAGTATATAACACAAGACAGATACTTCTCACTTCAGTTTCCCTTAGTAACCACAAACGTGGGAAGCTGACTGCAGCACAGTTTGAGGGTCATTTCAAGAACAGAACAGGCAGAGAAAGGCTCCATTTTCAGATACTGCTGCAGAAACAGATCTGTACAGTAGAAGGTACAGATCTATGAAAATTATTAGAAGACCAGAAGGTTAGTACCAATATATAGCTCTCTCCTCTCCCACCAAACTTCATTCTGTTATTTCTCCCAATGTCAACAGCATATTAATAATGCTGAGAGCAGGGAACTTGCACATGATTTTACAATTAATGTTATTTACTGCTTCTAACTAGTTACCTAAAAGTGAACCAGTCAGATTAATTAGGTTTTTGAAGAAAAAGTAACTTAAAAAAAATAAAAAAATTGCTCAAGCTAATTCCAGATGTAATTCCTGTCAAACTATCAGACACACAAAATTCTCCAATTAAAGGTAATGCACATCACTGCTTTGCTTATATTTTGTAATGCAACTTTAAGTCTGCACTTGCTCTGCAATGACATTCTGACAATAAAGCAGTAACTTACAGAATATTCAATCGTCCCTTTAGGCTTCTGAAAAGACATTCGTCGCCCATCTTTCTTGTCTGAGGTCTTCTTCTGGCCAGTGTCTGAAAAAAATTGAGGCAACGTGCGTGTTAAATTCATTTTTCTCTCTCAGCAATGTCACAGGCTGCTGCCTACAGCCCCGTGGGCAGACATCTAATCCACCAGCCACACAGCCTGCTCCCTGGGACTGCCCAGCAGACCATCGGCTGCCGGAACAGGGGCTGCATTTCTCTGCAAACTTGTAAGGATTTCACCAATATAAACCACCGGTAACTGGGAATCTATTAACTGCAGAAGTACTTGCTGCTGTTCAGGAAGCTGTTAATGAAGGAAAACTAAATCAGAGATTGATCCCGGCAGGCAAGCAGCATTTCTGGAACTGTGTGTCTAGCCAGCTTTACAGTGTACCCCGAGATGCTCTAAGGTCTGTATGTTTGATATAACTGGGATTTTGTGTCTAAGTGCTCTTTGATAAGTACAGAGTATTTAAAGCTTTTTTGTATAACAAAGAGCATTAGTGTTAACTTCACAGCCTATGCATAAACAACAGAGATCCTACAGAAACAACACAAGCTCAGAACTGTGTTTTTTATTGGGTCACTGTATTTTGATGACCTCAAATCAACAATTTGTACCCAAAGCAGACTCTACTTTTTGATACCAATTGGCATGATAGTTATCATAAAGAGAATGTAACAGTGGACTTCTATGATTCAACAGAAAGCATTTAATTCTACATCTCTAGTAACGTGGGGGTTTTTTAACATATCTATTTATATACACAAATGCACTTTTTGAGATGAATCTTGTAAAAAGTTAGGTCTCTGTCGCAAGGCCACATCCCTTTATAGATGGATAGTCAAAACTATCAAGACATGAGAACAGAAAAAACCCAATAAAAGGCACACAGGAAGTTCTCCAGTGTGAGAAAAAAGGAAACAAAACACACACCCCCAAATAAAAACCTCAGCAAATATTGTCCATTTGCTATACTGAGCAGGCTACAAAGGGCAACAATATAAGCAATTATTAGTAGATTCAACATAAGCACACTCCTGGGGTGATTTTTTTATATAATAATAGAATCATAGAATGGTTGGGGTTGGAAAGGACCTTAAAGACCATTGAGTTCCAACCCCCCTGCCATGGGCAGGGACACCCTCCACTAGCCCAGGTTGCCCAAAGCCTCATCCAGCCTGGCCTTGAACCCCTCCAGGCATGGGGCATCCACAGCTTCTCTGGGCACCCTGGGCCACTGCCTCACCACCCTCACAGGGAAAAATTTCTTCCTAATGTCTAGTCTAAATCT
>VZTO01025866.1:467458-580389 GCA_013400615.1 Syrrhaptes paradoxus
GTGGGGTTAATATTATCCCCAGCTAGCTCTCCAGATCTGGTTGTGTGTAAACACCTGTGGAAGCACAAGTTGCACAGCAAGTGAAGAGCAGAAGAGTGGCTGGAAGAGAGGAAGGGGCAGGAGGGACGTGCAAGCCAGCGTCTTTGTCTTCAGTGGCAGTGAAAGTTAGCTCCAAGGGATAGTGAAACCGTGGCACAAGTGGAGATGCCTTCATATCAGCATTACACACAAAACCACCTTCAGTAGCTACAAAAGCATCTGTCAGAATACATCTGTAAGGCTTAATAACACATTATGCTGGTCTGTTGCTGGCAATAAAAGCAGAGCCTGGTCTTGTAGCTGGATCTCAAAGTCCCAAACCAGAGCAGGCAGAGAACTGCTTGAGTTGCATCTTGAAAGAACTGGTGGTGTAGGGAAGAGAGAACAGGGATCAGTTCTGGTCCAACAGAAAATCGTGCAATAAGGACAGAATATTTTCAAAGTCTGAACACAGAAATATATATACAAGTAGTTCGAATGAGAAGATAAAAACACAGCAAGGGCTAGTGACCTATAATTTCTCTGGGGACAGATTTGTTTCTTGTGAAAATAAGTGCAAATTGCAGCAACTCATCCAGGCAAAATGCCAGCAGATAATGTGCAAGCTTCCTTAAGTCTTGGCCGGTTCACGTGCCTGGTGTACAGGATGTGGGCCTCTTGCCACTCATCTTGCCCAATTTCCAGTGCTGCCCAGCTGCAGCAAAAGCACACTCGGCACTAACACAAACCCCCTATTTTATTTTGTGAGAAATGAGGTTTGTACCTACTTTCCAAGGTTAAAATCCTGATGTCAGTCATTTGGCAACCAGTCAATGTTCATTTGTATGCAAGCAACCTCTACGCAAGTATGTAATTTTGAGAGTTTGAACCAATGCCTCCCTGAAGCTTCCTTACTCATTCTGGAGGCACCGACTCCAGTGCGATGCTATGAGGATGCTGTATGCCTTCGTTAAGTATTCTAAATTACCATGGCTGGTCAACACTCTACCACGGGGTTGCAAAACCTGTAATGAGCGGCTAAAATAGGGATTTGAATTAGAACACGCACAAAAACCTAAACCTCTCTCAATTTTTAATGAAACCTATTTTTAGTAATGTAAAATAATTCAGGAATTGGTTTTTTTTCTAGTAAAAAAGATAAACTCTTAAGACACAGAAAACCAGACTGCAGTCTGTTTCCAACACTGTCTCAATAAAAATTAAATACAATGGAGAATGGACATGCAGTCCTGAAGGAGGGACCAGAACTGAGGCATGCAGAACTCCCACATTCTCAGGCACATTTCCACTAATTTGAGTGATTTCCACCCACTAATTTGAGTGATGATGTACGGAAGTTCAGAGGTCTAGAAGTAAAAACAGCTGCACAAATCTATTTTTTGTGATTAAGAACATCCAAATAGTTCCAAAGGGCAATTCAGCGTCACTAGAAATTAAAGAGAAGTTGAAAAGAAATAGGCAGCAGGTGACACCAAGTCAATGGGCGTGTTTGAAACAGGCTCTTTCCAGAGAGCTGCGGGGTGCGGGTGTCTGTCCTTGCAGGTTTCCCAATGCCACTCCTCTCTTCACATCAGACACTCAGCAAGAAGGAAGCTATCATCTGCATACCAGCAGCAGCAATGGCAAACCTGGAATTCCAGACTTCAGCAGGTAGGGATAGAGTTCTGGTTTTCCTAACCAGCTCCCTGTGAGATTAGAATGAAACGGGGCCAGTCTCCACCTCAACCATTGATGTCGTTCACTGTTCAGCAGAAAATGTGACATTTGAGAGACAAGACAGAATAAACATGGGGAACAGGGGAATTTGGCAGTCCTTGGTTCTGGACTGGGATACTTCAGGTATAGGTTATGGTTTGTATCTGATTATTCTTGAAATAACACCGAAAAAGACAGGAAACCATTACAGCATCTTTTAGAGGAGTTGCTTTCTCAGTAGAAAACAGAATCGCACTCCTACTTCATTAGTATTTCATTCCAGGCTCAATAAAACTTTTATTTCCTTTTGCAGAATCTGTATAAAATAAAGGTACTACAACTAGACATGAGGTTTCTCCAGGCTGAGGAGAACTTTTGGACCTTCAGCACCTCAGCCTCCCCCATCCAGTGCATCTCAGCATCAGAACATGCAGTCCTAAGCACCCCTCCCTAGGTTTAGTTCCATAATAAATTTAAGTATTGTTAACATTTACTGTGTTTAGTTCTTGCCTTAGCAAACCTAACAAGTTTCAAGAGGACCAGTCATTCCTGTCAGATGCCACTGCCCCCTCTGACCCGTTTGTGCGTTGTTCTGATGCAGGCTGTAGTTACACAAATGTTCTGGTTTTGTTTGTCGGGTTTGTATCCAAACTAATCCAAGTCAGACTACTTGTACTCGGGACAGCCCAACAAGTTCTCTTCACCTTTGAGGAGAAAACAGTTTTTGCTTTTCTAGACAGATTTCCAAAATCTTCATACCACAATTTAAAATAGATAGTAAAGATAGAAACACCATACAAATAAAAAGTACACTCAAATCTAGGACACTAACGAAACAGGGAAAAAAAAAGTTAATTGATTCACAAGTATCCTGTACTGGCACACATAGCGTAGTTACAAAAATGTGTACTAAGCATATGAACCTCAACAGAAATGCAAAATAATGTGATCAGATTTCAAAAGGATACCTCTATTTTCTGACACTTTTGGAAGCACCGAATCTCAGCTGCATATGGTCTGAGTTTTCAGAGATTCAGGTAAATAACCACCTTTGTTGCCTGCAGTTACCCATCTTCTCTGAAAAATTATATCACACAGTCACTATCCAACTCATTTCTGCTAGATTCCTTTTCAAAAAGCAGTGACAGAATTAGCATTACAGAAATGCATATTCTAAAATGAAATCTGTATTTTTTTTATTTTCCCAAGGTATAATGTTTAGATACTGAAATGGTCAATTCCACAATAACATGTCAGGGTGTGTTAGGATATCAACAATATCAACACAGAAGTTTTCAAATAGGGCCTTGAGGACAAATGCACATCACACTGCGACTCTTCCATGTTCACAGCAGAACTTTGGTTTCAGCTGCAATTACACAGCTCTATCTATATACACCACCTTATAAAATAAACATGAAATGACCTCCAGGTCTTCAGTTCATACTTATTTGGCCAACACTGGCTTATTGTAAGTGGAACATTCTGTTCTGTTCAGGGAATTTGATGAAAATGAGTTTGGATGCATGTGCATGCATACACAGACACCCATGCACTGTAAGGATGCTCACCTGGTGTAACATGAGCTGAACAAAGTGAATTTTCAGTAGACACAGAGTCTCCCTGTCTTCATGTCATCATCTCATTGACATTTTATTCTTCATGTCATGTGTTTTGAAACTGAATGTGGAAAACACTGACTGTAATTGATGTATCTGTAGTATTTACTAGCTAATAACACAGAGGCATAAATTATGCAAATGATAAAAATTGCTTACAAAAGGTGATCAGAAAATTGATTATTCATCAGGTATTTGAATCAGGCACAGTCTCGACTCAATCCTTTTTTTTTTTCCTTTTTGCAGTATAACTGAAACTGTTCTTTCCTTAACACTCATTAAATGCTTATCATGTTGCTAATTACTGCATCCCTGGAAGGAGGTTGCTGATACTTGCTCAGGAACAATAGAACCAGATTCCAATCCACTGCAGACCTTTTGTACGAGCAAGATCCACACACTTTAGAAAGCCACAGTCCCGTCTTGGGGGGAAAAGCTCACGTTAATAATCACCGAAGTGACTCTGGATCATGAGCAGGTTCTGTCTGAAGACAGTACAGTGATATTTTTTAGATAAATGGGTCAAAAATATCAAAATTTATCAGGAGCCAGAATAAGGCTAATGGCAACAGCTGATCCTTCTGGTTGCAATTTTATTCTTCTAATAAGAACTACTGATTTTCTGTTTGAGTTGCTGCTGCTTAGGCAGTGCCTTCTAGGATTAGGGATTAGTTAATAAGAGTGAATTCTGCTCCATTCCTTGCTCCCTGTTTCTGTGGTTGTTTTTAAAGTAAAGTAAGTGTATGAAAGCCTTTTGTACATACCTTTTCCTGAGCCATCCAAATCTGTGCAGGACATTCCTGAAATTTTCTTTTGAATGACAACCAAGAAGGAGTATGTTGATCTCACTAGGAGAAAGCTCTGCTTTTTTCTTTCTCGGTCAATCTTGCTGCTTAGGAACATTTGGTCTCTTTCTCCTTCCCTCCCCCACTGGCACCACATCACAAGCATGTCCCTGATTCATTTACTCCCATAACATCACGTAGGAAACCTGTGGATGGTTACTCACTCTGTCCTTTTGGGAATAATTACTACAATTTATCTGGAAAAATCACAGACATTGCTACTAGCTAGCTAAATCTGAAGGCTGTCCACTACTGCATTATCTCTGAATTAAGAAACTGTATCCTATGCACATTAGTTTTCCCCAGAAATGATTTGCAGTATGTTGTCTCTCTTGCATTCAGCCGCGTTTAGGTGCAATGCTCTACCCACCACTGAGAACCTGCCTGCCTCTGATCAATTTCCTTCTGTTCATTTAGATGGGCTCTTCTCTAGGCTTCACGTAGAATGCCTAACAGCATATCTCGCTGTCTTCCTCGTACTTCAGCTGAAGGTGTTTCCATATGATGCACATTTTCAATTTAAATGTAACGAGCAGTTCTTAAATTACAGTATGCTCCTCTAAAAAATTCCCTTAACCTCAGTACCATAAAGTTTCCAGGTTTTTTACGATGTAATTTGTATTAAGCATTCTCTACATAAGGACATCAAAATGAAAACCACTTCTGGCAATAAATATTTCATTTCAAGCTACTATTCCTTTACTATTGGATGTATTTTGGTTTATAAATCACAGAAAACTCTTTCCAATGAAATGTATAGTGTTACACTCAATACTACTGGACTTTCCTTAGTTTCCTAAATTGTGTCTTTACCTTCTGAAGCCAGCAGGTAGAAAACAAGACAGAAAAAAGTCTCATTTTAGAAAGGGTGCTGTATGTGCTTTTTATGCATGCAGTGTTTCCTTATGTGGTCAAAAATGTTGAGGTCCATTAGAACTTGTAGACAGCACATTAGAATTCACTATTTCTCAACAGACTTCACATTTAATATTACTTTTAATAGGCATGACGACATCAGGGAGCACAAGCTGCGGCATTTGCTTCCCCAGGTCATTCAGCCTGGATGACACAAGGAGTTGCGAGGACCACAGACCCTCCCCACCCCTCCTACGCGGACTGCGTGTGAGCCTGCAAAACAAGCCGGCAAGTGCTGCAGGGCCCTGGATGAGTGGCTGCGAAGATGCGGAGAAAAGATTTTTACTGAATGAAAGAGCAGAGGGGAGTAAACCTCTAGTGGTGACATAAATATGATCTGTATTCCCCATAATGAAGAGCTGGAACTGGTCTGACTTAGGACAACCGTGTCTCAGCCAACGACCCAACATCTCTGGGTGGTTAGCCTAGACGATGCTCTGCGCTGGGAAACACAATTTACTGCACGTATTTAATATTCACAGCAGTGTTTTGAATGTCTAAATGCTCTTCCATTTCTTTGGATAGCAAGGTATTTTGTCAAGTATCAGCATTATTACCCTAAAGAAAAATAATCAGAAATGGTGCGCGGCTTGTACCGTCACGCAAGTCTTTTGAAAGAGGTAATTAACCCTTATTGGGCAGACTGCTGTGGCATACTGCAGCTAGGAAAATCTTGCTCCATTTCGTGGTCTGTCATGCCTCTGGCATTCTGTGGTTCTATGATTTCCATCCCATAGCTCCAGTAATATTTCATTTGGTGTGAAGTTCCTACTAGGTTTGGCTGGTGGGCTACATAACAAAGGGTAAAGTGAATCCAATCCCGTTTTTCTGGAGGTGGCTCCCCTTCACTTTCCCGACCTACTGCATGGGTTACAAAGTCTTTCAACATTTATGAAAACTGGGAACTGGGTAAGAATCCTTCATCACTGAGGTGAGCACTCTCATCCTCAGCCCCAGAATCCCCTCATCAGACTTTTGCCAACATGCAGATTTTTCCCATGACCTTGCTCTGTCTATTGCAAATCCCAGCAAAACTACATTTCAGCTTCGCAGATGGTAGGTTTGGTCTTCTGGCTGAAAGTATTGCAGCTTGTCTTGGGAACTGTAGATCTGGGCTTGCTTTCAAGGGAATCTCAAGTGTCTGTTCCAGCAAACGCATCGATTTCATTAACTAGCCAAGCCTCCAATATTAAAACTCAACCCCAGTCTTCCTCCTGGGGCAGAATGTGACTCTGTCGACAATCTGACTAAATCCAAACGTCCTATGAATGTAAAATGCAAACCATAAGAACAGAGACTTGCAGAAATAAATCTGTGTAGAGGTGAGGAATTCAAAGCCACAAATACAACTTTTGTAATTAGACATTGCAATAAAACGACATTTTTTTCTGGAGAGATTATATCCTTGCAGCTATTTATGACAATACCAGTAGCAATGTCATCCTTAATTCATATTTACAAACCCAACATCCTCATTCTGGGTGATTCAGTAGATAGCTTTTTTAAAAAAAAAACAACCCACTTTTGCGATCTCAATAAACCCTAGGATATATTTGAATACTTTGAATAATTCTCCAGCGAAAATTTACTACCTTGACATGGAGAAGAACAAGAAACAGAAAATTCTACTTGAAACTTTGTTTTAGAACGCTGGATCTGCCTGAACTTTTATAATTAGGATATTTTTCTTGCTCTTCCTGTCTTAGTAAGGAAAAGAGTTTCAAGCTAACACTTCCGTACAGTGAGATTTCCCATTTGAAAATGCTGCTGCTGTGAAGAGTTCTTTGTAATCGACGGTACCACGCTCACACGGAGACCTGCTGCCAGACGCCAAAGAGATGGAAAATGCCCCTGGCTGAAGGGGGTTGGGTTACACGACCTCCGAAGGGCCCCTCCAACCCACAGTGTTCTATGAGTCTCACAGACCATCCTAGGTCAGAAATGTCCAATAAACAGAATGTATACCGAAATCACAGGGGTTTTAAAGGAAACTTGCACATACTGGAATGGAACAAAATAATGAAACATACATGGGTCATCAGTGTCCTTTAGGGAACAAAATAAATAGTTCCTCCTGGGAAAGGAGGAAAAAGATTTAGACAGTAGATGTTTCCTAACTGAACAATCCTGCAGTAAAGCCTCCTTCTGCCCCAAGATCTTTGCCATTTCAGGTATCACTTATAACTGGATACTATAAGAATTTATGGTGAGGTTATTATACACTCATGCAGATTCATATTTTGATTTTTTTTTCCTGTAGCAGATTGTTTCTAATTATAAAATATTTTGAGCACTAAACTATTTTGCTAATCTTTTGTAATACATGGTATTCTGGAAATAATAATTTCAATTTTTTTCCTTTATTTTTTTTGCATTCATAGCTACATGGCTTTATACAGGAGATAAAATCTCTCTGTACGACTGAAATGCCAGAGATATTCCTGAAACACTTGAGTGCAGTCCCAAAGCAAGCTATGGTTATCATAATTACTTTTATAGCAATTAAATGTGTGTTAAGCAGTTTACAGAAATAGGATTAAGTGCTAAACTACATCTACGTTTTGCTGAGTCACTGCTATTCCAATGATGGGTTATCGAGAGCCCCAGCCTACAGCAAGCAAACAGCTGTTCTGGGAATGCCCCTGAAATGCCAGCCACCAGCTGGGACCAGGTAAAGAACAGCACCTGCTGCTCTGATCCTCCCTGTGCCTCCATTCTTCCAGAAAAAAATCAACCACCACCAATAAACCTACCCAAAACCACGATTTATGAGCACCTGCTCTAAGCATTTTGTCTGGTTTTGTAATCTTTCTCTCGTTATTTTGACTGGCTCCAGGTTATCCCCAGTTTTCCCATTCTGACCTCTGTTCATACCTGGGAGTGATCTCCATCAGGAGGTGATCCAAAGGCACATCCGGGGCCACGTTCCCTGGGTATCCCCACCATGCACAGGCTCGGGGTGCTCTCGGTGGTGCTAACCAGCACGAGGGAGTAAGATCTCAGGACTGCTGGTCCTTTGCAGCACTCTGTCGGATACTCACTGGCAACTCGGGACAAAAATTCACATCTGAGAGTGCCTTAGGTCCCTGCCACGGTACCATCACCCACCCCGTGCTCCCTCGCAAACCAGCATGCTCAGAGGGTTCTTGGAAAAATACTGAAATGGCCCAAACAAACAAACAAACAACCAAAGAGTTTCTTCAGTTTGCATGAGACTCTCTGAAAGGCAGCCCCAGCGAGCACCGATGTGCAAAGAAACACTTTGGGTCCACACATTCCCTTCTGGCCAACCTGTTCTCCAGCGAGAAGGGCTCTCTGTCCCAAATTAACTGCCATCAAATAGGGGTGCAGAAGATTTTAATTAGTAGTTTATTAAGAAACACCTCGTTAAAAAGAGAGAGAAAAAGAGAAAGAACAAAGCAGGCTTATCTCCTGAATCATGAAAGGGACAAATCCACAAATGCTGACAAATTTATTCTAATTAGTCTTTAGTAAACAGCTGATGCCTCATTAAAAAAAGAAGAAAAAAGAAAACAAAATCCAACAAACAGCCCCCCAAATAAACATTCCGCTTAGTAACAAATCTGTTGCATCTGCCACAGACTTTCCTGAGGGCAGAAAACTTCTCCTCTGATGTACTGAGGTTATTTATACAGACATTTATCATCATTTATTTGAAGCTCATGCGAAAAAGATCCTAAAAAGTCCTAAAAGGATATAATCTATATTTTACCATTAGTGACTACGGAGGGTTAGTGACTCATTCTTCATCTCACCCTCATAGCTGGCATTACTCATTCACTTTGAGAGGCACAAGATGAAACTCTGAAGTTGAAATCCTAATTTTCTGAAATCAACAGAATTTTTCTGTCCGTTTTACTGGATTCAGGACTTCAGCCTGAAGCTTTGTAGAGAAGAGAAGAAGTTATTCCCTCGTTTGCAGAGGTCTCACACAGTGCCTGTGTGCCTCCGATCCCCCTTCAACCTGGTCTGAGGGCTCTGCAATGTACAGCCCTTGCATCTCTCACCTGCACCATGGCAGCCCTGTCCCCGGACAGTAACAGAGCCCCACACATTTCTGGCTTATTTTAAAACGCAAAAGTCTACAGTACAAGGTGCAAGTCTGCTTTTTCTTTTTTTTTTTTTTTTTTTTTTCCCAAACAAGAGAGCAGACCCTGCAAGTGCCCCTCGTTAGCAGCCTGCGCTCCTGTTTACCCCGGTGTTAAATGCCAAAATCTGTTTCCTGCTTCCAGTCCGGTATCACTCACAGACACTGTGGTATCAGCTCCGCAGGGAGAGTACACGTGTGCCACCCTGCTTCCCTTTTCAACAACCAGCCCCAGGAGCAAACTTTTTCTTCTGTGCAGAAAACAAAAAAATATCCCTTTTATAAAGCCAGCTGGCTAGACAGCATGCATTGTAAATAGACCCAAACCTTCTCTTCCATGGATATTTCTGATTCTCATTTGTCTGAGAATGGGGGAGAATAATTTAGGTCAGGAGTAGCCTCTGGAGGTCTGCTCCCTTCACCCGTGAGCCAGTCGTCTCACCAGAGGATGCGGTCAGACGCTGTTTGCCCTGGGTCAGTCCATGATGGATGTTCCCAGTCACTCCCTTGGCATTCGTGGCCCCGGACACGGCTTCACTGCTCTGTCCCAGGGACTGGGGAGTGACCGACCCAGATCCTCCTTCCTGACGATGGGTGTGACAGTCCTCAGGACCCTCCCAGCTCTGCACAGCCCTTTACACACAACTGCCCAGCTCCCCCAGCACCTCCGGATAGACCCCGTCTGCTCCCACGGAGTCATGCAAACCCTGGGACAATCGGCGAAGGAACAGTCTTTAGGACTGGGACCTTACAGACTGGACATTTAAGGTATGCCCTCGTGTATTTACAAACCCACTGATGTTCCTCTCTGGTTAAGCATTCTTGGGAAGGGAAGGGATCGATCTCAACCCGCTCTAACAGGGTGTTAATGCAGGTTCAGTTCAGCCCATGCATCCTAGCCCCTGGAGCATGAGCTCTGCTCAGTTCCCTGTTCAGCTCTTCCACCCTTCTTCCTTTGCTCCTCTGGTCTTCAATGCTGTTTTTATCTATCCCATATAGATAAAAGATATCCTATATGGATTTTTTTCCCATATCCCTTACCACACCCCAACCAGTCCCACCAACGTTGCAAGCTGTACCCCTAAGCTCAGGAAGGCTAAAAGGAGCTTTCACTGCACAGAAGAAATGAAGTTATCTCTGTAATTAACCTTTTGCAATAATACAGAAAACAAGCGAAGAGCAGAAAACGCACCAGAACTTTTCCATCCCCAAAAAAGTAACAAGCAACTTTTCTTAAGGAACTGTATGCAACTGTAAATGAACTTTTAGTGGTAACAGACGTCAGAACACTAGTGCTGCATTCACCCAGTCCTGGCACACGGGACATCCAGGCAATGGTACTACAGTACCTCTTAACTCATGCACCTTAACTGCATCATCTGGAACCCTTTATCTCATTTATAAAACACCGCAGAGCCGTTCTTAAACCTCCCGGGCATGCTCACAGCCTTCCTTCAGGAAGCAGCAGCTGAGTCCTTCCAGGGACGGCCATAACCAGACCATAGAAGCTGCTGCCCAAGGCATCCTGCAATGATAAAACCTAGCTAAGGCCATGCTTTGAATATCCCCATTTATTTGGGGATAATAATTTTTTTGTTTAATTCGTTCTCCATTTATCCAGGGAGGAGTCAGCATATCCATTAGCTCCCACTGTACCTGAAATTGCCCCCAAAAATTTCAGAAAAGAGCCAGCACAGTTCATTACATCAAGGGCAATGCTGCTTCTGCTGCTCTCAGGATCTGTGGACAACCTGACCGCTTTGTGTTGCCCAGGGCAAGCAGCCTGCACCCCCAAGGCTCTGCACCGTCAGCTAAACCCAGTGAGATTTGCTCAGTTCTGCCAGGTCTAGCAGAATCACTGTTTTGAACCCATTTCCTCAGCACGCACGGCTTCCTCAGCCTTCTCCCAGCTGGGTCTGAGCCAGCTGAGCACATCGCTGCTCAAAGTAATGAAATCTTTCAGCAAACGGCAGCACTGAAGGGCGAAGAGATGCTGAACAGCTCTGTGAGAGCCAGGCTGTGCTTGGCAAGGATGGCAGGCAGATCCTGCTGCATCCCCAGCAGCTCCACGTGGTGCATCTCACATGCCTTTGCATCATCCTTCCCATCCGTGCCTCCCCTTATCCCATGCCACAGACCTGTCTCTTCACCTGCCCATCACCCCGGAGATAAAATCAGGCTGCTGGAGGCAAGTCTCCAAGAGTGACAGAGCACTCTGCTTGTTTTTTTGCAGGGTCAAGTTAATGCACCGTTCCTACAGCCCCGCTAAGAGCTGAGCGAAACCAGGCAGTGCCGGGGATGCGGGTGTGCAAACACCATCGCCCACGCCTCCGTGGGTAAGTGCCAGTGGGATCGTGGCATGCGAGGCCCAGCACTCACATCAAGGAACAATTGTGTTTTCTACCGCAGCAGCAATGATCTGATTAATTAAATCGAGTTGACAGATGTCACCGGTGATTTTTATTAGCAGATTGGCCCTGTTGCATTTGCAGACATGACACTAATGCTGTCTGGGGGCCGTGCTGGGACAAAAGAGCAGGATTGGTGCCTGACCTGTGTCATCCACACCATACGGCCAGAGCAAAGCCTGCTGAACACACCGTGCCCTTACACACGCTGCTCCAGGAGGAACAAGGCAGCACACAAGCTCCTTCCACAGGACACTACTGCAGTTGCCTGTCCTGCAAGAACTCCATCGATGATAGGAATGATCTCATCTGGAGCAAGCTAGGACTAAAACATCCAGCAAGAAACTCCTTACAAAAACTCTGGGATGTTTGTATGTTCACTTCAAAGGTTAAGGACCTTTTCAGGCAGAGTGACAGCGTTCTGTGCACTTCTGATGCTTTATGCTTTACAGCCCAGTCAATCTGCAAATAACTGAATTCCTCTGGCAGCAAACCCTACGCTTGATGCTGTCACCTGGTGGCACTGTTCTCCAGCATTCCAGATCCCTGTTCCCAGTGCCCGGCTCCTGGGAAGGCACATCCCGCTGCTGTCACCCTGGGGCTGCACAGGAAGGTTGGGGATGGAGGAAGCCAACGGCCCCACACCTTGCGGTTTGCTGTGGACTTCAAAACACAGCTGCCCTCCCCGGGCATGGTGCTGGCTTGACATCTCTGCGTCACATCTCAGGGCTGATGTTGGTACTAATAACAGCAGTTTGCACATGCGCTCTCTATTTCTAGCAAGGCAACTTGAGACCAGAGAGGTTTCAACAAGAAAAATATCAGAAGAAAGCTGTAGTCTTACTGTGGATGGTTTGAAGGGAACTTGCATCATTGAGCAGCTGAGCATGAAGATCATGGAACACAGCCCTCAGAAAATAAGAATAATTGCAAATCTTAAAAATCTGTCCTGTTTGTAGAATTTTTTCATGCTATTTCGTTTAGCCAAGATAAAAGAATATACACATTATGATTAAAAAAAAAAGAAAAAAGAAAAGACAAAGCCACCATAATGTGCATCCCCTGTGTTCCAGAGCACAGAGATGGCACACTAATTTACAGGTACCTTATGAACATTAAAAACAGAAACATCAGTTGCACTGTAAGCAACAGATGCTCCTATACATACCGTGTGCATTGGTTAGAAAAACATCATCCCACTGAAGTCTCTAGCAACTAAAAATCAAATTCTATTTAGGTTTTTTCCTCTCTATTTTTACATCATATTCACACATAAGTCATCCCGACAGTAGAAAAGGGGCAAGTATCAAGTCTACAAGTGGGTGGGTACCTAAAACATGCCAAATGTTTCCACCCTTTCCCCCTCGCAAGAGTATAACTGAAGGAAAGCACCTATTATCCATGCATTTGAAATGGGATTTCGGTGGTTTTTTACTGATACAGTAAATCAGTTAGAAGTTCTCTCCCTGTTCTTAAAAGTGTCTTAATACCAAATGTGATTGACAGGAACATCACCAGCAGAACAGCACGTGTTCAAGAAACGTGTGGATGTGGTGCTTGGGGACATGGGTTAGTGGATTGGGTGGGGTTGGGTTGATGGTTGGACTTGATGACCCTTGAGGTCTTTTCCAACCTTAATGATTCTGTGATTCTATGATTCTTGCCTTGGTGCTTCCCTGACCGTACGTTCTTCATACCTGCAGTGCTGCACCCTCCTTGTCTCCAGCACCTTCACCTCTGCCATCAGGTATCTCCTCCTGTACCCCAGCAGAGCTCAGGAACCCATGGCTTGTTCAGATGAATTATCAATCCCTCAGACATATGATTTCAACCACATAAAATCATCTCTCAGCCTTTCTTTTTTTCATAATACAGATACAAGTTGCAATAAAGAATTTTTGTTCTCTCCCAATGTACGAAGCTTTGCTATTCATGTTCAAAAAATAAAATTAAGGAGCCTGTTTTCAAGTTCTCTCTACCTGCCATTTAGCAAACTCTCACAGTAAGAGAGAAAAATTAAATTATTATAAACGAACTTACTTACAGCATGTTGCTCTTGCCAGGATAGAGAAAAATGTTTATTTCCCTGAAGAAGAAATTGGCAAACTATCAAAAAGAAGATGAAGTCATGCGTTTTCTGTCTCTGGTCAATGAAATTAGAAAAGGAATTTGATGGCGTCTATGGCAGTAAAATAGTGAAGGAGCTTCTAAAAGACCATCAAACGGAGGAAAGCTGTTCAATGAATCCTGAGACACCTAGCTGCACCCAATCCACCTCTATTTAATGGATCTCATTGGAAAACGTGTTTTGGGGCAGGTTAGTTACACAAGGACCCGCTGTTCCTAAGCATACGCTGTTACACCGCATGGATTCTCATTTGAAAAACTAATCTTTCACAACGACCTTGTCACGGAAAACATACTCCTCCTCCCTTGCAGGTGACTGCTGTAGGGTTTGAGGTGAGCCCTTCACTTTTCATATTATTGGTCTTAACCCTCCTGCCTTTTTCTTGTGAGGAGTTACACTCCGATCCGTAACGCTGACAGAGAACGGTAGTGGGTACAAAAAGACAAACTATGGCTTGGTTTGCTTCCAGCAGACAATGAAATCTTTGCTAATAAGTAATACGGTTTATATTTTAAACTCCTTATATTATCCTCCTCTGTCTGACAGGTTTGGGATGTACCCATCTAGTACTGATAAAAAAACTACAGCAAGTCAATAGGGGTTCAGATCAGCGTCAGGTAACATGGGGAAGTTGTTCTACGTTACCTGCAAACTATCAACCCAACCTCAGCTGTGGTCCATGTAGTGCCAACCCCGCATGGATTCACCGCCTTCTCCTAAACCCCAACTGGGGTCACAACCGCAGGTGATGTTCGTTAGCTCAGCACTGACAGTGGCGTCATTCGGCATCTTCTCAGGATTCACCCTGGCACCGGCTTCTCTCGGAGATCCCAGGAGTTTCCAATACCCACCCAACGTTACCTTTGGAAAGCCTTGACTTGTCAACAATCAGGGTTTCATGTTTTATTGAAAGAAGAGTTTCTTGTTCTTAGATAGAATACTAGATAGAATGGATTTAAGTCAATTTCTCAAAACACGATGTCACTTTTTTAGTACATTTAAGTTGGATGTTTTCAAAAATGACTGCGGAGGACTTCTCAGACTTGTTCAGAGCAAGAATATCAGAAACTCGTCAAACCACAGAATAACCCATCTCAGCCCTGTTTCACATACAAATGAAAAGGGAACAACATAATTCAAGCCGCAGGTAGATCACAACAGCACCTGATTCCATACCCAAGTAGTCACACACGTTCTTAAGCCAATGCAAGGCCAAGGTGGCTGGGAAACCGCAAACCAACAGCTCTTAGAACAGATCATGCTTGCCACATCTCCTCTGGCAGAGGAAAGAGACTAATTCTATCTTCTGCAAATTAGAAGAATAAAAGAATCTCTCAAGCATATTAATTAATCAGATTCATCAGAAACACAGTGGGCTGCTGCCACTATTTCGTTTTCATGAACGTATCCGGCCAACTAGTATCTAAATTTATTAAAAGGCTTATTTCATAAATGTTGAATATTTCACACTTGAAAAGTCTTTGCATACTCCTATGTGCATACTAATGCGCTGTTAATTGTGGAACAGTCAGCAGTACAATAACTCCACGATAAAATCCAACTGTTCTTCATGGACCAAGATAATAATCAGGGTTGGCAACAACACGCAGTTCCCATAGGATTTTGGGTGGGAAGAGCATAATAACAAGGCAGTTTGTTAAAATCCAAAAAGGAGCTTCACACCAAGCTGTCCTGGGGACAAACCTAACCCAGCAGCTCTGTCTCCTGAAAATCAGATCTCATTTTTCATCTAGCAACATTAAGAGGAAGCTTGAATGCAGGAAGGGGCAAAAACTAGTTGAAAAAAAAGAAAAAAAATTGTCATCAGAAGAGGAAGCTTTTCAAACAGCTTGTTCAGACCCCCATTATGTGATGGGAGATATTTGGCAGCCCCTCATGTTCAGGACCCAGAAATACTAAAGGGTGGGTAGAGTCTGTCCCAGTACAGAACGGCTTGAATTAGATCACTGCCAGACTCCCAGGAAAGCAAGCTGCTTGCAGGGGAGGGAGACAGTCCCACCCCACCAGTTTCACCACCTCAGTGTTAGCTTCCGAGCTGGGATCACGACAGAGAGCAGCGTCACAGCGACCTCAGCCCAGCCAGCTCCTCCAGCATCCTCCACATGGATCCCATTGGGTCTCAGGAACTTCTATGGATCAATATTTTTCTCGGGAGATCCCTGACTTGGCCCTTGCTCACCACCAGTAATTACTGACATCCCTGAACACTGTCTCCAGGCTCCGAAGCCTCAGCTTATCTGCATCTGCCATCACTAAATCACCCGGCTCTTTCAGCAGTGAATCCACATCTCCCTTGCTTGTTCTTTTACCGTTAGAAGGAAGATTCTGATATTTCTCAGCACCCAAAAGAACGGTGCTTCAGGCACATCTGAGGTGTTAGAAACAATGTCCTTTTTTTTCCCAGTCATTTTTCCCTTAGACAAAAGAGAGAGAGACTGAAGGTGATGAACCTCTCTCAGCCCAGAGCTTACAGGTCAAATCAGTTTCTCTTTTTTTTCTCCCACAAACTGTAGTATCCCAAGAGTACATACTCTTAGCTGATCTTGCAAGTTGAGTAGCTTGCCTATAGAACTATAGAAGCTTTCAGCTTTTTCGTAAAGCAGGGAAATTATAAAATCCTGAAATACATCTTGCCCAAAAATGACTCAGCAGGTGATACGACAGCAATCTATATGATTAAAAACAAACCCAGGATGGTAAGAAAAGGGATGTGCTGAGATGAAAGGACATTAATGAGCATCAGTCTTCTAGTGGGTGCTGTCTCTATAGCTCAGAACTCATTTATATTCAAAGGATACACAGAGTATCTGCGAAGGACAAAAGAATACAACACTAAAAATTAGCTTTTAATGGCTCCAAGTTTTAAATTCTAAAAAAAAGGAAAACAAAGACATGAACAAACGCTTGCTTGCTCATCCAGAGGAGCTATGTGATCCGAATCAGTAATAAAAATCTTAATGAAAGGGGAATGAGGAAGAATTTTGCATAGTTACTGTTGCTATGAAAGCCACTTTCCTTATTATCCACGCGTTCCACAAATTATTTCCCTTTCCTTATCACTCACAAACAGGTAACGAGGCACTAGGAAAAGGGCCTCCTTCTCTAAAAGTTTCTGAGATGGCATTTGAAAGGAAGCAGCCAGAACGATGTTCCCCAGAAAGCAGCGAGTGCTCCACCAGGAAACTGCATTGAACGGGACAGAGTCAGACTCTGCCAACGTGTGCGAACAGCATCTGGATCCCCCGGCAGAGAGCTGGCAGCTTCACCTCCCCTCTGTCCTGCTCTGAAAGGGAGGGGACACAGCCCACGTTCACAGCACCCACCGCACTAAACAAGAACTTCTAACACACCAACCCACGTCTCATGCTTTGCCAGTATCAGCAACAAGAAAGGTGATTGTGCAAATAAAACAAAAAATGGATATTAGGGAGCGGCTACAGAAAGGAACCAGATTCAGCTCTGCAGCAGAGGAGAAGCAATCATTTTCCACTGCCAAATGGGAAGAAGAACCCTGCAAAGACACATTTAGAAAGAAACTTCGGCTGCTCTTTGCAGCAAAACCTCTCTGCAGCAAATACACCAATTATTATCAGATCCTGTTCCCTAAAATGAATGAGGTGTTTCTAAAGCCCCCTGAATAAAACCTCTCAGCGTAGGAAGGGATCTGAGCACTAGAAAAGGAACAGGAACAATGCCACCGTGTCTGCCCGTCACATAAGGTTGCCACTTCTTTGAGAGGAAAGGCAAGAGGAAGACCCTTAGCTTTGTTTTTAGTGAGTGACTGCAACAGCAGCTATAGTCCCGTGGGATGAACCCCGGAGGACTGTCAGCCCTGCTGTAAACAGGGAAATATCTGCAGGTGCAGCAGCGTTCCCCTTTTCCAGTTTGGAGCCCAGCAGCTCCATCAGGAGGAGATCTCTGACATACAGCATCCCCCTTGAACTGGGCGTGCTCCCACCGTCGTTTCACAGCAGCGGGCAGCGTGGCACCATGCAGGCAGCAACACCTGCGGATGAATTCACCCTTCGTCTGGTGCTCTGGTTTATTTTAAAGCAAGGGATGATTTTATGGAAGCAGGCTGGGATGTATGGCAACAGAAAGAAAGTGAATCTACTGATTGTGTAAACAACACGATTTTTATTGATGCTGCCAAGTCATTGTGAAATTCATGACTTAACCGGACCCAAACAGGAGCACATCGTACAAGGGGCAGGTATAGTTATATCCACTAAAAGCTGATCACTTTTCCTTTAGTTCTCCCTTCCCTAACAGGAGGAACAGACTGGGACTTATTAACCACTTGGAAAAAAATATTTTGTTTTAGTTTCCCCATAAAATCTCCTCTGTTTTACTCTCTATCATTCTAGAAACACTCTCTTACACCGTTTTGTGCATTAATAATAATTCTGCTGACCTGTCGTTACTCACATTTATACGCCATTAGAGTCCTCGGGAGATCCAGCTTCTTCTCACAACAATACATTTTGAAGTAATAAATTAGCAGTAGTGACTAAACTAACCCCAACGAAATTTAATGTGACTAAATGCCGAAACTTTCTCTGACAAACAAGATCAGGAGCCCACAAGGAAGTCTGCCTTTTCCTATTCATCACTTTGCCATTAGCTAGCAGACACCTGTTTAGAAGCTCAGTCAATTAATATGTATTTATTCAGAGCTGCTTATCCCAAAAGCTCGATTTTTCTTCCTCACTGATTTTTTATCCATTAATTCCACCACTCTGAACAGGTAGCATGTTGATATTCAAGGAATATACCTCATTTGCAAGAAAGATTGGAGAAGGGCTTGTTCCTTTTTTTTTTTTTTTTTTAAACAAGTGGAACATGAAATCAATTTTTAAAAAATTAACCACTGGAGTGAAGGGAACTTTGGCAATCAGTATTTCCCCAGTGTCTTTATGCTGGATATTATGTGCACACACCCCCCCATGTATTCTATCTTAATTCCTGGGTGTGTGCAGCTGTAGCACCAACACTTTCTACTGAAGATAGGGACTATACCCACAAAAGATGCCTCCTGAGATAGCTGAGAGTCATCTTCTAAATAAAATAAGCTGGGCTAGCAGAAGCCTGTAAAGCAATGTTTGCATTACAGCTTTTACAAGGTATTAGAAGATATAATAAAAATCGCTGCGTTCCTCCTCTCCCCCGCCAACACTGGACTCTAACTATGAACCACGGTTGTGCTGCATGATTTCTTTTGCCCCATTCCTAGAATCGGGGAAAAAACTTTCATGCAACCATTGTACTTTTAAATGATGTATTTACTGTAAACCAGTGCTGCAGCTTCATTTTAATGGCAAAGAGAACAAATGGAGACCTTTCACACCTACAAAGCCAGGGTCAGCAGGTAGACAGCCCATGGGGTGTATCCTCTTAAAGGTATCTAAGCACTTCTAATGGTTTCATGAGAACCAGAGCACGTACCTCCAGTGCGGGTCTTTATAGGGTAGCAACACCAGCCACCTTAATAAATTGCTAAAAAAAATATATCACAAGGCATCATACCATGAAGTACAGTCCTACAACCATTCCCTTCGGTCCCACAAGCAGCACAGCGGTGATGCTGCACCTGGGTAGCTGCAGACAAGCTACGAAGAGCCAGTGGCAGCCTGGACATGGCACTAAGCTGAGCCAGCCCCACTGCTTCGAGTTCAGGTTACCCATAGGCTTCTCCATTGTGGGATATTCCAGCCCACTTCTGAGAGTGCTGAAGACCCAGATACTTTCTTTTACTTTCAATAGAGTTGCCTGAACAAGTGTCCTGAATTTTTAAGTGCCTGAAGCATCTAAAAAAATCCAAATTTAGGTTTTTAAGTGTCTCGAGTGCTGTTTCTAGAGTCCTCCAAAAAACTTCATCCAACCCACCATCCAGACTGTTTTCCCTACACTCGCCTTATTAATTTAGGAGCTCCCACTCCATTTCTTCACACCAGTTCAGCACTGGAGGTGCAGAAGCCTTCCTGCCTGCTGAGCCTGCCATATGGGAGAGTGCTCTCCCCCTCACTGACTCTCCTTTTTCATTTCATCTGAGCTCACAACACGTTCCCCATTGCCTGTTCCTCCCAGTTCTCTTTCTTACCTACTTTTTCCCCACTTTTAAAAAGTGCAACTGCACTCACTGAGTTTGGGAAGCATCTGAGATGCAGCCTGGGGGGAAGGCAAAAGGCAAAGTATCTTGTGGACATCTCTCGGAAGTGGGAGCTGTGCTGATGGCATCTGAAAACCTCTTAGAATTGCTGGGATATTCCTTCCTCTGTACACATTCAGCTTTGAAAGGTCTGATGTAAATCTGTGTACACATTAGGTGACACATAAAAATTAAAATTATACTGATGGTACAGAGTATTCAGGAACACAACCTGTTAGACAATCGCCTGTGCCTGCTCATGGTAGACAGATGTCATACTTCTTTCATATATCCGGATTTGGACTCCATCCTCATGTCTGTTATAAAGTACTTTGAAGATCATGATAATTACTGAAAATAAGTTGTTAAAGAAAATGAGGGCAACCCAAACCGCAACGGCCATTTGTTTCCTCAAACCGCATCAGTCACGACCATAGACACTGTCATTGGCCAACTGGGTCTGAGGTTAACTAACAGAATACTGATTTTAAAACAAAAGAAGCAAGGGCAGCTGAGAGCCTTTGCTTCCAAAGACATTTTCCTATCCATTTATCACAGTAATGATTAGTTCGTGTTGCTCCATCTTGGACACAGATTGCTTCTGGTAGAGAATAACAGGCGAACAAGGGCAAACCAAGGTAAAGCCTGGGCAACTGTACTAGGTCAGCACCAGTGATGGGCTCGTTTAAGCCATTTAACAGCCAACTGCACACACAACGTCACTAGAATCCAACATTCTTCCATTTTAGAGTCACAACCTAGTGCAGGTGTGTCAGTACATTCATCCTCAGAAAGCAACAAACTCTTTGATTAGACTTTGGCTATTAGGCATCATTTTTGAGACGAGTCACAGAAAATGACTTTTAAACCACGGGGGTGATATAAGTCTTAACCTAAAATATGCTGAAGTTGATGGGAGCTCTAAGAAGACAACTATTGTTTCTCTCAAGTTACCAAAGCCATCGACTCTACACCAGAACAGCTCTGCCATCAATGCCTTCAGTTTGCCTCATTTTCATTGATTTTGGGGTAGACAGGTTTGAGTGATAATTGAAACTTCTCTGAGGTTTCAGAAGGTGCAGCCCAGTTTGAATACAGGGCATCAAAACCTGCAATCACATCCAACCATTCACCACTTAAAATACAGCCTTCATTATTATTAAAATGTGGAGATCGATGTTGAAGGCAACACTTTTTTTTTTACCTTTTAGATAAGATGAAGACAAACAGTTACCTTGTTGCAGAAGAACTTATCCCGTTGTACTGCAATGATCCACCAGCACACAACCCACAATTAAAACATATAGCTCCTTTTTCTTCAGTCTACTGACATTTGCAAAGCACAGCATCAGCATCCATCCCTCTCGCTCGTACCACTCCCATCAGCACATCCGCCTCTCACAAGCGGCAACGAACCGGCACAACCAACACAAGGCCAGTCTCCGCTCCGGTCCAACCAGGGGAGAAGCAAAACGTTGCCAAAGGAAGCAGTCAGGCCCAGCCTCAACACAATTTATGGGGAAGCAAGTTATGAAGCATCCTACAGAGTGCCTAAGATGGTTTTATAAGAACCATGTAGATGCTGAAATCCCAAAAGAATATCCAGAAAACCAAAATATTCATGGGGGGGGTTCTAAACAAACAATCTCTGCCAAAACTCTGACGCAATCCATTGTCAAAGGCAATTACATTCTTCCTACGTGCTTCCTTCCAAAATTGCTTTCTTCAATACTTTTTCTTAAGGAAAGAAAAAAGAAGTGGAAGAAAGAATTAATGTAAATGGTGCAAGATAAAACAGGTTAATTCTTCAGTGCAGTCTGACATCAGCATTAAGACATGACACCTTACTGCTTGCTGTGGGCGTTAGTCATCTCAGCAGCCAACCGCAATTAACCAAAAGAAACAGAACACAAAAAAAACCCAGGAAAACCTTGCCTTTTTAATACGTATATTGGATTTTTTCTGGGAAAGTAAACTCACCAATGGTGTAATATCTCTTCAACTCACTCCTCCGGGGATTGCGCCTCTGGGTGTTCACGGTGTTGTTCTGTTCCTCCTCAGACGTCGCTGTCTTCGTGGAAAACAAAGATTTACTGGGCTGAGGTGTCTGAGCTTCAGCTGCCACTGGGTTGCATCCTGGCCCACTAATATCCACCGACTGGGACTTCTTCTTTAATCTAAAGGCAATTTAAGGCAGGAAGGTATTACTAATTATCATTCCACGTTGGACTTTGCCAACAGTTTTCTTAAATTAAGTCTCTATAAATGTATACAGTTGACTACACGATTTGATCCTGGAAATAAGAGAGGTTTATGGCATTGCAGGGAGATACTGATTTGAGATTAAGGAATTAGAATAATTCTGAAATTTTTAAGCAAGTGAAGTAAAATGATAAAGTTCTGTAGTGCCAAAGGATAATTTTATCAGGTTAACAATTTCATGCTAAGCAGCCTCTCTCTTAACTCTGTGCTTCCTTGTTTTTAAGACATTTTTCCCGTGTATTGGTTGCAGATAAACAACATGGGTTTGTGCACTGAGAATGGAATCTGTGAGTTTAAGAGGTTAACAAATTAAATATCATCATAATGACTACTGCTATTAGTAGACTGGAAAATCGTTATTGAGTAATGATCAAGCAACGCTCCTCAGCTCCAATGACTCTGCACAAATGTTCAGGATGACAGCAACGTCCATCCCTCCCGCACACGAAATGCTGGTTCAAAGCTGATGACAAACGTCTTGTCTCTGGTAACTCCATCCATGGAAAGAGTCCAGGCAGGTGCGCAGTGCTGTCTCCCCCAGAACATCCTTCCAGCCTCCAGGAAACTCTGGGAGACGATTTTCCTGAGTTAGATGATGCATCTTTTTTAGCTCTTGGGCGTTCTTTTTCTCAGTTTTGCCTTAATTACTCCTGAACTCACCTAAACTTCCGCTCTAGGTGGCATCCTGCCTTGCCAGGTTCCGCTATAACCACGAACTGCATCCATTTAGCGGGCAGTCGCCACGGTAGCTCGTTTTAATGACTTTTAAGACTGGCATGATGAGAAACAACGAACAACTAGCACTCCATACACCCCAGATGCTCACATGAGCTCCTGCTGTTGGAAGAGCCCTACAGACATGGGAAGAACAACATGGCACTGTGATAAAGTGATCTTTGCATTGAGGATCTTCGTCAATGGACTCTTAGATGGAGTCAGTGGGGGCACCATCCCAAACAGCTTGGGATGAACTAACTGAATACTTCTGTGAGCACTGACACATCTAAAAATCAAGAGTAGACTGGGCAGGGCGTCCTCTTTGAGTAAACCTTGCACGAGAGGCCACGAAAGCTCAGTTGTTTGAATTGATGCTCCAGAGACTGAGACCGTGTTTTGAGCAGTTCTAGCTTTAATCTTACTGGCTTAAACTGCTCAAATGTGTTCACCTACCACGGAGCCATGAATATTTCAGTGACTCATTAACAAGGAAATGGTGTTCCATTATCCTGTTCAATTCTGCTACATTGTGGAATATGCCAAATTTCAGGTGACATAAAGAGTTTATATAATTCCTTGAGACTTGAAATCTTTGAAGATTTAAAGGATGATTTGGGGGAAGAAAATAACTAGTTTTCAAGGAGCAATGCCCTGCCTCAGCCCAAAGCTTCCGCTGTGGTTACAATGTCTTGCTTCTGTGTTGGGTGAAATAGTTGTGGGCAAAGAAGCTACACCTCAAGCCAAGGCTGAAAGATTGCTAAAGGTACGTACGTCCTGCATCACGCATTTCCATGCTCTGCCCCAGAGGAAGACAGTGGGTGAGTTAAAATAAATTAAACAAATTGAAAAACACCATGATGATTTATATTCTCAACTACGTTATGAAGACATTCTTCGCCACCAAGGCTGTCTGAAGGACAGTTCAATTAATAAAGCTGTGAATTAGTGCGGAGGTAGTTAATAAAATAGCTTGCTGCACTGTGGGGAATACCAGATTGTTGTTGCAAATCTACTGTGTCTGTTCTTCTAGAATCACACAGGGGATAATACCTGTCAGCTGAGCAGTAAAAATGTCACATGGACTTTTTCAGGTGACTTATGATTCATAAAAGACTCGGTTGAAATGCCTACAGCAAATTAATGTCCAGAAAGCTATCTGCTCTTGCAGTCCAGAGTAATTTCAGTGGAAAACTCTCTAAATGCAAGTCCCAGGTACTCGAGTACTAAAATTAAAGAACAAGAGCACAAAAGGCAAGCAAGCGTGTGTAATATTGTCAAGCTGCTCTTGAGAGACCATGGTGACAGTGCTTTCACCAGCAGGAAGGACAGACAGACGCAGGGTCTGAATTAATCCAGGCTCTGCAAGAAGAGGGTCAGCGGCGTAGCGCCCAGGTTCAACCAAGGACACAACTGGACAGGACACTTGAGAAAAAGAAGCAGCTTCCTCAAATGCATCTTCCTCCTGCCCACCTGAACTGTACACTGATACAGTCACGGCTGGCAAACACTTTGAAAAAACACGGCAGCCTTTGAACTTGACCTCCATGTCCTGCACAGAAAGCCAAGGGAATGGATTCCTTGTAAGCCTGACGCGTTTCCAGCATCTTGCTTCATGTTGCATTTGGTTTGGGGTTTTTTGGGGTTTTTTTGTTTGTTGGGGTTTTTTTATATATATTAAAGCTACACCGTTGGGCTGAAACAAAATTTATTCAGAAAGAAATCTGAACGTGAAATGCCTCGGGATGACATTCCTGGTTCTTGCTTTGTTTCAGGCTGTCTACTTGTAGAAAAATAAATAAAAGATAGAAGAATACTGCGGCAAATCTCTTTCATCTTTTCCTCTATGTATTCTGCAGCAGCCTTCAACTAACTTCTCAACAAGGGGCAACCCAGGTCTTCCAGCGTTGCCTGGTGTGACCCAAGGTGACGGTGCTGCAGCAGCTTGCAGACAGCACGCCAGTGAGGATTGCAAAGTCAGGCTTGGAAATGCATCTTGGATAGCAAGGACAAAGCCCTAAATTGGCTGCGATCTGAAGGAGAAGGGGCAAAAATGTCTTTTTTTCTGCAGCTGTCCTTAAATTATAGGAGCTCCAGAGGAGGGAAAACTATCAAACAAAAAAAGGAAAATCTGCAGCCCTTGAGAGGTGTGAAACCCTGGTCACTATTCTTGTCTGCTGGCAGAAGCACGCCTTTTTGTGTAACTGAACTGCACTATCGCTAATAACCCTTTAAAACCCCATTTCCTCCACTTCTCTCTCGCCCACCCCATCTGCCCCAGCCCACCTCCACGGTCACTCCTCTGTGCCTCTCACCTACCGAAGGCACCAAGCCCAGCCCTGCCTCTCAGCATCCTGCCCCTTACCCATCACAGAGGATTTGCTCATTCCGCTAATCCAGGAGGAATGTGCCTCCCCAAGCTGTGTGACCTGACCTACCTGTAGGTAGATACACTGACTAGCTTTTGAATTTGCACTTCAGTTCTTTTTCCGCACTTTGCACACAACTGCAAAGTTTTAAACAGCCTCACAGATGGCTCCAGCTCTTCCCTCCTCCTGAGCAGCTGGCACCCCGCGCTCCCCGGCAGCACCTCCCAGGAACAGGTCACTTTGAGCGGATTCTTACCATTCCCCTCAAAAAGAAAATGTGGCCAGGTGGCTGGGTGTTTGGGCATCAAGCACCAAGAGATCTGGGCAGTACGGGAAGTCCTGAAATCCCTGGGCTACTGAATGCCCTGGGAAGTCTACTGTAGATGTGGAGAGCATCAGGATTTCACCCCTGGCATTCACTGTCACAAACCCATTCCGTGCCTAATACAATCCATGCACTTTCTCATGCTACAATTGCAAAGTGAATTTTTGTAAAGCAGCATGGAAAAATAAAAATAAGGCATTATTCTCTAAGGAGATCTTGAAAGCACTTAAAACAAGCATCACTGGTAGTCCAGTCTGAAAAAAAAAAGGAAAAAAAATTTAAAGCATTTATGGTGGAAACAAACAAGCATAGGAAGCATCCCAGGGGCTGGGAATCTGTACAATTGGGTCTTTGTGAATTTCTAAGTAAAAAACCCTTACTGCAACCAAGATCCGGAGGAAAGCCTAGCTCATTCTTATCTGCTGAATACAAAAAACCTCCCTGCACCCCTTGTGACTGTCGCAGAGATTCTACTACACAGTTAAGAGGAGAAGCAAAACCATTCATTTGAGGAGTGATGCTTATTCTTCAGAGATGCATTTAGTAGCTTTCAATGCCCAGAAGAGCTGGTTAGGAATTTGAATTCCTTGCAGCAAGAAATGTGATTTTAACTGATGTCGACAGCCAGGATTTATCTGATTCTGGAAACAAAAGTAAATTATTTTTTCTGTTTTCAACACAGCACTGCAAAGGTCTGATAACCACTGCAGGAGAGGGCTGAACCCTCCAGTGTCGGCACAGACTAGCCCCCAGACCAGACACTGGGTTCCCCTGTGGACCCACCATTCCCCCAGCCCCCACCCACCTCTGCACTGGCACACGGCTGGCATGGTTGGGCTGCTCTGGCACTTTGGAGGGAGTAGGGAAAAGGCTTGTGGTCTGCAGTCATGCAGGGACCCCTGCAGCCATTAGCCAGGGGAGGGGGGAGCGGCAGATGGTTGGACGCTGCAGGAGATGCAAGAAGCACCAAACGAAGGCAAGCAGCAAGTTCAAAACAAACACCAAGAAGTACTTCTTTGAACGGCATATAATAGTGTGATGGAAATAATTGTGCAGCCTAGAAGTACTGCTAGGTACAGAAAAGAACGGCACGAGTCAGGCAGAAAAGATCCTTTAGGGCTGGGAAGCATGCAGGTACGTCAGCAAACAAATTCCCCGAGCCCAGGGTCACTGGGAGATGGAGGGGTTTCACGGGGAAGGAGCCACTCAAGCGCACGCGACGTCTCTCGTATCATCCCTCGGGATGCACGGCTATGGACGCACTGCACACAACTGAGTGCAACACACTTTCAGTTCCAATCTGAACTGGCCACCATGAAGAGGGAAACCAAACCAACCCCCACAAAGCAGCTGGAGAACAGAACACCAGTAAAACCGACAGACAGACAAAAAAAACCCGCCCAGAAAAGCCCTTCAGCCTGTTGTTTTACATGTTGATCATGCAGCAGAGCTTTCTGATAGTGCAAGCAGCTCACGAGATCATTTGAGGGCAAGAAACACGAACGAGAGGCAGGTATGTACCAACAGCCCAGCTTCAGGGAAGAAAGCAGTGCAGGCACAGGAGCTATGTGCAGAGGAACAGCGGCGTTTCTGCATCATCTCCTGCTCTGCACCCCCAGCACGTGCCTTTGAGCATGGAGAGCAAACATGCAACACGCACGTTTTTGTGCAAAATTACCGTGCAAATTAAAGACACAACAATTGTCAATCGTCAGAGCACCAGAAAGCAAAGCGAGACCACCCTCTCTCCACCTCCGAGTCACCCTTACGGATTGGTTTTTCAAGGCAACGCTGTTTTAACAAGTTCTACAGACGACGCTCGTGCCCCCCGTGTCTCAGGGGCACATCACGCAAGAAAGACTGAGGAAAATGAACACAAACCTTGTGATAATTCCTGGGAGCATGACAGCACTGCTACAGGTAAACCCTTGGAGGAGCATTTACAGAAGACACGTAAGTCGTTTGCTGCCAGGTTACATCCATGAACTCCAAGCGGGAGAATCCAGAATCCACTTGTGGTTCAAGTGTGACACGGCATTCTCAGTGCCTGGGAGAGAAGCGCAGGTGAGTCCGCGGGCAAAGGCGTCGCAGCCACCGACGGGCCTGGAGATGGACATTGGCAGGGGGACGGGGCAGGGCAGAAGTGGGGAGGGCACTGATGGCAGGGATGATGATGATGATGATGATGATGATGATGGAGAGGAAGATGGCAGCGATCATGCTAAATGCACAACGTAGCTCAGATAGTCACAGCGTACACAATCCATTCTTTTTTTTCCTGCCTAAGCGTTTGTAAGGATTAAGAGCACAAGCTCACATGGCTTCACGGTGGCTGGATAATACGTTACAGCTGCTTTAGATGCTGGGAGTACTGTGCCCTGCAACTAGAGCATGTGTTTTGTCAGGGATGAGAATCTCTTGTTCTTCTCTTTCAGGATTTTGAGAGGGTGGGTTGCAATGCTGTACTATTTGCTGACAGTTATCTTGATCCTGGACATGTTTTAGAAGAGATGTGTAAAGCAAATTACTATTTTGAATCTTGCAATTTTGCTAATAGCTGCTATACTGTTATTTAAATAACTCCCACAAGTTCCATTTTCACAAAAGCTCTTCCAATGCTTTATGCAAATCTACTTTACTACAATTTGGATGGGTCTTGAAATTTTCAGCTCTGTCATATCCAGCACAGAAAAATTTTGCATAATGGTTTTAAAGTGATGATAATTTGCATTTTAATCGTATTTGTCTCATTAATGCTGTAGGATTATATCTAATGCAACTTTATTTATAAGGATGGATTCAAACTGTCCAAACTAGTGTAAGTCCCATCACTAGGGACAGCCTTTACTTCACCTGATTTGAAGGAGTATTAACATCTTCTCTCTCCCGAACACTGAACTCAGAGTTTCCAAAGGCAGGTGTAGCCGGTGGGCTGGGAGCTGCATAGCACACCCTGAGACACAGGGAACACCTCCTCCACAGTGAAGCCATATGAACTCGTAACATTTTTCCATATAATATAATAATATCAATTATCTTCTGTGCTAACTGCAAGTAATTTATACATCAACAAAGCCGTTTTATCCGTAGCCTTTAGTTCAGGCGATTGCATTTACATTTCTGACTCCAGCCCCCAGCTTGCCCGTTTTCTCAGCTGTTTACAAGCCAGCTGCAGTCTCCCTGGGCACTGACTGTTCCCGAGATTGCTGCAGGAGATGCAATCATAACACACAGACATTTACGTAGTCAAATTTGGAACTAAAAGGGCCTTTTAACTTCTGAAAGGGATGGCAGAGAGGTTGGAAGTCACAGCGCTCTTACAGGACCACAGATGTATATATATATATACACACCCCTATATATGAAGCAAAACTTCAACAAAGAAAATTGCCCGAGGAAGGAAGGGACTCTCTTATATCCACAGCAATGACACCAATAAATATTGAAAAAGTTTTTCAAAACACAGCAAAGTTTGTTTTGTTAGGTACAGACTGAGGGTTCATTGGTAAGTTGTGTGTTTAATAAACTCACCCTGACATCACCTACAGCAGCCACCAATGTTGTCAGGCTTTCCTCAGACGCTGAACTTTTTTCTGACAAGTGTCGCCGGTCAATTAAATTAAAACAGAGCGCAGCACGACAAAGCGTGTCACTGCTCAGTCTTTAATAAACCAGCTGCGCGTTTCTGAGTCTCTCCCAGCTTCCTGCCAGGCATCCTTAGGTCCCTGCCTGCTGCTGAGAGCTCAGCAAGGTGGCTCAGCTGTCCCCATCCTGATCACCATTGACTCCCAGCATGGGTGACCAACAGGTACCGTTCAACTTTCTGCTTTTACACGCGCAACGTAAATCTCCAGCTGTCAATCTGAATGTCAGTAGTAAAAAGAAAGATCAAATTTGCAGGAGTGAAGGCATCTGGACTCTTTTCAGCATCCCAGGAAGGCAGAAGCGTGTTTCCTGAGCCAGCGGCGGAGGCAGGTGACAGCGTGCCAAGGACCAGCCGGCTCAGCTGCACATGGACATGTTGAGACACAGGAGGAGACAGCTAGCATCCCTCTGCACAGTCACCTAACAAACCGCTGCACCATAAATCAATATCAAACTTGTTTACTAGCATCTAGAAGCCTCGTAAGAAGCCGTGTTAACGAACAGGAAGCAGCCGATGCCTAAAGGCAGGGAAGTGCCCAGGACGGTACAAACCTCTTCAGATCCTCCCCTGAAGGCTCAGCTCCCGGTAAGCAAAACATTCCTGTGCAACACCAGAGCAAAACGATCACTCCCAGCTGTTCCCTCACTTTCTTTCAGGATGCAGCTTGTGTCTGTGCTCCTGTGCTTCAGCACCTCTCTCAGGCCAGCAGCGTTGGAGCCCTTGTGTCTCCAGCAGCAACGGTGCCGGGGGGGATCCCGGGGACCACAGCTCCCGGCTCCGGACATTGCACTCAGCACGGGGGTTTTATTCATTTACAGATGCCCGGATACGCTGTGTAGAGCATCACCACCCCTTGTTTCCCTTTTTCCTTCTGCAGGTGAGACTTACAGATACTGGAATTCAAGAAGACATCCTAAACCCCAGTCCAGCTCTGTGCTGAAGGGCAGACGTGCCCTCGCCAGCACGAACATGACTTTCCCTCGAATCACCATTTACATTTATGCCTGTGACAAGAAACTGTTTTCCCCTAATTTTTTTTTTGCACTCACAATGACACAAAACAGAGTTGCAGAAACATGGAAACAAGTGATTGCAGAACACAGCCACCCTGCAGGGTTTTTGTTATTATTTTTACATCAGTAAAGCCCAGACAGAAGCATTGTTACAAGCACCACAGCTACACCCACTACCAGACACTAGCCATCTCTAAGCATCACAGTAAATGTCACGATTTAAAAAATCCAAAAGCAGAGGGTTTCCAAAGCACAGGGAGGATTTTTTCTCCCTCAGTCCAGAATAAAGAGCACCTCAAGTCCGGTCTGGCACTGCCAGGTGAAGATGCCCATGGTCAGACACAAGCCTGGACAGGCAGCTGAACGGAGGAGGCACAGGGGACAAGGAGCTGACATGAAAAAGGAGAGCCGAGGAGAAATCTAAACACAGTTGGAAATGATCAAAAACAGAGCCCAGAGGACAAATGAGGCCACAGCATGTTAGACGAGGCGAGTTTGGGAACGTTTATGTGTTTAGCTTCCTAACCAGAGCCCAGCTGCGAGGCAGAACTCAAACAGCTACCTGACGGGAATTTGTAAGAGAACTGCACACAGGCTAAGATGTGGAAACTGCATTTAGATGCATGCAATAAAACTGCCAAGATTTTAGAAGCCTACCATACAAATCAGAGGTTTTTCATCTAAATGCAAAATAGGAATGAGTAAATCAGATTTTATTTTCAGGAAGCACTGGCAGGAGTTCAAGATGCATCCAACTAGTCTCACTGTGTGGGTTTTTTTCCTTGGATAATCCTCTATCAAAAAGTAACTATTATGGCTAAGCCTTGCTAATTGTTCTTCTGAATGGAAAGGTAAAACCTCTCACCCACGGGTGAGGAAGAGGAAAAATTTAGGAACATCAATCAACAGAAAAAAACCAGCACACCACTTGAAAGCTCCAGTGTTTCACGCAGTCATGATTTCCACTTTCAGAATGGTTTAGGTTCAAGAAAAAAAAAAACAACACAACTTTCCACTGAAGTCAAAACCCAGAAGTCAAGCTTTGTACTTCCTAAATGTTGTTTAAAATGCTTTCCTCTAGAAAAATGCATGGTTTTGGTAAATTAAATCCAGATTGAATTGACTTAGTTTGCCTGTAAGATTAATGACGAGTTTGTGTTTTTATAGAAATATTCCAGAGCAATATAAAGACTCGTTTGGAGACATCTAAAATCAGATAGAAAGCCTGTTCCTAGTCTGCAGAAATGTGAATTACATACACCTATCTGTGCCTGTCTTGGAACCATCACAGTGACCTCCTGCAGATCCCACAGCTGCTCCGCGATACCTGGGTGCCCAGGCGACGTGTATTTAGAACACTGCAGTGCTCATGATTTATGTGGACAAAATACAGAGTTCCTTGACCTTCCATTCCATTTATTCTGCAGCATATACTGCAAAAAAAAAAAAATTGGCTTGGAATTCAGTAATTCATAAAAGGACACATATTCTGAGCACATAAAGCTTTTAATATGGTAGAAACAGTCATCTGAGCCTATGAAAAAATAGGGCTTGTAACATACACATGGAGAAAGGGTTGGCAGAGTATTTTATGTATGAGGACTGACCCCTCACCTGTGCTGCAGCTCCTGTATTTCATCTTTACAGGGAGCTGAGAAACCAAGAAGTGATGTAACTTGGTAAAAGCTGATAGGGCCAGTGTCCTTTTAAATCCCACTGTGTGAATCAACTACAAGATGTGAAAAGAAAAAAACCTCTTCAGGAATAAAAATCTGCATCCCATCATACATCCCTATATATATGTATATTTTTAAATAAGAATGAGCAATAAAAGTTTAAAGAGAGTGTGGGAGGGAAGTGGAAAGACGGGCAGAGCAGAGAAGGAACAGAATAATCACGGATCGTTTCAGGATGCTGTTATGATAAAGTAAAAAGACAATTCATTTTGATGACAGTAAATAGGTAAAATAATAGTGATTTACAACATAGAGTTTAATTGGAATAAGGAAGCCAAACAATTCTTGCACACTTCTGTAAGCAAGCATATACTTTAATTTTAACCTGGAAATGGAGTCCTACTTAGATCAGTCTGCACTTTTCTAAGGGAAAACGGTCCCATTAAAAAAAATTAAAGCTGTCTTTGATCAAAGCTGAGTTAGGCCAAGTCAACATTCTGTAAAATGGGTATAATGGAAAAAAAAAGGAGCTAAAGACAAAATATGGCCAGAGCACACAAAAAGAGAATTCACCCTAATGAAGTCAAATTAAAACGACATTGTACAATGAGGAATTCAGAATGGCTGACACATGTTACTTCAAGAAAGTAAATGGATAAAATAACAGAATTATTGAATCAGAGAATGGTTTGGGTTGGAAAGGACCTTAAAGATCATCCTGTTCCAACTCTCATGCCACGGGCAGGGACTTCTTCCACTAGCCCAGGTTGCTCCTCAAATCAGCTACAAGGACTTTCAAGGAGGCACTTCTGGACTTGGGTATCAAAAATCTGCCCGGGTGCCTTTTTGGGGGAGGAGGAGGGTCTGCCTCTACGTAACAAGGTCAAATGGGTGAATGCACCGCTCACATCAAAAATTGATCTCTGGCTGCAGTGACCCACTAAGCTGCTAAACCACCACATGGGGAAACTATAACTCTCCCGGCACCCTTCAAAAGAAAGGACAAAGCTCTGCTTCTGGGAGATGTTGCTGCTGAAGATGCCCACCAGACCAAGGTCTGCTCAGGCACAGAGCTCCGTCTGATCCTCGTCCTGTGAGCGAAGGCGAGACAACGCTGACCCACTCGAAACAACGAGCCGTTTCAGTTTCCAATAATTGCGTGATCAGGTTAGCTGCCAGCTGAACCTGGTATCTGCTCAACTTGCTTTCACAAGACTATTTTTCACTCCCAGCGTCATATTTAATGTATTTCAGAAGCACAAAGAAACATTCACTGAATTCTGTTCAGCCGTGTCAGGATTTCCCACCATTTACACAGCAGCAGCAGGGTTTTAACTGGGCAACGGCAGCGGTGCCGTAAGATAAACCTGAAATGCAGCAAATCGCTGCTTCTGCGGGTTTCCTTCCCTGCAACGCTGATCTTCTCCATCAGTACAGTGCCAGCACAGATTTCTTTAAAATACAGCTTCTAGCAGAGATTAATTAAAAAAAAAAAAAAAAAGGCTTGAGAACTTCTTATTCAAATTTTGTACTTGCAATACCTGGGAAAGATCTAACCAAATTCCCAAATAGCTCCCACCGCCATCTGATGATTTAATTTCTTCTTTGCCTCCTTCCTTTTAGCTAAACCGCCTTTGCATTCTAAAACAGCCGTGTGCTCGCTGTACCCTCCTGCCAAATACGCCTTCTGCGTAGCAATTAGATGTCTAATTGAGATCTTCAAAACATGAGAAGGGAAATCCAGTGTCGTTTTAAATACTGAAGGGAAGGAGAGAACACAAATCAGTTCTATGCCAAGAGACACGTCTGCGCGCAGGCGTTCGGTGGGCATTGCACAAGCCCTGGGAAGCCTGAGGGGTTTCCTCCACAAACAACACTCCCAAGGTTTTCAGAGGAGGGATTTTCGAGGCTTTAAGATGAAATTCACAATGGTACAATGGTGGATGAGATCATCAGTCAAATGTTAAGATTTTAAGCTTTTTACTGATGGTAGATATTTTGAGGCTAGATTTGTAGGCACCCTTGTTGGTCCAAACGCCTAGAAAGCTTCCAAACAAACCCAGTATTAACTCACCATCTCCCCATCCTCACACCCATACAAAGGACCCACCTCTCCCGATGTGACACGAGGCTCAGCAGACAGTCAGTGGTGGCTCTCACCTGGCAGACCCAGTGGAAGCACAGCAAGCCTCCTGCTCCCCAGGCTTCGCTGCCTTCTCGTTCCTCCTCCTCCTCCTCCTCCCATCCAGCGGACGGCCCTGCTCCACAGACCCCCCCCATCCCAATCTCCTTGTTTTTCTCCAACATTTCTCCATTCATACTGCCCCACTCCCCCCATGATTCCAGAACTAAAGGAGCACACAAGAAAACCCCAGACAAGAAAATTCATGGAGCTGAGCTAAGCCACTTCAACACTATTTTTTTACATGGACTTCTCTCTGCAGGAGGTATTTTTTTTTTTTTATTTAAGAAGAAAAGATGGATGGAGAAATAATATAAGCTATCAGATTTTGGAAAGCACCCAAGAGCAGAAATGTCAGGAGAACTACTGCAGATGTAGCAGCCTGTGCATTTCAATCAGGAACACGAGCAACGGCTACAAAATCCATTTACACTGGCTGCACACAACACTCCGATACACAATCACCTCCGTCTTGTTTCTTAGGCCTTTATCCCGGCAGCAGTTTGAAATTATCACCCCCCGAGAGAAGCCTTCACTCGGGAGGGCAGGGGAAGGATGGCCCCACAGAGCCAGGACATCATTTCTTATTTCACCCTCTCTCCCTCCAGCAGGCTCCTCTCCCTCCAATGGTCCATCTGGGCTCTCCCGTGCCTCCTGCATCCTCGGGTCCTCCCCTCTCCTCCTCCCTTTCTTCTTCCTTCCCTCGGGAGGCACTGAGCCGCAGGACACGGACAGCCATGCAGTCTCTCGAGACTTAGGGCTCCGCTTTTTCCCCTTGGAGGGTTTTTCTGGTTGCAGCCTTGACCGGCCATACCCCCACCTGCATCTGCTTTGTTCTGCTGGAGCAACGGGAGGGAAAGAGCAAGAGAGGGGCAGCAGCAGGGAGAGCAAAGCACAACCCAAGGGACAGACCAGATCCTTCCGGAGACTGAGGCATCATACACACACACACAAAAAGTAAAATATTAGTGATGTCTGTATGCTTTAGTTTGTGGTGTGACCACCTTATTCAGTCTACCTGCAACATCAGGGGAGAGGAAAAAAAAACAAGTCTGTATGTGACAGACCTTCCATTGCCATTTTAAAGATTTACAATTATACAGGCAAGTCCTAAAAGTGAACAATTGCTGTTCAGCAACAGAACGTAGGAGAAACAATAAGGCAACGACTTCTCCCTCCTTCCACTTCCTTCCCCAGATTTCCTAAGGGTGGATCCAAAGAAACATCCTCATTCTTCCAGCCTTGAGGATGCTGTGCGTGATGCTGGACCCATGCCCACTGAAATGTACCTGTCCCGAAGCCCCTCGCCACAGACACCTTGGGCTCTCCGGATCACGCAGACACCTGGCTGCACGCAGCATCTTTGAGCATCATTGCCTATCTGGGAGTTTTTGCTGGTGATGGTGGGGGTTTTTTTCCCCACAAATGGCTTTAAAACGAAAGGTATCCCCTCTGTTAATGTCATAATGTGCTCGTGTCTTTATAAGTCAGCTGGATTTTTTTTTTTTTTACTTATTCATCTGCTTATGGGAAAATGAGAGAGCTCTAAAACCAAGACCAAAAAAAAAAAGAGAAGCACCTTCGATAGTCAGGATGCTGTCTCCAGTCTTTAAGCAAAAAGCCCACTCCGTGCAGAAACTGTGGCTATTTTCAGACATCACACACCGAAAGGAAAAGCTGCTTTTACCATTTTCCTGTACTCAGCACAACAAGCCCTGTGTTAGGAAATAACAGCACCTCTCAACAAGCATTTCTTCCCAGAGTCATCTGATCCCAGTAACCCTCGGCAAAAGCAATCAGCTCTCCGAGTGACCTTCCCAGCAAGCACTGGCCGTGCCACGGACGTCACCCACCTCCCTGGTCAAAGCCTGGCTCAGGACCACGGTTCATCTCTTGTCAGCCCAGCGTTACCTGTGCCTTCACAACCACCAAACCAGGAGAGGGCTTCCCTGGTGCTGTGCTCTGAAACAACGCCTGCTCGCGATAAAACTGTATGTCGTAGGAATGGGCATCAATTCAGCTCCAAAATCAATACAAAAGAAGGCTGAACGTTTATTCCTGCAGGTGCCTCTGGACTTTCCTCTACCCTGTGAATCACGACTGTGGAAGAGGCCACGCTGCCATGACCAACTCCCTTCATCGGAACTGCTCAGCTTGTCACGGAACTCCATCAAGGGTTTGGGTTTGTTTTCTTTTACCCCTAGGAACTCCGTGGAGGAGGAACACCCTGAGTACCTGCTCTTCCCTACCCCCATCCCATCGTCTGTCCCTCCTGTCCCACGTGGGACAAGCTGGAATCGCAACTCTTGGAGCCAGTTGCCCTCCCTCACCACAAGCCATCTCCCCTCAGGGACTCACCCAGGGCAACCACATCAACAGGGATTCTCCAGCTTTTCTGCAAGTCCCATGTTATCCTTCATGCTCTTCATTGTCACCCTCCATGCTCTTCATTGTCACCAGCAGTTCTCGGGTGTGCCCAGTAGCTCCTTCAGCCAGCTCGCCCCATGAGATGCCAGAAGACAGCGAGCCACAGATCTTCTCAAAGGTAAAGGGCTTGAAAGAAACCTCGTGGAAGAGATCAGTGTCGTGCAGACCCCACGAACCACACTCTGCAGCTTTACAGAACAACAAGGGTTTTGTCCTGGTGGAATTGGGGAACCGCAATACCTCTCTTTTTCTGATCGCAGGTGGGTTAGAAACATTGAAGGTCAACTCTGAAAGGAGGCATACATCCCTAATTTCCCAGAAGAAAACCAGTTTGAGAAATAAGTGATTTCTTGCATTAACTATAAATAGCACAGGGAGGCAAAGTTGCACCAGGGCTGTCAGCGAGCATCTCTGGGGTTCAGAAAGCAGGTGGCTAAAAGTGACATTTGGAAACAGACAGGCCATTTACTCCCATTTAGCTGTCATTTACAGGAAGAGGGAATATAAAAGTATGAACTAATCTGGTTATTTGCCCCATAAAATAATGTGTCATTGACAGCACCTGAACTGGTTATGTTTAACAGTGATCCGTCCTTGTGACAAGTCTTTTAAAACAAACCTTCACAAAAAAAAAAAAAAGGATAGATAGCATTTATGTTTCTATTTGATTCCCAGCTTCTGTAATAAAATTAATGTTCCAAAGGCCATAACAGTAAAATCCAGTGATGATTCCAGTCATTTTTGTCTCTTACTTGGATCTTGAAATAAAGGTTTCCATTGGGAGCATGCTGCTGCCTAGTCTAAATTTTCCTTCTAGAAATGGCATCTAAGGGACATATATTGTATTTTAACAGACCTTTAAAAAGCGGAATGTAAATTTAGTGACTGATCTCACCGATGGCCTTAGGTTTCACCATTTGCCTTTACTAAAACAGCACTGATCGTTAAGTTCACCTTCAAAACAAACCAAACCACATTACGCAGCCCATGGTGTTCACATCTATGCTGTTATAAAATTATATTAATGGAGTTTTGTTCCTCTCTAATGGTTTCTTTCTTCCCGTCCTTTGAAGGAGAATACATGGACAGCCTTATAACTAATACCAGCCCTCCCCATTGCTCTTCCTCACCTCCACCTCAAAATCCTTCAAACCACATTTCTCCACCATGCAATTGTGGGTTGCTAACATCCTCCTTTATTAGGACTTTACAAAAAAAAAATATCCAAATGAGAAACAGCTATTGAAAAAGAAAAAAAAATATTAGACCACCCATGCCATAATATTTTCAGGTTGGTATTTTCTAAGAAGCTGCAAACCCAACAGTAAATTCCTTGGTGTCCTCTCTAGAAAAATGGTCTCACTGCAATTTCTCTTGATCCCTCATCATATGAAAGGTATGGAAGGGTACAGACATTAAAGCACATGGATATAAATGAAAGAATATACTCAGGCAGAAATTGGTGTCTAAAAAGATGGAGCAGAAGAATTTCCATTTTCTGTAAAATTTACTGACGACTGTGGACTCATTGGCAAACTGATACGACAGCCACCTCTCCCCAGTAATTTAGGCAGTGCTTAACTCCGCTTCCCACTAGGGAACTTGTTGGATCACTGGTCAGGATCCTCCCAGCGGAAAAGCTACCGGTTCACTTCTCCATGCTTGCCACTGACCTTTCCCAACATCTCCCAGCTCCCGCAAACCCACAACCAGGGGGAACACCTTTCTCTGAACAGGCAGCAAGCCCTCCGTGCCCAAGTCCAGATGTTCCAGCTGCAGGAACTTGTGTGCTAGGAAATTAGACAGCATTTTAAAAGTTTGGAAGCAAAAATAAGGAAATAAGAGGAAAAGGGATGTGCTGTGATATCCATGGCATGGGCATTCCAATTAATTTTGTCTTAGCAACAGTTTTAGCACTGATCCACCAGGAAAAGGAGTGTCCATCCACAGGGCTTCGGAAAACAAAGCCCTGTCAAGTACACCAGCTCCACCGGTATTTTCCAGCTTCGGCAGATAAAAAGTTGTTACACAGTGCAGCACAATATTTTTTTCTTTCATTATTTATATTCACACGTTTCCTGTGTATTCGGGAGGAATGTTTAAAATCAGACCACTGGAAAAATCCAAGTTGTCTCCTGTTCTCCGCAGCTCAAATGTTTCTCTTCAGCAGACTCCTCTGCTTTGAAAGGCAGCGCAATCAGATGCTGAGCAGATAAATGGAATTATTATTTCAGGCCATGAATTGCTCACAGCGAAGCAACCATATTCCTATTTAAGGGAACACCCTGGTGTTCGAAAGCACTGAAGGCACAGAAACATTTACTGAAATTACAGCCACTCAGTGCTCAGAACCAAAGCCCAGTAATATTTCATTTTAACTTCTTGCATTGAATGAGGAGTCTAATTTCAGCACCCAAGATGTTGAATCCTGCATTAACCCCCAAGCCCCTCCTCGCTCCCTGCCAAGCCACATGTGTAGCAAAGCCGAGGTGATCAGTAATAATAAATTGCCACTACTGAGAAGCTGCCACTGTCTCTACACAGCCATGTCCACAGTGTCCCCGCCACCGTTCTCTACCCTCCTCTGCATTATCACTTTCTTTAGTCTCTTTCTTCCCCCTACATCTTAACTTCTTCATAACTTTTGTCTTTTGTCTTAACGTCTCATTTATTTTATCACATTATTTTTCCATTTCCATTTTTCAGCAGACTGCAAAAAAAAAAAGTTTGCAAGAATTTACAGGTTTTTTTAAAAAAAGTTTTATAATGTACCAATGCTATTTTAAGGACGCTTCAGAAAAAACTCTGAACTGATTAAATTTTGTCTGAACCTCTGTTCTATCTGCAGAAACATTTTTATGTCCTGTCATCATCGTGTTGCATAATCAGGAGCCAGAGAACATCTCGTGGACACGGACGAACTCTGTCTGCAGCGGTGGGCTGCACGGAGCCCTTAGACCGACGTTACAGCTCTCGTCACACGTCTCTTCTGTCTGACAGTCCAGAGAATTCACCTTCCCACAGAAACAGGACATTGTTTACGTCAGAGCAGGAATATTTCTTAAAGAAAAATTTGGAGAAGGCTCAGATATAAGAAAAGGCAACAATTTATAATATATCCAGACAAAGATGTTTTTCTTCTCTTTCTGCTGCATTACTATGGCAAAGCCTTCCTCTCCATGGCACACACTGACAGCTTGCCTCCCAATTTACTCCATTCCCCACTAACCAGTAACACAAACCAGAATTGGACCTGGCAGCCTGTTAGCACAGCACCCAGGCAGAAGCTTAAAACGTCAGCGGCTTTCCCAGGAACAATTCTGCTGGAAAAGGTTTAAGGAAGCCCAGCAGAAGAACAAAGGAGATCTCTGTCCGCAGTCTAATCAGCCTAACAACACTACAGCAGGACTGCTTTATCCTGCTGACCTGCAGGCAATCACACAAGTCAGAATATCCCGCTGCCCATCACGGTCTCCAATGCATCAGAGCATCACTGTCCTGCACCCACTCCAGAACGGGACAGGACCGTTCGGTCCCTACGGGCGTTGGGAAAGAGGTGACAACACATGCTCCTCGACCTGCTGCAGCCAGGACTGTCTCAGCTGCCAGCATGCACCCTCCACAAACTCCCAACACACGCAATTTCTTCTCAAACCCAACATAAATGAACCTTATACACTCAAATTACCAAAGAGACAAATTTCTGCATTCCATATTTAGGTCCAGGTTCATCCTGCCTACCTGGAAGTGTCATCCTACAGTTCTCACATTTATGGAAAAAAGAGACACCTCCAGCCTGCAATCCAGGTCTTATCAGAGCTGAAGCACTCCATGGAGAGGATTCTTTCTCTCTCTTGGGACTATAAAAGGAGCCCAGGGCAAGTCATCCCAGAGTCAGGCAAGCTGGACTTCCGTGTGACTGTTTACAGGAATGACGAGTGACCACATTTAATTCTGTCAAGTCTTACAAACTGCCTTCTTGAGAAATGCATGATAATGAAAAACACAGCCAGGTAGTCTAAATATAGTTTCTTCATTGTGACTGAATGGAAAGCTAAGGCTTTAAAAGAATTCTTTAATATTTTTTCTCTTCCTTTTGCAGTTTGAACAAAAACCCAGAGCAATCCATTACTGTGGCAATGAAGAACAAAACATTTAAATGTAGAAAACCAAAAGCCATTAAGGAATACAACTAAACAGTCCCAATGAATTCACACATGGTCTTCAAAGCAGACACTGATTCAACTGATATAAAATGTTCTCAAAAAAAAGGCAAAATGGTCGTTGAATCCCATGTTCAAGCTACGGCTGGTTGGTATATTTTTTGATAGAAGTGGAAGATTTCTGCTCATACTCTTCCTAAAGCCTCCATAGCCCCTGACAGCCACTCCAGTCCCTACCTGTATCACAGACAGTTTCAATAATCAATATTAAATTCCCTCTCAGCAAAGGCTTGCCTCCTCCTTACAAACAACCCAGCCAAGCAGTGCACTGACAGGCACTCCACAATCCTCTCCTCCCGAACCCACAACCTGTTCCAAGGTCAGTCTATCTGCTTCTTCCCATTTCAGTGCATCAGGACTGTGGTATATCTCACCTCTGGGATGTGGAAAAAATATAAAGCCATACATATAAAATGACAATCCTAACTGAACATAACTTTTTCAGTTTTTCCTTTTTTTATAGGATGATTACACATGGTAGAGTAAAAAAAAAAAAAGTGTGCTTTGTTTCTAACAAATACAGTATTTGTTTCTCTTTACCCATCCCTCCTAAAATTAATTTATCTGCATTCTGCTTTTTTAAAGCTAGCGCAAGACAAATGCATTATTTTCAAAATTTCTTAGACAACCTCAAAAGCTGGTGATTCTCACATGGGACAGATGCGTAAATGAAGAAGATCCTATCCATCTGACAGTTTGGCAGACACTCACACGAGCTGCACAGCCAGCAGAAACCAGGCATCACCAGTCCCGTGACAGAAATTATTGGAAAAACCCGAGTTTCTTATTTTTAGAGCAGCTGATAGGATATATGCACCTACACGCAGAGTTATAACTTCAAGAACAAGCAGCATCGGCGCTTGACAGGTTGCACCAGCCAGGACCAGGCAGATCTGCAAAATTCTGGCTTCTTCCCAGCAGTGGCAAGATAATCCCTCCCCAGTGCCTCTCCTCTGCCGGGAGGTCAGCTCTACAGTTCCCAGCTGGGAGCCCAGCATCAGCTCCTTCCTAAGGGCCACAGCACACAGCGAGCTCAGCCCAGCCCGACTCATTCAAGGTCCGTGCATCCTGCTGACGGCAACCAGTCCACATGTACGTGTGCTCCGAACACCGGAGGATGCAAAATGCACCCGGAGCGCAGGCACACGCCAGCCTGGCTGTGCTGAGGGAGAGGATGACGGCAGAAATCCAAAAACATTTTCAGCTGCTCTTTGAAGAGAAATCTCCTTCCTCAGCTAGCACTATTTATTCAGTGCGGAAGGGTCAGTGAGTTTAAGAGCAGGATGCCTCATGCTTGTTTAGAGGTTTATAGATCACCTCCAGTTACGGACAAAATATCAAGAAGGTTTAAATGCCATTCTTTGGAGGTGCAGTGAAGTGATAACACATTGATTTCTGAGAGCAGCGAGTTAACATTGAAATCAAAGTGACGTGGCTTCTCCCTTTATCATTTCATCAGTGTACACTGATCAGTTAAAAAGATCTTTTAACTACAGAGAGTTTCATAAAGAAACTGTTGAAACAAAGAGAAAACCTGATACGGATTGTCTCCCGAATGGCACCTCCACACCGCCACTCTACAGCAAAGACACCCAACTAGGGCTGGCAGGACTGCGGGGCTGATGTAACTGCCTCCGTTATCCCAGGAGCACAGCTGAACACACACACAGTGATACAGTCACTCGTGGCTTTGGTTAACTTGCTTGGGTACCACGGGCAGAAGAAGAATGCATCATATCATCCACAACCAGCTACTGGCCGGCACTCAGCATGATCCAGACTCCCCACAGAAGATAAACCAGACAGATAAATGATTTTTTTAACCCACGTGGAAGTGGTCGTTCTTTTTACTCACTGGATGGTGTTGCTGGCTTACTCCAAACCTTCTTTTCCTACACCCTACAGAAGGATAGAAAGCAAAGCAAACACACAGCACGCCCCGAGATAAATCTCCTCTCCCCTGCCCTTCAGAAAAGCTGAGTGAGGACAAAATAATTGGAGAATAATTAGTTACAATTTGCACAATTTTGTCACTATAAGTAAGAGAACTTTCTCAAGATTAAAGGCACTGGAAAGCACTATGTAAAACCTTCCCTGACTACTTCTTCTCAGGGGAATTCTTGCAAAGCTTTCTTACATGCATCTGATTATATATTTTAATTTATTTTATCTGTAATTAGTCTAGAAAGCTGGGTCATATGAATATTTAAGCTACTTTAATTTGAGCAAATCTTCTACAGGGATGCACAACAGCTGAACTGGAATTTGGGGCACTGAACTCAGCGTGCCCACTGGCAACTGCAAACCGGAGTCCAGTGCTCACCACCCCAAAGCAACCAAGAACACACACATTTGCTTAAATTTAGAAAAAGTCTAAAGAGAACGTTCTTGGTGGAGCAATCCATGTCACGCATAAGGCTATGGTCCCGGGTTCACCTATCAAGCAGCAGCAATCATTTAGAAAAGTCACTCCTCTGCTGCTCAGACCATAGAATCACAGAATCATCGAAGCTGGACAAGACCTCCAGGATCATCAAGTCCAACCGTCAACCACACCCCACCCAACCCACTAACCCATGTCCCCAAGCACCACATCCACACGTTTCCTGACCCCCTCCAGGGATGGTGACTCCACCACTGCGCTGGGCAGCCTGTTCCAATGCCTGAGCACTCTTGCAGTGAAGACATTTTTTCTACTATCCAGCCTAAACCTCCCCTGGTGCAACTTGAGGCCGTTTCCTCTTGTTGCATCATTTTAAAGAAGAGCCCAGCACCCCCCTCCCTGCACCCTGTGGTAATCCACCACAGAGCTCTCAGCATCTGTGTTACAATAATTTGTCCTCCTTCCCACGGAAACAGCCCATGAACACTCCCATCTTTCAGCAGAGGGGACAGAGCTACTTTGCCTCATGACACCCAGAAATAATTCCCATTTGCTCTGAACTCCAGACAACACGCTGAAAAGCTGCATGGTGACGGATACACCTACCCCATGAAAAGGGAAATCTCTGCGATGGGAGCGTGTGCTTGCTGCACAGCACAGCCAAGAGGAGATTGCCTCAGGGCTTTCAGATTTTAATTTTTTTTCTTGTCAACTTAGAGTATTGCATTACTCCAGCAAGATAAGTGGTGTTAATACCCAGAAAGTTTACAATAGTCTCTTATTGTGTTTGGAGCAGGAGATTATTATATTACTGGCAAGTTCGATAAATCTTCCTTTAGGAAGACTGACCTGAAATATTTGCCATATATTTTCCCTTGATTGTCTTATGATGTCCTCACTGTGGACTAGTGTATTACACTAACTATTTTCTTACACTTCTGCTGTAAGAGAAGACACTAGTCTAACACGGTATTAATACACTCCTTTGTTTGCTATTTTTAAATTTTAATCTTTAAAAGATAATCCAAACCACATCTTCAAAAACGTTGTGAATCTAGAACCTGACAGCAAGTCTTCCTACCCCAAAATTTCTCAACCTAACATTCTCTTAAATGGAAAAGAATTTATTCCACAAATTTACTGACATCTGAAACCAAGGGATTTCAAATCAAGTGTCAATTTTAATAAATGGACACTGATCTGTCAAAACTCCAGGATTTGTATATCCTAAAATGAGCTGAAGTCAGACGATGGTGAAAAAGCAATGCTAGCAAGATAAAAACAAAAGAAAATTGGAGGAAGGTTTTTGCACCTGTGATAGAAAAGGGACAATTAATTGTGACTTGTTACTGCTACCAGAAATGAGGATGAATCTGGAGAGCTGACAAAATCTAACCCAAAATGAAATCTAATCTAAAGTGAAAATCTAATCGAAAACCAAAAATATAAACCAGGGATAACAATATTTTACATTTAATTAATACCCCAGTCTTTGCGTTTCTGTTGATGCCTACTCCTAACTTACCTGTAGCAGAAGTATGAACATGATATCCACACAGTTATTAGGTGCTTTGCTTTTATCGGTATTTTCCAGAACTCTGCTTTCAGGCATATTGCAGAGAATCGTTTCCCCTGCACACCCAGACACAAGCTGAGGCTCTTCCAGCTTGGACAAACTAGTTAATTTGCTGGAGCACGCCTCACTATCGTCAGCCCTTCTCTAACGAGGTCAGCTGTCAGCTCCTCCATCCATGCTGACTTTAGGTTTCTTATGAACTGTGACAGGTATTTTTCTTCCCACACAGGCAGCCCAGTGACACGTCTGTTTCCCCTGTTATGCACGGAGGGGGTTTGTGCCCTATCACAGGTGTGGTGCAACTAACACGCGCATATCTGTTCTTTAACATTTTTTCATAAAAATCAGCATTAATTTGCCTTTTAGAGAGCCTCATCCTCAGCAGAGGTTTTCATAATCTTTGCCACGAGGAAAGAAAGAAATATCCCCACCTTCAGCTTCAAAGGTGAGATCCAAGACAGCTCAAGGCATAAAACACAACAGGGGTGAAGCCAGGTCCCGTCTGCCACCCCACCTACACGGCTCCAGCCAAGCTCGTGCACGGCTGCGGGCTCTGTGCGAGCTCCAGGAACGCAGCGGGAGCAGACCCAAGCAGCAGGCTCATGCACAGCTGCAGATCACAGAATCAATTTGGTCAAAAAAGACTTAAAACCACTGAGTCCAACTGTAAACCTCACACTGGCAAGTCCGCCACTCAACCATGTTCCTAAGAACCACATCTGCCCATCTTCTAAACCTCTCCAGGGATGGTGACTCAACCACTTCCCTGGGCAGCCTGTTGCAATGCTTGACAATCCTTTTGATGAAGAAATTCTTCCTAATGTCCAATCTAAACCTCCCCTGGTGCAACTTGCGGCCGTTTCCTCTCGTCCCATCACTTGTTACTTAGGAAAAGAGACTGACAGGCGCATTGCTACAACCCCCTTTCAGGTCACTGCAGAGAGTGATGAGGTGTCCCCCGAGCCCCCTTTTCTCCAGGCTGACCAAGCACAGAGACCATGGAAAAACAATGGATGGGTAAGCCAGGAGGTGAAGCAAGGTCGAGCACTGCTCTCATTCCGCCCCAACCCAACCTCTGTATCCTGCTGGATCACAAGATGTTTCCTTCCTCCTCCTCCTCCTGGACACTCGGGCAACTCTCAGCTCCTGTGGAAAAGACCTTTCCCACAGCCTTTCCTGCACGAAGCTGGAGGTTGGTGCTTTGCTCTGTTTGCTGAGACGCTTCTTCAGCCTACACAAAGCCCAGAGATGTAGAGCAGCTTGCACATGTCTCTGTCTACAGCCACCGACCGTCTCCCACCAACAGGCTCCTCAACATCCCAAATGCACTTGAAATTGTCCTTCTACACAAACAAGGCACGCAGACAAAACACGGCAGAATTTCCCAATATTTCCTTTGGGCACTAACATATTGACACTTGCAATAATCTATCTCTTACTATAAATAAGGCAGAATTAGGAAAAAAGATACAACTTGATCAGACTCTCGCTTTTCTTCTTTTCTTCTTGTAGTTAAATTTACAAATTAAATGTAGTTAAAGAAAACATGGAAAACAGTCACAGGAATGTTCATAGCCCAATATTGCAAAAAAGCTACAAATGCGAAGGTTCACAGCGCTAGTAAATTAAAGGCACTTGCACCAAAACCTCATTTTATTCTAGTAATCTGAATGTGTGTGAACAACAGTAATACAAAAGCTATTCAGATCCATGAACTAAGGGAAATTTTACCAAAAAAAAGGTCATTACATCAATTGTAATACACATAACATCTTTAAAGTAGTAAAGAAAAAAAAATGCTTAACAACTAAGTATTTCTGAGCTTTTATCTCCCCCGTCTGAGCCAGAGAGCCGCCTGGGCTGGATCCCCTCTGACACCCCACTGGAAATCCCAAGGGTAAGAGCATCTCTTTTTTCTCTTGGCCCTCCTCTGGAGTTGTGTAACCAAAGTTTAGGGCAATTCTGGTTTAGAAACAATGCTATTTTTAAACTCTTAACTTCTAGTGTTTTTGGGGAATTTTGAAACAGCTTTAGCTAAAAAACAAAACCAAAAATGTTTTAAAGGAGATGCCAGTTCAGAACAGAGATATTTTCAGTGCCTCCAGAGCAAAATTACGCCATAAAAACAATCCTTCAGAAGCATAAGATGTTCTTTTATATTTTAATACACTTCTCATGACCAGAAATTTTCCTTCTCTCCACATTAAATCAGAGGCCGGCTGGTGTTAGTAACTTGAGAAAGAGCAATTCCCTCACCTACCACAGCACCCGGCACATGGCGAAACCGGGTAATTTCAGATATTTACAGCAGCGTGTTACACCCAATTACTGCTTGCTGCTCTCCCCGCGGGATATAATTTTCAAAGAAAACACATTAAAATGTTTAGGAAACAAGATGTAGAACAAAAGTAACTCCTAGCATTGCGAAACCACAGGAGTAACTATCCATTCTGAGGTAAAAGATTACCAACAGCTACTGCAAATCTTGGAATTATTATTCTAAAGGATCTATGCCTTACTTGATTGTAAACTAACCACAAAAAAGACACATGAAAGCTCTCAGATACTCCACATAAGCCCACAGCTTCCTGAATAGCAAGAATCCTGATTTTTATGCAAGTTTCCTACCAGCACAGTTACACACTCGCTGCATGAACTGTGCAAGCTCTGCCACACAGGGCACACGTGCTGCTGCCGGAGGAGCACCTGCCTCTCCGACCCTCTGCTTGCAGAATGTTTAAATGCACCGACAGCTTCTGCAGAACCGGTATTTCCAGGCACCGACATCTCCAACAGAACCAGTATTTCCAGATGTTAACACTGACCAGCGCTGGAACTGGCAGTTTGCTGTTCCCCACACCCCACAGCACGCAAACAGGGATTTGTTCTCACAGTTCTGTCTGGATCAAGTCCTGCCCCATTCCATGCAGAGCCTGAGGAAGAGGAACGCACAGCCTGGGAAAGCAGATATGGCTTTAACAGCAGAACAGATGTTTATTTCTTTGGAGTTCTGTTTGTTTTGAATATTCTTTCACCTGCACCCGGTGTAACCGTGACAGTACGGGAACTGCCACACTGGCCAGAACAACTCCTTTTCTCAGTCCTAACCCCAGGAGTAGCCAAAACCTGGAACTTACAGCGAGAGCATAAGAAAAAGGGCAAATATGTTACCCCTCTGTATTTACCCTTCTGAAAATTGGTAGCTTAGGAACTTGCTGAATAGAACAAAGAGATTATACCCGGCTCACTGCCTTTGATCCCTTTCTCAACCTAGTTATCCTCTGACCCCTGCGGGAACCCCTGGCAATGCACTTTGAGTGAAAAGCAACCTCCTCTGTTTCCGTGGCTGGTACCCCCTGTTCCTGCCCCAGGAATACAGTGAGCATCCCCAACACCATTTACAAACAGCTGTAACATGTCAGTGTGCGGGTCACACATCGCCCCCTTCTCCCTTCCCCTCCTCAGCACTCTGGCTGTCACCAGGATGCGATGACACCCGCTAGGGCTCAGTACCAGCACGGGAGGTACCGCCTGTGCCACCAAGCAGCTGCAAGCCCTGCGTGGGACACATCCAGAACTGCTGCTGGACGGCTAAACCCGTGTTCCCCCAGGGCTCTGCGATGTCCCCACCATCGCCTGCTCCCTCCGAGGCGGAGAGACTCGTGTTGCTTTAGGTAACGTTTGACTCTGGATCACGGTTACTGTATTGCACGCTGATTATTGAGAGTTGGACCCAATCTGCAGGGGGTCCAGTAAAAGTAAAAACTTCAGACAGTATAAGAAAGCCAATATATAAGCTCAGAGAACTGAGTACTTCATGCAACATGATAGGAATGGAGAGAATCAGCCTTCAAAAGATCATCCCCAGGTTTCTGAGAAAAGCAAGATGCACAGAACATGCCTCGCATGCAAGAAGGGTCCCCTCCCCTCTCAAAATTATCTGTCTTCATGGAAAGGAACCTCGGACTTTGGCCACTAGACAAAAGGATGTTTGACCATTTAGACCAAGGTCCTGGTTCTTTCATCAAAATTCTCCACTTCAAGGCTTGATATTACTGAACTCAAATATTCCTGTTTCAGACAGCAAAAGGACAAGTGAAAGGGCAAACAGCCAACAGGAAGGAGCAAGACACTAGGGGTGCCCGGGGCACCTCTGCCATCAGGGAACGAACCAGGCTGAAGACACCCAGAGGAGCCCAGCAAGGGAACCACCAGGTCCCCAGGTAAAAGATCTGGAAGACAGAAGATATTAAGAGATCAGAAATGTCATTGTAACAGCACAAATACAAAGAAATAAAGCTTGAATCAACACCTCTGCAACAGAAAATCTTTCTACAAATACTTCTCTGAATGTTGAGTCCCAGCCTAACGCTGCAGTCACGCTGAGAATTCAATTCTGTTAACGCTAAGGGGCTCAGGAAGGTCAGATTCGTTTTCCTTTTAATCTTTGGAGGGGTGGCAGGAAGGACCATGACACATGGAGCTAAACTCTGGTTCCATCCCCATCCTTTTAAACCAGTCATGCAAAACTACAACCAAACAAACCCAGAACAACAGAGGAACCACTGTGAAATATATGAGAGTACCGCAAACAGAAATAATAACCCATTCATCCCAAAGGGCAGAAGTTCTGAGGAGCGCACAGAATCTATCACAGACCTGTTCTCGCAGGCGGGTTTGCATGAACCATGCTCAGTTGCTAAGGAAAGCACAACAGCACAAAGCTCCAACATCTGTCAGGCAGACCTGGGACGCAGGGAGCCCACCCGCCTCCCATCATCATCAGCCTGGTGCTGCTGTCCCCAGGTGTCACTGAGAACTGATTTCACCACTCGGTGTTTAACAGCGGCCCCGGAGACCTGCTCAGAACAGCCCGGGGGAAACAAGACAAGAGACCCCTTCAGGATGGTGCCACTAGGAAGCTGTAAGAACCATAATATCTCTATAAACCACCCCAAGGCTGCCAACACGCATCCAGACCGCACAGCTTGCACGATCAGGCTGTGTCCCCGGTGCCCTCACCCTGCACACCATAATAAAGTCACCGACACCCGCCGGGTACACGCTCCTCCTTACACACCGAACACAGCATCGTGCCAGGTCAGGGTGACAGCCACCTGCATCTGCTGGGAGGGGGCAATCCTGGCACCGGAGGCTCCACCGGCACCCTTTCGCGTATCGACAGCATCCACAAGGGAAGAGGGTGCCAGCGGCAGTCCTCGGCAGGGTGACACGGTGTCTATACAGCAGACACGAATTCTCTGCAGCTGTTTGCAAGCTCTGGTGTAACAGCACGTGAACAAAGCCATTCTGCACTGATATCACCAAGAATCGCGCCGCTGGATTAGTGGCAATAGGATCAAAGTGATAAGCCCTTAAATGATTTTTAACAACATTTTAAACTTGTTGACTGAGGTTGTTCGGGGATCAGAAACAAGCTTAAGTCACTTAGGGAAAACGATTTAATTTCCGTTTAGACATAGTTTGAGATAAATAATTCCTTTTGCTTCAGGGATCTTGAAAAAATTGGGGTCAGGCTGTTACTAAAGTAATTTCATTTCCTTCTTCACCTCAGCGTCTTCAAACAGTACAAGTCCTTATATTCCTGCAACAAACACGCTGGAGAGACCCCCCTGCAATGAGCAAAGACATCTTCAGCTAGATCAGGCTGCTCAGAGCCCTGCTCAAGCTGCCCTTGAATGTTTCCAGGGGCAGAGCACCTCCAGCCCCTCTGGGAACACATAACAGTCTACTTCAACTTTAATAAAATGTTACTCACCTTCTCTATACAGAACAGTTTCAGGAAATGAATGCATTTGCACTTTAAGAAAGGAGAATGTACAAAATTTTTACATGATTACAGCCATGCTCAATGAATTGCAACCTACGGCAATGCCATTTCCCACCAAGAGCCCTGTGATAACTCAGCATTCCTCTGCAACAGCCCTGATACATATCCAAAGGTACAAGCTTTTTTTTTTTTCCAATTCTAAGGCAGATTTTTTTGCCCCATGTCTTGCCAGCGCTTATGCCAACCCGTAGACAACCCCGGCACTTCCAAAGGGGTAAGAAGAAGAACCATTCATTCTCTGTGCCCCATCCCCTGTGCAAAGATCCCATCGCTGCTCGCGGCGGCGGGGACCCCGCGGGGACACGGTGGAAGCCGCTGGTTCCTGCCGCGGGGACCCGGGGGAAGCCGCTGGTTCCCGCCGCGGGGACCCGGGGGAAGCCGCTGGTTCCCGCCGCGGGGCTTTCCCCAGACACCGGAGCGGGGCCGAGCCGGGGGGACACACGGGGGCGGCGGTGCCGGCTGCCCACCGCGCGGTGCGGGGCTGCCCCCTGCCGGCCGCATCCGGCCCAGCCCCGGGGGGGTTCCCGGGGGGGTTCCGGGGGGTTCCCGGGAGGTTCCCGGGGGTCTGCAGCCGGTGCTGGGCACCGACCCTGCGCGCAGAGCAGAGCGGAGAGCGAGCCTTCGTCCTGCCGTCCTGCCCCCGGCAAAGTTTCTTTTAGAGCAAGCTGGCCTTCGCTCGGAGATGGGTTTATTAAGCCAAACTAATTTTTTAGTTTCACATCCAGAGCTTCCAGGTTTTTGCTTGTTTGCTTTTGTTAACAGTAAGTCAGCTGGGGGGAGTTTGCCCGTGACGGGTAATGATTTCTTCTTTCTTTTAAATATGTTGATCGATACAGAAAATAATGTTTTTTCATGCACGCATCACCTGGTCTTTTCAAACCAGCAGTGCAAACTAAAGCTCCACAACAGCAGCCGTTTCCTTCTCAGCTGACAAGCCCCGAGCAGCTGGACCCACGCCCACCACACGCTGCTCCAAGGAATGTGTGCAGCGACAGAATTCTGTCACCTGTGCAACGGAGCGCACGTGCCCATGCACCTGATCCTCAAAAACATCCCCCAGCACTCAGTGCCTCCTCATCCGCACCCTCCCGAAAGGAAGGCAAATCCCCAACAGAAACCAAGGAACAGCCGCTCACATGTATTTCTTGTAGGAGAAACACCATTACAGAAACACCTGTAAGTGAACAAAGCAAATATAATTACACCCGCATGCTAACACAGGCTTCAGTTTACCCATCCGATGCCTGCTTGTTCAGACTGTGCTCAGACCTACAGCGAGAAACTCTCTTCAGCTGGAGCAGCTCTGTTCAGATCAGAAGAAACAAGGTGCACAGATGCTTCATTCATTTCAGACCATCACAACTTCCTCCACCTGCAGCTGGAGGGCCAATAAAATTGCACATACACAGATTATTTGCTTCTGTTTCTCAGAATCCACCTCTGCTAGGAAGCTCTCTCCTGCAGCATCACACTTGATGCTGCTTCCACCCCACCGAAAGTCCTACACAGTTTCAGGAGGGTCCCATGAAGTGAGAAACCTTAACAGCACACAGTGAGGATACAGCCTGAGGCTGTAATTTGCAAACATGACATTCACTTGATTATGGTTTCTTTTTTTTAAACTGAAATCTTTCCACCACAAATAAATGGTGGCATTTTAAAATGGAAACAGGCCAGATTTCTTGGGGACCTGCAAATTAATGTTTTTTCAAAAAAAAACCTTTGTGGCAAAATAGTCCTATTAAAAAAAAAAAAAAAAAGAGAAGCAAACAGCTTGAATTAATCCATTTACTCCAAGACTTCTCTGAAAAGAGACCAGAACTTGTCAAAACGTGACAAAATGTTTTGAGTGGTGGGTTGTTTTTATTTTTTCCCCACGGAATTACGTCGTTTCATCCAGGCTGAAACCTTCCACAGGGATGTATCGATTTCAGCCGAAAGGTTTCTGTAGTTCATGGGACATTTTTGTCACTTCCAAAAGGAAATGCCAAATAAAAATATTAATCTTTCCAATCTGAAAACGGATACTTTCACACAATTTCATGTTGTTACGCTGCTTTGAAGGTTTTGGATCTATTCCAGCCCCGAGCAGCATGACATTGCAAAACTCCACTGTTCAGAAAACTCAGCGATGGGTGTCGGCGTGGCTCTCCCGTGGCTAGAAGCACAGACACCGACACCAGCACCTCTTTGTTCGCATGCACCGCAGCAGATTCTTCATCTTCTTCTAAACCCTATTCATTTAGGAACAAACACATGCAGACCTTCCTTCCGAGGCTGTTTGTTAGAGGGCTGTAGCTGCTCTGACGATTTCCATGGGGCTCAGGCAGCAGGAGAGGGATGCTCTAGAAACACAGGCTGGATGTTCACATTCCACCAAGCACTGCATCTGGACTCTCTTCCATCTCGGGATCTGTATCCAGACCATGTGTCTGTGTGACATAAATCTGTCAGATCCAAGGTATACGAAACTAACCTCCACTGCTGCCCTCCCCTCTCTCTGGCAATTTGTGCATTTTATTGCACTAATGCAGCACCTCTCCTCCGACAACACCCCACGTTTCAGACGTTACCTGTTGGCTTGCCCAGCCAGCACGTCCCTGGAGAACAGGGGTGTGCAGAGCTGTTTGCCATGTGTCTCCTACCAGCATTTCATGTTTACAGGGTCTCCCCAAGGGAAAAAAAAAAAAAAACCCACATTCTTGCTGGTTACAGCCTTCTGTCACAGCCCACCATGTGAGGCAGCGCATGAAACCAGTTTAATCACAAAAAGATAAAAAGCTGTTAGACTTCACCCAAATCTGAGAATTCACGTATAAAAGCTGGACAAAGTGTCCTGGGCCAACATAAAGAACCAGTAACAAGAAGGAAAAAGAAAGAAGAAATCCAAGCCCAGCAGCAGAGGTTCAGCAGCTGGCTTCTGGGGCATTGCTCAGGCACATCACAGAAATCCAGCCAGTCTGAAGAACTGGGAGATCCAGCGGCAAATGTCCTTGGAATGGATTTCTATTACACCATTCATTTAAAGTTTGCATCAATTCTTTTGTTATACCGGACTCTTGAGAGAAAAAGAAATCTCTCCTGATGAGAAGCAGCCGCAGCAGCAGTTTCAGAAACACCCACCCCCAGTGCAGTTATATTTTGCTAATAGTTTTTCTAGGAACCATAGACCCTTTGTACTTTCCACATTCTTCCCATGTAGTTTGAGAAGTCTGAGAGGCACAACAGATGGAAGCAACATGAAATAACTGTTTCTCACTGAATTTCCAGTGCACCTGATGCAAAATGAGATTTATTCCTCAGCACCACAGAAAACTGCTCCCAGCAGCAAGGCAATCGGAAGGAGTTACTAAGGTGACAACTATCGTCATCCCAAACAGGGGTGACCCTACAAGGAAAAGATCCAAACAAATATCAGTGCATGCCAGTAAGCCTCTCTCGGTTAGCCCATCCTTGCTAAAAGCCTCTCCAGCTCTGCTCCTCGTGTACATTTCCCTTCTGTGTGCATCCCTCCTGCCCACGCAGATACAGAAGCTGCAGCTAGGACGCTCACATTCAGAATAATGAACAAACGGGAAACTGCTGTGACATGGCTAAAAACAAACAAATTTGTTACAGTGTCGCACTATTCACACACAGAACGGACTGGGAACTAGTTTGTCTCTAACTCCCTCCCCAGACAGGCCATCCTTCGCCCTGGCACCATTCAAACACCATAAAGGCAGAAGACACACGAGGCTCCTGAACACAGGGGTTCATGGCCACGGTGCTGTTCCCAGACCCCAGCCCTCAGGGACAGAAGAAACCACGAGAGCTGGACCAGCACTTCGCATCCACTCTGCCACCACCCATGACTGGAGTAACGGCTGCTTCTGTTTAACAGCACGTTCTGCTAGTTTGTGAACTGTCAAGCGGTTATTTATTTTTTCACTCAGAAAATAGCACCTTGCTAATAACAGCCTAGAGGTTTTTAGTACAACACAGGGGAAAAAAACCCACACCAAAATAAACCTAAAACCTAGCAACACAGCTCATGTAATCCACAACCTGTTTCACCCCTAAGGGTGCTGTGAAAAAAAAAAGGAAATATAAATATTCTGTTTGATTACTATATAATCTCTTCTAGGGATCACGCATTATTTTAGGCAAAAGTAGACATGTGCCTGTTGAGAGAAGCAGACAACTGAGAGTCCACTGTAAGAATTCCAGCAGTGCTGCATCCCCTCCAAATCATCGATATCTTCACTACGGATGCAAGAGTTGTTCTTACATCATCCACCTCCAGACAGCTCAAAAAGACCAAAGCAAGATAAAAAAACACTAAAACATCAGAAGATTTTAAACACGCAGCCTGAGTGCTATGCGACCTTAAGAGCTGACGAGGAAAAAGAAAAGAGGAGGAGAAGATGGGGAAAGGACCCCTGCTTCACTCTGTGCCAGTGTCCAACAAGGAAGGAAGCAACTCAAATGCCTAAAATGAGGCTTGGGTGCTGCTGCCGCTGGAGCATTCGGCTTCCCAGCACCCCGAAGGGAGGTCTGTGGGGTGGAGGTCTCCTGCCTGCCATGAGGGATGACAGCAGAGTGACAATCCCCAGCTCTCTGGAGTGTTCAGGAGGAGGGTACCACAGCAGTGCAAGCTTCCAGATATTTTCCAAGTTCTTTCTCACTTACAAGATGATCTTCCCCAAAATATTAATTTTTGTGGCTTTTGAAATCACTGGTGAAGGGAGACTGGCAGGAGCACCCAGTCTATCAGATTGCGCTGGGAGCTGCCCTCCCAGGAGGAACTAATATTTGTCTGAGCCGACAGGAATTGCTCTCTGAATTCCAAATAAGTTGGAATATTTTAATAAAGAACCATTTCTTGCTTTCCTTACTCTTCCCTGCCAAGGAAGAAAAAGTGTTCTGTTTCACATCCCCAAGCTGAGTTTATAGCTTTTTAGCAAATCTTTCAGAAATAGGCAATAGCATAAATAACTACAGAAAATCAGCCTGAAGGGGGAAAAATCAAAACCAGTATAAAAATTCAAACAATACATTAATATTGACAGCAGGAATATGGGAAGCCAGGAAGGGACAAGGGTTACACAAGGCAGAGACTGAATGCCAACAGAACGATCAGCTCTGTCCTTCTGCAGAGCAGCAGCAGATGCCCTGGCACCTGCAGGTCCGCCTCTGGGAGAAGGCAGGAGAACCAGAAACTAATAAGATGCTGCAATAATTTTATTTTGCACACATTTACACCCTTCTGAGGAAAAAAAAAGTGGTCAAAGAAAACCACTTTCTTAGTTTTTTCATGTCAGCCTTATTAAGGTGTGATGTGCAGAAAGCACTTTTTCTTCCAGGAGAGAGTAGTTGAAGAGAGCGATGCACCAAGCAACTCCTCTGCTATCCGTTATACCTCTCCCTAAAGACCCCGGAAAATCCCCCACTAAACTAGTGTTTCAGATAGAAACATGAACTCTAAGGCAAATAACTTGCTTGGCCGCTAACAAAGGATTACTTCCCTTCCACACTATTATCGTACAGGAAATATTGGAGTGTTCCAACACATCGTTCAATGGCAGGCTCTAGCTGAAATAACACGTTTTAATATGTTTCCAGTTTTGAACAGAAGTTTTACGATGGGAATGGGGCTGGTTCAGCCTGGAGAAAAAGAGGCTGAGGGGAGACCTTATTGCTCTCTACAGCTGCCTGAAAGGAGGGGGCAGCCAGGTGGGTGCTGGGCTCCCAAGTAACAAGAGATGGGAGGAGTGGAATGGCCTCAAGTTGCGCCAGGGGAGGTTTAGATGGGGTATCAGGAAAAAAATTCTTCCCGGAAAGGGTTGTCAAGCACTGGAACAGGCTGCCCAGGGAAGCGGTTGAGTCACCGTCCCTGGAGGTGTTTAAAAGACCGTGGTGCCCAGGGACATGGCTTAGTGGTGGACCTGGCAGTGGGAGGTTTATGCTTGGACTCGCTGATCTTAGAAGTCTTTTTCCAACCTAAATGATTTGATGGTTCTCTGATTATGTAGCAATTCCCCAAACCACCACCAGCAAATTTACATCACCCGAGATGGCAATAGATGTTTTTCATAAAAATAATTTCACAGACTAATTTTTTAGAATGTCCCTAAAAATTCCCCAAGGTTTGTTTTGTCTTTTTTTTTTATGAAAAACGACAATTTTTTTTTATCAGTTTCTAAACTTTCAATCAAAATTTACTTTTACAGAAAGATTTTTCTGTTCCGCTTTTCAAGTGGAGATGCTACCAAAGTGATATTCAAATGCGACTGCTACTTCTCTCATTTAAAATAAAAAAACTTAACTAAAAAGTTCATAAAATATCCTTTATGATATTTCTGTTAAAAACTGTTTTACTATTCAAATTTACTATAGACAATCCAAAGCTTCTGTTGTTTTCAAAATATTCAAAGGTTTCAGATGTCCACTGGCCATTAACTTTTATATGGCTTTAAAATTAGACTTTAAAATTAGACTAAAACCATTCTTAACATTTTTTGCCAATTTTTTAGCACAATATGACATCTGCAATATTTGCTGAATGAGGTTTTTAGTCCCTACTCCATTTCTGCAAATGCAATGAGTATTCTTCCTCCATTTCAAGGATTAATTTTTGTAAATGACACTTTAAGCACTCCAAGCACAATGGGAGAAGTCAAAAATAAATCCTACAAGTGCAAGAGGCCAGTGCAGATGTGCGTGAGTCTCAAATGCATTTCATTCCCCATGCTGACAGTCTTATTTGTCCAACAAAAAAATGCCATGGAGACTACCACAAAGCTCCATCCTCTTCTCCAGCTGGACAGGCATTCAGGTTTACGTAACGCAGCTCTTTTCTTTTCATCCCAATTCACCTGCATGGCTGGAGTTCTGGGAAGAAGGCAGACGTGGTCGGGCACCCACACCTCCGAGCAGATCAGCCCTCTAGCAAGGATATTGGGGGTTGCAAAAAAAATTGCAAACCTGCACATTGCAAATTCCCCCAGTTTCCAGCTTCAGGTTTATCCCACACCAGTTCTTACCCCAGTGCTTTAGCTATTCCTCCCAGTCTTCAACCAGGCTCTGACATAAAAATACCAGGCACCGGAGCTAGCAGAGACTGTCACCGCTGCTGGGGACACAAAGTGAGCAGGACCTCTGCTCCAGCCCGGTGCCATGCACGGGGAACAGGTGCTGCTGAGACAAGGATGCTGTGCACAAGCAGAAAGGGCACCTCACCTTTCACAGCTCTAGGTGAACGTGTAGCTGTTGCAAACACAAAGCACGACATGCCACTGAAGCAAAGGAAACAACAGCACCTGTGTCTGCAGGAGCTGCTGGGCACCTGGGACACGTGCTCACTGGCTTTAAGAAATGTCTCAGGGACATGGGTCAGTGGGTTGGGTGGGGCTGGGTTGATGGTTGGGCTTGATGACCCTTGAGGTCTTTTCCAACCTTAATGATTCTATGATTCCATTACTTGGTTTTGAATCCTTACTCACCGGGTCTGTAAAGGTTGATTAACCATTTCTATAATTTTCCAGCTAGTTTTATAATTCTCAGAAGAAATGTGATCTGGAGTTTCTAACGGGTCGGACTCCTTTGGGCTTCGCTGTGGGAGTCGGAGTGAGGAAAAGGGGCTGCAGGCAGAGCTCAGAGCCAGGGCTCGGTACTATCAAAGATCGACTGATAGCCACAGGCAAAAACACCCCGAGGGTCAGTGACTTTCCCCTCTCTATTTGCTGAAAGCAGATGGTGGAAGAGTTTGGAATGAATGGCCCTGCAGCGCCCGGCTCGGCACCAGCCTTTCTGCCAACAGCCCGCCAGACAGCTCTCCATCCACGCGGCAGAACGTGTGCCCACGTTCCCAAAATCTGGGAAAATTTATCACTGAATGGCATCAAGTGCATTCAGACCTGATTTCTTGTTTCTAGTAGCTTTTATTATGTAATTCTGTCCAAGTCACCAACTCATCTAACGGTAAATCTTTAGATTCAAAAGCTAGGTCAAAATCTTTTCCCCTCGTTGAGATGTGACAATAGTGACTGCTATCTAAAGGTTTCCTTACCACCTGCAGAAAAATTCAAGGCCTCTGAGGTTCACTGTTGTCAGCAGAGTGACTCCTCAATAATCAGATGCAAGAGAACTAATTAATGCCAGACAACACTTTTTTTTTTTTTTAAAAAGGTTTTGTAGCTTCAATGTTCTTTTCTTTTGTTCTCCAAGATAACGTGTTTCCAAGTCAGGGTGAAAGATCCTGACCTGGAAAGAAGCGGCTCACAGACAGAGTTGGGTATCCAAAGCCATGCCTGCCTTCTCGTCCAGGGCTGGGTCCAGCACGGGGTAAATGAAGTTAAATCTTTTTCTTTTCGTATATGACTGAATAAAAATACTACCAGATGAGAACAACATTTCTGGTGATAACGTTTATTATTTCCACTTCCTGAAAACTTTGAAGGAGAACAAAAGCAACCCTGCAGCTGAAGAATAAGCCTTGCAATGGTAAATTAAAGTTCCATCTACTCAGCTCGTAAGTGAAGGATGACAGGTGAATTCTCACTGAATTTGTATGATTACATTGGCAAAACCAAAGGGGGCACTTACACTGGGGAAGCTCTCTGCTTCGTAGACGACGCACAGATGTTGCGTCCACATCGCCGCCGGGTGAGGCCCCCTCTATGCCACCCTCCTCTTCCCTCCCATGTTCTTCGACGGCACGTGTTGTCTGAGCAGCCTTTGCCCAGCACATCCCCTGACATTCCGACTGCCTCCGTGTTCCCCCACCCAGAGGAGCCTGGCTTGCCCACTGACTGGTACCTGCTCTGCTTTTGTCAAGAGGAAGATGCACCGAACACAGCCGGAGCGAGGGAGGCTCAAAGCAAGGTGCATGCACTCACTGCTCCAGAAAATATTTTTAGTTAGAGGACAGTCAAGAGCAACATGCAGAAATTCAGGACCTACCTGTGACCCAGCTCAAAGCCTCCCAGGTTGTCTATACACAGAGAGTTCAACTCTCCATCCAGCCCCTGCTGGTTCCGCACCGCCTGGCAGCAGCCCCCAGAACACCTTGTCTCCTGCTGCTGCAGAGCTTGGTACCCACACCGGCACCCCGGGGCTGGCGGGTTGGGAAACGAAAGCCATGAGATGTGGTAGACACTGTCCAGCAGAGATGCAGTATAAGAATATTTTATGACAAAGACTGCTGGAGAAAAATTAATCCAGTGCTCAATTTTGGGGGTCTTGGACTGATTTAGGTACAAATTCCATGCATAAGGGATTCTAAATCCAGGCACTCTGGACCAGTGCTGAAGGCGTGGTGTACTGCTCTAACTGTGCTAGAAATGCTCATCGAGATGTTGCAGTGTAGCTTGAGCTTGTGGTGTTGAAGCAAAAAGGATGGAATGGTTCCTTTCCTTGGCACACCATCCATAAGCTGCCATCTCATTTAAAGTGACGTTTTTATAGTTCTTGCAGAAACATGAAAATTAGAGGGTCAACTTGTGTAATAAAATGTGACAGGGGTTTTTACTATGCCATTTTTCTTTTTTATATTCTTATTAGAAATAATTAGAAATGCAATTAACAATTGATGATCAGACTCAATGTCACTGATGAAGCCATTACTACCCATGAATAAAACAGGCTTTCCCATCAGCGCCCTAAAAGTAAATTTAAATTAAGGCAAAAGTCCTACAGACAGGATTCCCAGTGAGCTTGAACCGAAGGCATGCTGGTTTGTAATGGGGTGATGTTCACCTAGGTGAGCACCTCTGGCCTTGCACCTCCTGAGGACAGTGTTCTGGGTTTGAGTCTCTTGCAGTGTAACACTCCTCGTGAGCAACTTCTACTTTCTGGTTAAAAAGGAACCTCCAACATTAAAAACACTTCAGAGTAGCTGATTTGATTCCAAAGTTCTGTCTTGACCTAGGAGCGAAAGCTGTCATTTATTGCACGTATAAATCAAGATCTAAATCAAATAAAACTTCTGATTTTAGAAAACCAGCATGACAGCAGCAGAACAACAGCTATACTATAAAAAACCAATTGTTTTCAGTATGTCATCAAAATAATTACAATGACAACAATGACTCAAGTGACAATTTAAGATAATACAACTCATTTTTGAGCCAGTTACCAGTTTGCAGCAGTCCAGGACGGCTACTCAAGCCAAAGCAGGTCCTCCTAGCCAGAGCTATATAGTCAACACAAACTGATAACAAATAATTTTTTCCAGAATATCCCTGTACCCAGGGTTTCACATCTGAATTTCTTTCTTAAAGGAGTATCAACCAAACAGCAAATCTATTTGGAGAAGAAAAAGGAAAGGGGATTATTTCTCTGATATTCAGAGCGGGAGAGAAGCTTCAACAGACACGGGAACAATTCAGTGATGGTTGTACATTATTTTGAAATAACAGAGCTTGTGCTCTGCCCACGAGAATTACACATAAAAAACTTGCCTGCGGTTAGGAACTTAGAACTTCTTCTTTAATAACCGACGGACACAGACGTGAGCTTGAGACTCTCCAGGTGAAGGGAGAATGGATCAGTACAGACACCAACAGCCTCTGCTCCTCGCCCTCCATTCCCAGCACCACCGACCCACCCCAGACTCCTGAGATGTCTTCTCCTGCTCTGACCGCCCTGTCCGCACACGGAAAGGCTGCAGCAAGGGCTGCTCACCCCTCATGTGGTGGTTTCACACACGGACGGCCACCATCACTGTCCCAGGCACCACAAACACAGGGGATGTGAATGGAGGGGAGAGAGAGAGCTTCCTCCACTCCAGGAAGATGTCTGAGGCTTGGCATGGACTGTTACACATGTCTCATCCATCTCCACTCAAACCCCAACGCCTTCATCTCTCCGATTTACCATCACCATGGCAGGAACACATCTCAAGGTCCAACACACAAACCCGAGGAATCCTCGACTTCCCACGGGATACCTTCAGGAAAACTGCCCTCAGGGCCCACAGACACACCCATCCTCAGAGATTAAGCTCTGGATTTACAGTCCCTTTTAGTTTTTTGTTCTTTTAAACTCCTACAGAGGCGGGGAAAAGCAATAAATTCTGATTCAATTAATCACCCATGGTATAGCACCTAGAGAGCTCAAACACAGAGCCTTATGCCAAGGAAAAATTTTCCTGAATAATACGTTAGGATCAGTTGCCTGCTTTCTTTTTTTTTTTAATAGTTTTAGTCCCATAAAACCTCTGCCTCACCACAGGCAAGGAAGATGTCCACGACCGTCTTGCTTCCCTATGTGTATTTTAACCTAGCAGGGAGGCTCCATGGGCGGTGACACTATAAAACCCCTTCTGCACAACACAACAAGGGTTTTCACGCCACTCTGCTCTCGAAGGAAACATTTGCTATGTTCCCGTGAAAATAACCATGAGCAACAGCCACCTATAGAACAACTGCAAACACCGATTACCCATCTGCTTCCAAAACTGAACCAGCAACGCCTGTTTAACCTCGATTACGGGCCGTGCCGACGGAATCTCCGCATGTTTGATCTACCCGGCAGAAGTTCACTTTGTGTTTTGTGACTCGGCTCCGACATCTCAGTCTGCCCCACACCATGCCTGGCATCTCCTAAGGAACAGGTAGCATCCGAGTGTCACTCATCTCCCTTCCTCCAGGGATTACAAACCTGTGCTTTGTCTATCCGTGGTCTCAGTGACCATGTGAAGTGGCCACCAGCCCGTTTCTTGCAATGTCACCTCTCTGAGGACATCATTCCCCACCGTGAATACAAACCATCACTCTGTGAAGTGGGACAGAGCCCGGGACACTAACCATATTGATTTTTCCTCTGTTTATATGTCTCTCTGTATCTCTGCAAACCCCTAGTGATTCTGATATCACTTTCTAACTGTGCGTTTTCCTGTTTTCCACCGAATTAAATGTCAGCAGATGACAGCTTACGCTTTGTTGTTGCCATTCGATAATTTAACTGCACTAAAGAGGGAACAGCATCCCACTGCATAATCTTTTCTGCCCTAGCTCCCTCTTATTTTAACATCTTTTTCTGCCGTCTTACTAGCTCGAAGACCAAAAGTGTAAATGGCAAACCCGTTATCAGCCCGTATTTCACTGTTAACCACTTAAACTGTGACCCAGCCGCTTTGCAGAGCTGACAGGTGGAATTTACGATCCACTAATTTGGCACATATGGTTAGCTGCTTGGATTTATTCTTTTTTACAAGACGGTCTCAGGGAAACAGGAATAAACACTCCAGCACATTATACACCGTTTCCACTAGTGTAAACAAATCTCTGCCTATTTTCTCGTACAATACCAACTTTGTCACCTTGTGCCACCACCTTTTCTGTTTCATTTGCTCTCTACCCCTTGTGCGCCAGGGATGCAGCTGCTTCCGGAGGACCCTCCCAGGGCTCCAGCAGCAGTGCCAGAGGAGGTAAATGGGCTGAGATCAACCCCAAGGATAGGAAACAACACGGCTGCAGGTGGCTTGTGACCCTGTGTCTTAACTGACCTCCAGTTGTGCTGGGCACAACATCCCAGAATGGTTCTGCCGTGCTGGAAAACGCAAGGTAGCTCAGGATGGGAGCTTCAAAGTACTCAGATCTGAATCTGGGCAAAACAAGCAACGGCAGCGCTTGATAATCCTGTCCCACACCTCAGCAGACCATTGTGACAGTTCAGTATCACTGGTGATTTCTACCCAGGACACTGCCAAAACAGCGATACTGCCAACGTCAGCAGGTTTATACGGCATTAATGCTAGAGGAGAGCTTGTTTTAACATGCCCTAATATTATGTCTGACTCCAGCTACTGATTATGATGTACCAGAGTCTCCAAATGAAAGAACAAATTCAGGATTAACACCTTTTAAAATGTGGATGGGAAAAATTAAAGGACTAGCAAAACAAAAATCAAGGTAGAGTGATTTGTTCTTTGTTTTCAAGTGAAGGCAGTGAAAGGGGGGCAACAGGCCCATTCCCATGAACATCTGAAGAGATAAACATCTCCTTCTTGTCATCAAATGGCCGAAGCATTTCAAATCCATGCCAGCTCCTGTATCAATTCACCTTCAGAAAAATCCAATTACAATGAGCACAATTCAGAAGCAGCACACGCGTTTCAGCATTATTGACTATCCCAACAGCTCACAGGGGCTGTTCTAAAACTTCACCAGCCCTGAGAACTGGGCCCAGAAAGTAAGGAAAGGAAATTTTTAACACTTACACAAAACCACAAGCCCTGAATCTTAATGTCCACAAGTACAACAGAAGTTTCAATGGCTAAAAAAGTCAATGGTGGCTAGTAAGCCCCATGCCTTAAGACCATACCAAGGCACTGTCATATCAGAGAAATTCACGTCTGCACAAAGTTGTCACCTGTCACCTTGGATATCCATTTGTATTCACTGGAGCTTCATCTCTTGCGCAACGAGTGACTGGGGCTGCTCTCGGATCCAGCATCTCCGCAGTAATGGGTTCACTAAAGCTGCAGCACTGCTCCCGGCCTCTGCTCAGCCGCTGGCCCGAGGTCACACGCTGTCCTGTTTACGGAGCCTCATTAAAACTGCTGTCATGGGAAATCAGCTCCGCTCGGCTCCAAGAAAATAATATAGAATTGCCTAAATGTGCAATTCCCTTTGAAGCCGGAACACTTGGTTTGTAACATGTTCCAGTGATTCTAATACATTCTATGACTAATCCACGGTCACATGTGTTTGTTGCTTTAAAACCTGCCTCCAGCAAAGGTAATCATTATCATTTGAAGTCAGCTTGCAATTAATGTAGCAACACAATCATCTGCCTAAGGAACAAAACACAAATCCTTATCATGCAGGAGTCGCAAACCCACAGTGTGTGTCCGATACCTTTGTCAAGGCACCAAAAAAGTATTTGAAATTTCATACTCGATGTTCAGGCCATCTAGGCTGGCCCAGAACATTGACTGAACTGTTGTCTCACATACTGGAAAGCGGCGAGGCAGTGGGTTCTGCATGGCTGCTGTTGCATCTCCTCGTGGTGCCGCGCCAATCAGGAGCCCTACTGCAGAACAAGACCTCAGCAGCTTGGGATATATTGCACAGCTATCAAGAAACAAGCCTGGGATCTGTCCTCATAGTGGCCCTGCTCCAGAACTGGGGCTGGCTTCTGGGACATACGGAGGAGAAACAAAAGCCTCCCCTAATATGATTGTACATTCCCTTAGAGCTATTTCATACTTCCATACAGAAAGAAATGTTAGAAAATGAGGGCGACAGAAAGGGGAACTTCAGCAATCGCTGTAAAGATGGCACATGGATAACAGTTTTATATGGCAGAGGGACAGACTTACTAATCCTTTCCAAGCCTTTCAGTTATCATAAATTGTGACAAAGAACACAAGAGACAGAATGAAGTCAAGCTAAAACAAGGAGATAATTCCTAACACTAACATCAATTAATAAAGAAACCATCCAGGCATTGAACCTGCTCCTGCTACCATCAGCAGCAACATTCTCAGCGATTTTGTAAGATGACATCCAACGCAGAGAAATTAAAAGCTTCTTTATTAAACTAAATGCCCCAGTAATTTCCTCTGGGAATTAGGCTTTTTTTTTTTCTCAAGTCATTCCTATTTCAAACAATATTCAATGAACTCTCACCTTCCCTGTATTACACAAAACCGTTCAGAGGTGGGACTTGGCATTAAGCTTTATAAAAGAGAGTCTAATCTTACAACCAGAAAGCCCACAGTTAACCCACCGGTTGATGCACGCAAGGGAGGGTGGTGACACGAAACAGGAACAATGATGCGTTGGGTATCCTCAGGGTACAATCACTGAGAAGCGTTACTACATGGACCAAAACCACCTCCATACCTCATCAATCCATCTTCTTCCCATTCCTTTTCCAAACCCTCTTTCCTGTATCCTCCACGGGATTACTCTACACCACTAGAAGCCTACAGAAAGAGGAATGTCCCTCAGAAGTCAGACATATTTATTCCATCTTGTACATGGTATATCTGATGACTTCCACATTCAGTATGCAAATATTTTAAGTCCAGGTACAAAATGTGAGGAAGGCTGTAGCACTTCTCTGCCTGCTGGCTCACAGGAGAAATGGGGTTTCTTTCTGCTTTTATTCTCAGCTACATTTTTTCTGTTGCACAGTGAATTTAAGACTCAATAGTGCATCAGGAATAAAACTCTTCCAATGTGACATCATTTCTACATTTAATACAGGAACTCTCTGAGTGCTTCATTTTAGTGCCACGACGGTTCACAGCCCTAAATCAAGAAAACAAATGCAAGACCCTTCAGCATAGCATCTGATATGATACCAACCTCGTCTTTTTGCTTTTCCCTGTTTGAAAAGTTATGCAAATTTTCTTTTCAACTCTCTATCTCTACGATCATTTCAAGTGAACAGTAATCTGATCGTCTGCTTTACAGAATATTCTTAACAGTCTAGGCTCTCTTGTTTTTGTTATACCAAAGTGGCTATTATTAAACTCTGAAAGAGAGCTTAGAACTCTGTAATTTTTATGAAAGAGATCAAGACTGGGACAATCCCACCCAGCCTCACGGTATCATTGATCCATTTAGACATGTAAAAGCAACGCGTTGAGCGGAACCGGCAGATGATGGGGATGGAGATGCAGCAGGCAGTCACAGAGCAGCACCTCAGCCCTGCAAACCTAACTCACGCCGTTCACTACCACCATGGAGCAAACATTTAACTATTGTACAAAAGCAAAACAGAAGTCAGGAAAAAAAAACAAAAACAAAAACAAAAACCATTCTGCTTGTTTATGCTGCAATAAAAAGGCACATCCTCCTTATGACCCAAGATAAACCAGAACAAAACCAAGGAGGCAATCGCAGCACTGCATGGCTTCATTTTGGGAGTAAATGTGCGCTCCATTGTACACAAACACTGAACACAGAAATATGAATGATTATGTTCTGAGTGTAGTCCAGTATTATGGCAGATGAAACGCCAGCTGATGTGACTCATTAGACCTTAATCTAATAAACTTTTCCTTAGCAGTGGAGGGAGGGGTGTGCTCCAGCTTGGCCACGACCTGAGAAGTAACCTTGGCAGCAGACAACGCTTTTAGGGTGATATTTCACTTTATGCCTCATTTTTTCCAACTTGGATTGTGTGTCCACACTTATCTCCATCACATAAAGGGAATTAAAACACTACAAAACCAACGTGAGAAGGGGATTGCTATTAGTGCCAAGCAGCCAGCACCGACGAGCAGAACCCAGGCAAAGCCTCCTCCAGACTGCAGCCAACCGGGAGTTTCATTCCCTGAGCAATCCGTGTTTTTCTGGTATTCCTTAGAAAAAATATCACCCTGTCCTACCGAAATCCTGAGTGTTTCATCACCGCTGAGTGAATGTGAAGGCCTTTTTAAACTCCTCAGACCTTTTGCCGCTGTGCCATCAGCTCCACAGGTTAATTACTTCTTGTGTTAAAAAAAATACATCTATTTTTGGGAGGCATAAAACCATCACCTTTTAAATTCTTTTAAACGAATATTTTGCCTTATAATACAAAAAGTAGCATGAGCGTTAAGTTATTATGTAAGAGAGCATTTGTGTTCTTAAAAAAAAAAAGCAAAAACAATGCTAGGAGAGGCAGTCTGGAAATGTTTAGGGCCCCAAGTACTGAACGGGAGCATAAAACACACTAGAGCAAAGTGAAGCCAGGCAGCCTTCCCTCTCTGCTCCTCCTCCTTCTCTGATCACCCTCTCCTTCATTCTGCACTCCACTTTTCAGTTTTTCTTTTTCTGTTTGTGCTTCAATTTTATTTTCTACACTGAAGTACTTCAGAAGAAACTAAACCTCGCTACGATGATGTAGGACACTTGGAATGTTTTCCCCATATTTTAATTTATGTTGTGCTATCTCCCTCCTTAATTTACAGTCCTGAACCTGTTCATTTTCCCAGAGTCATAAAAATGTTTATACAAATGCAACTTCATTTTTTTCTCAGCTCTGTCCCTCGTTTTCACTCACTCTCACAGGGTACCCCCACTCCTTTCACCTCTCCTTTGCTTGCCTCCCTCCTTCATTCATTCAGCCTTCTTGGTCCTCATTTATTTACCATCATCTGCACAGAGAGGAGAAAAAAAAAAAAAGAAAAGCAAGCAGAGGATTTATAACCAACTAGATGTTTTCAGAAAGGAGTGATAATAGAAGACTTTATGGACATCTCATGAGACACAGACTGTCTTCCCCAAGGACCCCGCAATGGACACGGCTCAGAGCTGTGCCCATTGGGAGCCCAGGAGCCCCAGAGCAGCAAGCCATGAAATCCACACCACAGAAAACATCTGCCGTTATTTACATCTCATACCTCATGGTCTTTAGAAGCAACAGACTCTGCACCAAGCACAGGGAGAGACAGAAATCTGAGCCAGAGCACCGCATTCCAGTGCGTTTCCCAAACGGTGGCAATTTAAAGGCTCTTTCTGCTCTATCTGCCAAACATTTAAAAATTTTTATTGGGTAAAACTCTCCAGCCTGAAGACCACTTTAGCTGCCAACGTGTCATAAATCCGGATTTTTAGCACCACAGAATGAAGCCCTATCCACGTTTAATGAAAAAAATAGAAGGACATTATTTTACTCTTGAACGCACCAACGCAGTTTCCGTCAAAGCTAATGGACTGCTCACAGTGGGAGCTGCTGCTCTTCATAATTACTAGCTGTAGTTGCTGGGGCAAGACTCCAGATTTATGCAACACCATCTATATCTCACCATGAAGTGCCACGGTTCCTGGCACCTTCAGGGATTGCCCATGGCCCAGGCAGGACCTCGGGGCTTTGGGCAGACCATTGACCTCCCCTTGGAAAGCACAGCAGGTTACGCTGTGGGAAGCTGAGAATAAAGGACCTTAGAAGTGTGAAGAAAACCTTATTCAATAGCAACCGAACCTTTATGTGCACCTCTTGTACCTATGATTTTCAATTCCTGAACCCTGGAGCTCATCTTCCAGAAGCTGAACATCACCTTCACTTCTTTACATCCACAGAGGGCACCCCCCACCTCTCCGCTTTCCTTTTTACAGAAGCAACCATCACCCTAACATTACATGCAGGGAGAAGGGGCAGGGTGTTGGCTTTTTTGAAACGGCATCACAAATACAAGGGTACATTTCGGGAGGAAAGACCACACAAACCCCATACTACACAAATATGAGAACACACATGATTGAACAGAGGAAATGCCATATATTTGACAGCAGAAATGAGATTTTTATTAAGGAAATATCTAGGTAATGCAACTTTTTTTTTTTTTACACATCCTCATCTCAGTGCTTTCACTGAAATGCAATGTTTCACAGTTCAAAAGGTCTCAGCTCCTCCTTCCCCTCAGAAATGAGAGATCCCACAGGGGAGGGAACAGCCGTGCCCGAAACCAAGCGATAACAGAGCTGGTTCTGGTCTCACTCCAGCTGAGACGAAGCCCTTGTAGCACCCCCAGGTTCAACGGGTTAAACCTCGAGGCTACAGAGATCCCTCACTAGGAAGAAGCAGATATCCCTGCAAACACAGGCAAAAACCTGCTGGAGACTCAGGAGGCTGTCATCTCGCTGTCAGCCACGGGCCAGCTGCCTTTACATACCTAAACACGAGAGATCTTCATCAAGAACTGACGAGACATCACCGAACCCTTTTGCAGACATTACAAGGAACGCTGGTTGATGTAACACCCCAAAATCTGGCTTGGTTTGGCAGCTCCAGGCTGACCGCCTCCAGCAAACATCACAAGCAGCAAGGAGCATCTGAGAAACCCCTCATCAAGGTCCTCATTGAAATGACGTTATACCCACTGGTCAAAGCCATTTTTTTTCTGTACAAAACACATACAAGAGTCAAAAGAACAATTTACTCAAGCCAATCAGCAGCAACATCTGCAACGATTTACTGCCATAGCAGAACAACACACATTTGAGAGAAGAGCATCTTCTCCTCTAGGTTACAACGTTCTTTAAAATAGGGTCGGAACGGCATTCCCTTCCTTCTGCTGCCGTGAATAAAGGGTGAAATTACACTCTCTGCTGATCACTGTAAAACAGGCAGAGGGACAGACTATTGAAAAATTTCACAGTGTCCTTCTGGCTGCCTTCCAGTCCCCTCTCCATGTGGCTGCTATTCTATCGAATGTAACCGGAGTCTACCCTTAGGATGAATATCTGTCTTCCTGACAGTTTTTGTTCTTTTTCAAGGCAGGGAAGCAGCCACAGCCCAACAAAGACTCTCCCCAAGCCTCTGCCAAAGGGCTTGGAAACGGAACAAATAACACGGACAAAATGCTGCTGCCACACGACCGTGTTGCAAACGAGCTCCTCTACAACCTCATTGGAAATACAGAGGATGTAACAGCTGAGGTTAGGATAATCCCAGAAACAGAAATGCTTTTCAATGAAAAAGAATTTAAAACAGAAATGTGTTTTGCAGAAAACTCGTTCCAAAGCTGCAACACATGTTGACCAGTCAGGAGATGCCGCATTGCTAGAAGCCTGTAAGCTCCAGCTGACTCCTGTCGCTACCAACGGGGGTATGACCTGGATGTCTGGCTGCATGTAAGAGCTTCAACACTTATAATCAGGGATTCCAGAACAAAATCCAGCCTGCTTGAAACGTCTTCAAAACCTTCGCACATAAAAGGTTAAATAAATTCCCTACGTGGAGAGTCCTGGGTTAACTGCTCCCGTAACCGCGCAGTGTTTACACTGACCAGATATTAAGGAAATGTCAGCTCAGAGGTCCAAAAGTATGGCTTCAAACAAGCAAACTCACAATAACATCAATCTGTGCCTAACCCCTAGCACCCTCGGGGCATTCACTCCCCCTATAAGGGCAACTTCTACAATGGGATTGTTTTTCATGGATACTGGCTTCAAAATGAGCCAAGCCTCTACCTGACCAGTTGTTGCTGGTTGAGTGACACGCTCTCTTGGCTTAGCCAGTGCTCCTCGTGGGCTTTCCTCCTGCTCTGCGCTGCAATGCTGGAGCAGCACACAGGCTCTGATGTGCACAATGAATTGTCACCTTCTGCTCGTTATATCTGCAACAAGCAAAACACTGAGGAGTTTAGCAAACATTTCTGCTCCCCAACATAGCCAAGGCTGATTCACTCACATAAATTATCACAATCCCATTATTTTCAGCAGAAATATCAGTTAAGAGGAATTTGTGTCAGGGCCGCAAGTAAAGAACTATTCCATTAAAGCATGCCTGTGCTGGGAAGCTGTTAACATCTCCAGCAATTCCCTTAGGAAATGTCAACAGCAGCACCACAAAAAGCAAATGTATTAGCTTGTCTAAATATTAAGAAGAGCCTGAAACAGTTTTGAAAATGTCAACAAGAAAACCAAAACCACTCAAAACCAGCAGGATTTCTTTTTGTTGAAAACATAAAATAGTTCTTATGTTAGTCTGGAGAGTCAGCGTGGATCTCAGAGAGAAGCTGAGATTCCCTCTTCACAGTATGCAAGGAACAGATTAATAACGAAAACAGAAAGGCTTTTGAGGAAAGAAAAAAGACATTCTCTTTAGGACAGGAGAAGCAAATGCATAAAGATCTTGCTTTTAGGAAAAGAGGGAAGTCTAGGGGGGTGGCTAATATTTCCCAGTTACTGGGTCACAGCCCCAGTGACTAGCCCAGGATTTGATCTCAGGTTCGGGATGCAGACCCAGAGTGGCCAATAATCTATCCCATAACATACCCGTCATGCCCAGGATAGAGGTGAGGACCCTCCAGAAGATCATCCCTCTTGGTTCCGGATCTCTTTTGCTCTGGGTCATCTCGCTCCAGGTGGTCGCTCTCCCAAGGCCTTTCCCCCCCACCCCGGTCAGCTCTGGGTCTGGGATGCTCGGACTGTTATCTCCGGTCCGTGAGTGTGGGTTCGGGACTCTCCCTGCTCCGGGGTCGTTAGCCGGGAACAGGCTGAGCCTCGGTCATCGGGTGGGGGGCAGTGTCACTGTGCATCACTCATTTGTATATACTATTATTTTCAACATTATTACAGTTCAGTTATTAAATTGTCCTTATCTCAACCCACAAGTCCTTTATTCCCTTTTTACCCCTTTAACTCTCTCCCCTATCCTCAGGTGGGGGGGGAATTGGGTGAGTGGGTGTGTGGTTTGGCCCCCAGCCAAGGGCTAACCCATCACAACAGACTATAAATGCGCAGTTGTGTTTGAAATATTTTAGGGATCTGTCATCTAAAAATTAAAATAAATTCACTGTTAATAACAAAATATAGTCAATCTGTCATTGCAAGTTTCCACGCTCACCACATCTCCAATGATTCTCTGTTTTTTTAACTTTTCCAAACAAGCACAAGGATTATTTTTCATTGCTAGGACACGAGCTGGAAGCTGAAAGTCAGGTTGGATGCTTACTCATCAATTAGTAATTAGCATTTTGCAGGTCAGGTTCTGTCCCAGCGTCAGCTGTCAAGTTCCCTTTTACTGCAGCCAGGTTAAACACCCGCGTCCACACCCTGTATTTGTACACATAAATACCAGCTACTTCCATCTATGGGGGCTGAAAAGTTACCGGACAGGAAGGGACAGGTCGGGAACAGGACTGAGCGTGGCTCCTCGTTTGAATTTGCTCCTGTGAAAGTGGACGAGAAATCCTCTCACTGTCCTCACAGCTGATAACCCCTTACCCTGAACAGGAACAGCAGCCCGTCCTTGTGAGTCCTGTGAACAGCAGGCAAGATGACAAAAATAAAAGCAGTCCTATCTTTTTGTTTTAAAGAACTCCCCAGTTCACACTTTGGAATTAAAAGTACGAAGAAAACAGTTAATCCAGCTCAACAGGCAGCAATCACAGAGCAAAGAGCTCTCCAGTCGGTGCTCAACTTCACGATGAAAGAGTGATTTGGGAGGAAAAAAAAAGCTGATATTCAGCATCAGTTTCAAGGCACGGAAGGGATTCTCCCTCCCCGGCCACACACACAGATGCCGTACCTCTTCTGGATCCCGCTGATAACATACGCTCCGGAGGCACTTTCTGTTATCACCACCGAGCGCAGACGCCGTGCCGCCCTTCTCCGGGATTCCTAATTCCCCATAACCACCACAGGGCTACACGCATTTCATCTGGTTTATATCTCCAAATGTAGTTTACTGATTTGGGGAATTCAAAGGAATGTACTTAATTCAAAGGAGGTTTAAGAGCATTTGCACTTATACAGTGTTCTGAGGATGAGCTATTTCATAGGGAAGATCCATGTGAATAAACAAAGATTTTTTTTTCTTTGTCAGCTGCCCCTCTCAAATTTCTAATTCCCACTAGAGCAGCTGAAATACGCTCAGCACAAAGCCTCTGTTGCTATTCAAGCCCATTCCTACCTGTGACCACAACAAGTTCTGCTGCAAAGACAGATGACAGCTGGACACGGATCCACTGCACAGCAATCTTGTCTCTAGCTCACAATCTGCTTCTGCTACTGATGGAGGGAGGCTGTCAATATGAAGGAGGGAGTCTGGTCCTTAAAGACTACATGGAGCAGGAAGAGAGCTTCCCAGGTTCCTGACCACATCATGTTCTGCTCCTGTTTGCGCGGTCAGCAAGGTCTGACAACAAGACCAGGGACACATGTCAAGTGAAGCACATTTGCATTCACAGAACTCGGGGCAAAACGTCAGGTTATAAAAATATGGAAAAGGCATCGTATTTTTAAAGCAAGTCTCCACTGAACCACATTTAACCTCATTATCATCCATAGAACATGCTCCACTCTCTCTTTGGAAGTAGATGCACTCGTCCCCCAGGATTGAGCCATACTTTTCCCATCAGTAAGGATTTCTTTCCGGATGACATCTACAACAGGGCTGTACAGATGCAAGCTTAGGCAATGAGTACACACTGCCTTCGCTTCCCGGCTGTGCTGGATGAGAAGGTTGCAGCCCCAAGACCTGCCAGCTTAGCCGACCACTCTGCACATCACTGCAGCTGTCACTGGGCTTGGGTCAAACCCCTTCCTCCAGAAAGTGTTCAGGGAGTGACAGCCAGGAGCTGGAGCAGGATCAGGAAAAACCGTGTACCCACGGGTAGAGTCTGGCCACCCTTCTGAATTTGGAAACGCCCTTGTTGGTACCTGTTATTTCTGAATTTTGCCCAAAATAAACCCAGAATTTACAAACATTTTTTCCCTTTCTAATGGTAAAGAATGTTATGAAGCAGCATGTAACATCCAAGAAACCATGAACCTCACCAACTGACATTACAGCAGGTACAACAGCGGGAAACTCACAAGGGAAAAAGAAAATAAATAAAAAAAATAAAAGAAAAACTCTACAGTTTTATTAGTTCTATTTGAGGAAAGACATTTTTCTCCAAAAATGCTTCCTGTTACTCTGATTAAGTCCATTAATTCACTGTAATGTGAAAGCACTTGAAGCTCTATTGATCACTGTGATCGTCGCCAACATTTTCGCATTAGCTGATACAAGTTTAGCATTACTCTTGATTTTTCAAATGTGCTTTCACAAGGCAAGTCATTACTAAGGATTTTATTACGCACAGCCGCATTAAAATTATTTTTCAGCATTTTCCATTATCTCATTAAACCTTCTAGAACAACGCTGGTTGTCATCAGGTATTCTGAATACTAAACTCAGCCTTTGTGCTGCTTCTTGTTACATACACAAATAATGCAAGATGAAATTAGATTTTCCCCAAATATGCCCAGAATCGGAGTTTGTTACTGACACTTTAGGTTGGGCACCGGCACAAATATGTCTGAGGGAATATCAGTAAGGATGCCCCGCAGGACCGTTTCCTGTTCTTCACCTGCTATCAACACCAATACCACATTTTTATTCATTTCTGTACATCTTCAGACTTCTGCTACCTGGTAAACATAATTTATGTGCAACAGTCCCTGCTTATTTCTCCCCACACCAACACCCAGGTACTCACAGAATGAAACAGCTGCATGCACCAAATTAACATTAGTTACTGTAGTTACATTCGATTCTACACAGCATACACTTTAGTTTGAAATATTTTTTACCATCCTGTGTGAGAAAACCATACAATACAGCAGCACCAAAAATATCAATAAATACACGAACCCCACAGCAGCCGGAGCAGCATCACGTGGGTCAGGATGGCCGAGCGGTCTAAGGCGCTGCGTTCAGGTCGCAGTCTCCCCTGGAGGCGTGGGTTCGAATCCCACTTCTGACATCTCACTTTTGGGGCTCCGTGGGGCTGGTGACCAGTCCCCAGCAGTGTTCTCCAGGGCCAGCTCCTTTCAATGGATTTATTCACTGCCCCATTAGCTGGTGATACCAAACTGGGAGGAGCTATCGACTGTTTTGAGGGACAAAAGGCCTCGCAAAGGGATTCAGACAGGAAGGAGCACGGGAGGTACAAGGACATTTTCCCCACTGCTCTGCAAGCCCAACCTTCCAGTTATGTTGTTGTCTGTTTTCACCTTTCTCTGGGGTATCAGGAACCCCATAACATACAGGGTATGACAGGGCAGCAGCTATGTAAGTTTTATATTCTTAAATTCCTCTTAGTTATCCCCACTGGGACATAGCAGCCAAGTAAACTGGATAATGTTGCACAACGACGACATACCAATCTTTATTGGGCTCACGTGAACAGTTAGATCTTTTAATTGTCCATTATTAAAGGAAGCACTTGATCAACTTTTTCTGGGATTAAAACTGCACACACCTTAGCCACTGCTAGCCACAGGGACCGAGACCAAACCCAACATCCGCACACACTGCGAATATTTCCTGTGAGAAATGTAACAAGGCAAAAAGTACAGAACCACAGGCAGCTCAGAAATCTTTCATCTCTCTGGAGTGGTGCACGGGGGAGTGCTTCTGGTAAATGAGATACAGAGAATGACTTTTTTTTTTAAAAAAAAGGGACTAAACACTTTTTCAAATAAACGTATTTCAGGATGTGAGTGCAAGGAGGAGGTAAAAGCCACAGAAGGATGCTGTGCTTTACCAAAGGAGCAGTTTTCTTTCAGCAAGCCTCTACTAAAGCCAATCTCTCCATCACTAAGGAATGAGGATTCCCTTATGGCTGTGCTGCAGCTGCAGCCAGAGCTGTACCTGTGAGCAGGACCCTTACCGACCAGAAGGGATGACCACCCCTGCACGGGCATACATGAGAGGATGCTGCCACACAGCAGCTTTTCCTTTGTATAAAATTTTCCCCAGCAAATGAACGACTATCACCAAACTCTTCTCATCCTGGTTTGATGAACGTTGCCCATGGACTACAGGAGAACACGGGAAGGCAGAGAACGTCTAATCATATTCTCATCACAAAGCATAACAGATACCCGGCCCTGATCAACACTTACCACTCCGCATGAACCACCGAACGACTGAAAGGGATGGGAACTGCTTCCAGTAATTCTCTCCTGACACCAAACCCACCCGTCACCCTGAACAGAATCAGGTGAAGTTCAGACAGGTACACGCTAAGTAGGTGGACACTGAGGGAGTTCTGAGATATCTCATTACTTCTGGTGCTCGTTAGTGGGCAGAACACTGTATTTCCAACTCCTCGTGGTCTTCAAAGATTATTTTTTTTTAAAACCGAAGTAAAAGGAATGATCGGGATCCCATGGCTCACCTGCTCCCTTTGTCACAGAAGCAAGCCTGCACGGGCAGTTCAAAGCACGGCTGAGCTTGCATTTATCCTACTGAGAAACAACCCGTTACCAGCAGCTAATGATCTTTTTTGCCCTAATGAATCTACCTTGAAAGGAACCTACTTGGGCCTCCGTGCTGCTCACAGTTATTAAAACACGAAAGCAGGACTAACTCTGCTGAGGACATTGCTGGTTAACTCTGATGTCCATTAAATGTCAGCTTTATGGACTAGAATCAGTTCAGCCAGTGCAGGTCTCTGCTCATACTAAAGACGATGCATGCAGAAGCTCTTCTCCCAGTGCAGGAGTCCTGGATCCCTACTGACAAAAGCCACACCACAGAGGGGCAAGCCCAAAGGGTGGCTCTGGCAGGAGGAAACACGGGTGCCTGCAAAGTGGAACCACCACACAGCTGCTTCCGACAGCATCGAGACGCTTGTGACCGCACAGGCAGAAAGCTGCTGCTGCAAGCCAAGGCTGCACATGGATGTCCCATGGACAGACATCATCGCAATACGGGGCAGCTTGTGATCCTTTCTGCTGCTCGTATTTCCCATAACACAAGCAAATGATTGGGAAAAAAAAACAAAGTATTTATTTGTAGGTATGCCTGTCCTGAAGCCAAAGTCTTGCTCCACTTGCAGAGCCCCCTTCCCCTTCGAAAGGCAATGCTCCTTCTCACTGAGGGCCCATCCACCGGCTGCTTGCTGCTAGAAACACTTACCCTGACCTCGGAGCGGTAATTTCACACTCGTGTTTCACTGGAATGAATTTATTTCCCTGTTCCTGTAGTGCTAGCTCCTGCTCTCCCCAGCACAGCGTTAGCGCAGGGTCCCCACCAGGACCCCTCCCAAAGTGCCCAGGTACCACAATGCCCCCTCAACGGGGAGAGCCCGCAAGCCTGGCATCGGACAGCCTCTGAGAAACCAGAACTACGTGCTTCCCCACCCTTCTTCCTCATTAACCAAAACGAGGAGCAGAGCTATACAGCAGCCTGGGCAAAGCAGAAGACACCCAAGCAACAAGAGCGTCGAGATCCTTTATCAGTACCCGGCATGGGTACTGATAACAATAACAAAAAATACCTCTGCATCGCCAGGTGCAGTTCTGTTCACCTCCCTTCTCATATGAGAAACACTCGGTTTTCAGAAGAGAATATTATAAACACCAACTGGAATATAATAAATAAACAGCAAATGTCTTTAAACCTGCTTCTTTATCTGACTGGTGTCAGGTAAGGTAAAATAAAAATTACAATCTCCGCGTAAGGAAAGTTATATAAGTGGGTGAGTGGGTTTAAAAACAAACCACGGATCTCAGAGGGTTATACTCACCTGTCAAAGCAAGTAAACTACCAGATAGATGAAAGGGAGGCTAGGTCTGAATGTGATTAAAGCCTTATTTTTTTCCCCAAAGAGCACAAATTCAGACTTGCTGAAGTCTGCATATTTAAAATACACAACAATAAAGATGAGCTATTGAGTCATCACCGATTATTTTAAAAGAGCAAACCGTTCACGTATAAAGACTGACATTTACAAAAAAAGACAAGAAGGACTCACAGTTAAAGAAGCAGTCTTTAGGATTTGTTCTGTTTTTCTATTTTTATTTACTCTGCTTCATCTCCATTTCTGAATTCCGAAGTATCACATTTAAAATTTTTCTGTTTTGGCTTCTCCTACTGTGGCCTTTAGAGTCTGTGCAAACTTTTCACAGCCCATAACAAGATGCCAACCGTTCACACAGCAGTCCTACCTCTTCAACAGGTGAACCTAAATTAGCGTTATAACACACATCGAAGCCTCCCAGCTGCCCAGTGTCACAAACAGCAGCTTGTTTAGCTCCTTGAATAACATGGGGACCCCAACAACTGGACTAAACACAGTTCAAATTAAGAGGAAGCTTAAGTGTTGAGCTTTCGTAGAGAGGAGGTGAGTACAGGGCACCAGTCTGCCTTGTGTGAGCCCCACCAGTAACCCAGGTGGACCAAGCTGGGGACACTGGCATTGGCCAGATTTCCAGCACCTCCGCCCAGAGTTACGATGCCCATGGCTCAGTGTCAGGACTCTCCCTGGGCTGCCCTGTGATAGCTGCGTTGCTTTACCCTCCTCTTCCAAACAGCCTCTCCTCCATAACCAGACTTACTACTTGTCTAGAACACAAGAACATCCATGCTGGATCAGACCAACCAGCTCAGCATCCTCTGGGATGGTGGCTAAGACCAGCCCTAAGGGAGAAATCAACATAGACAGAGGAAAACAGCAGGACAAACAAAGCTCCCCTGCTCCCAAAAATCTGGGCTTCTTAATGTCAAGGTATTTCTTTGTGTTTCATAGCCTGCAACAGACTATAGAGTCACTGAGGCTGGTGGGGACCTCTGGAGATCCTCCAGTCCATCCTCCTGCTCGGAGCCGGCTCAGCTGCAGCAGGTTGCTCAGGGCCACATCCAATCTGGTTTTGATTATCTCCTAGAATGGAGAGACAGAGCCTCGTGGCAACCTACTCCAGTATTTGACCACCTTCACATTAAAAAAAAAAAAAAGTTTTCTTCTTACTTTTCCTGAACTTTTTAGTGTTCACAGGCTGCTGCAACAAATTCCAGAGCCTGGCTATATATACACTGCCCGAGGAGCCGCACGCAAGCCTGGTGTATGGGGTGGGGATATAACAAGGACAATGCTCTCATCTCTCCCTGCTCTGCACGGGACCGCTGCTCTAACTTACTGCCAAGCGGCAGTCTTACACTGGCCTTAGGATCACAGCATCCATCACTTCTATCGGAATACTCTGAGATACTTCATCTTTCTGTGTTCTGGACTTTTCCCACATTGTGCAAAAGGATTCCTTTCTTTGTCATGAGCAGTGGAGGCATGCAGCGTTGTTCCATAACACCTGGAGAAATAAGATAATTCTGATTCTGAAATAAGACAGTTTCTGGTAATAAGTGCCAAACTATTTCTCATCTCTCAGATTAGAAAAAGTCAGTCAAAATGCAATGATTTGCCAAAAAGGTAAATAACCTTTTGATGGCATCTTCCATTCTTGGAACTATTCTCATAAATAGTTTTTTTGCTCTTATGACACATCTGTTGGATTTATTTCTCCCCTTCCCATGAGACTCCCCATCTGTTGCATACATCTGAAATGGCATCTGATAATTAATCCTAAGAAAAGAGCCTTATCCGTTCCAGCCTTCAGATTCACTTTTCCATAAACATCAGCAGGAACAGAGGAAGATATTCGGAAATCAGACCTAGAATTTTGTGTTCAGAAAATAACCTTGTCTATGTTAAGAAGCAAACAAACAAAAAAATGGGGCTTTGGGGCTGGGTTAAGGTTGCACGTGAGAGTACAGTTCCCAGGAGAACATGAAGATGAATAGAAGGAGCTGAGCAATCACCCGTCATAGAGAGGAACACAAGAGTTCACATGACATGGCTGAAGCCACTGGTGGTGTTCTTCCACCGTAGTTATTTAATGCAAAGAGTGCCCGAGAGTGATATTAAAGATGGAAGATCAAATAGGGACAAAAGCTAAGAGTGCATGGTCATCCCCAGCCTCTCACGGGGTTGGTGGCACAGTGATGCTTTGGCTCTTGAGAAAGCACCACTTCTTCTGGAGGAAAAGTGCAGTAAATAATAATAAAGCAGGTTTTCTACCTTGGTTGATAAAAGGGTAGAAGTCATGCTGGACCGAGGCCATAAAAAGATTACAGGGATTAAGGCAAACACAGTATGACATAATAAGCCCTGAACAAACCTGAGCTGGCCCTTTCGGCTTTGCTACAGTGCAGAACAAGCAATGAATCATCACCAAACATTATCCAAAATCAATCATGCACCATAGCTAGTGGTAGATGAATTATCCCTGCTCCTCAGAACTGTGCTTTTCATAAAGAGCCATCCCTCTAGACAGTCTGAAGAGAACCGAGTACATTTTCTTTCTGTAACTATGAGAACCAGGACACAGAGCTAAAATTCCCATGTAATAAGTTAAATTTCAACAGCTAGAATTTTAATATGGCTAGCTAGTTATAAAAGATATGCTATAAAAATTATACGTGTATTAACAGTGAATTTTCTGATGTTTATAAACCTAGAAAGTGTTACAGAAATAACAAATCAAGAATACTGGCCGCAGGCAAACCAGCTTCCAGCATTCCTCTGATAACTACAATTAGGGAGCTTAGAGAAATCCAGCATATCAGCTGAGCTTCATAGTCCCTACACCTCTGGCTTGTACTACCACGGCATCTTCCAACAAGTACGGAGCAAATGAACTCGATCTACAGGCTAATTTTACAGTCTTCCCTTCAGACTTATTTTCTTGTACTTTCCGGCAATATTTAAGAAAATATTTTCCAATTAATTGAAAGTCATTAGTCACCAAATTATTCCTCAATGAGTCTGGAGCAGACACTTCCTTTTTCCCAAGTGCCTTTGATTTCTTCTCTGCACGCACAGACATGCCCTTAATTAAAACTTTCCATCGAAGTAGCACTAGCTAGACACACAAGGCATGCTAAGGTGCTCTTGGGCTCTTTGCCAGGAAGCCAGCAGTGCTGATGCTTCCCTCCATTACCTTTAAAGCGTCAGCAAAGCAGGCAATTTATTACCACATAAATACAGAGCCAACGACCTGGGGCCACTATCTGTGGCAGTACAGCACGGACGGGGCCGTTTCGCTGGTCCTGTTCCCGTTCCCACAGACGGGTTCATGCAGCCGAATGTGGGATCGGAACCCGCGTTCCTCAGTGTCTTCTGTAGTGCTGTAATAAAATAAATCGCCAGCACGTGTGTTTGAGAAGGTGTCAGGGAGCAGCAGGAACTAATCCCATCAGCAGATGGCTGGATTTGTGCAGCTATCTACTATTCACCACACAGAAAACTCAACCCCAGGCTTTATAGGTACGAGCAGGATGCAGACATATCCTATTGTGAAATGAGGTTTGGGGTTTATCAGGATATTGGGATTTTTTGCTAGGAAATACAGAAAGAAAAGCCTTTTGCTCTGATGTAGTGTTAGGATGTGGGCAGGAATTTTAAAAAAGTAGCGGAAGAGACATCTGAGAAATCATGTCATTGCCAGAAGCATTTGAAAAAATCTGTGGGACATGACAACAGCTCTCCTTACGTGGTACCAGTTCTGCTTCGGGAGACTTCAGAGAGGTATCGGGCAAGAAACTTCCCTGCAGCTATCTGATGTGAGCAAGCAATCATTCACACCTGGAACAACACGCTCAGGTCCCCTTCCTCTCCTTGCTCACCCACAGCTGGAACAAATGCTACTGGGAGAAGCTGGGGGTTATCGGAAGAGAGCCACACGCCCACGTTCATACTTAGGAAATGGTAGGAAACCTAAACAGAGCCCATGTCCACAGGTACTATTTTGCAGTTCCCTACCATAACAAAGTTCAGCAGCAAGAAAGTTAATTCTGTAACAGAGCAGAAGAAACAAAGCATGGTTTATAGCTTCATTCAAACAGCGTCACTTCCAATTAAAAAGCAAAAAAAAAAGGGGATAGTGAACACCATGTGAATTTAGGTCAAAACAGATAATTATTTCTGTACACTTACAAATCCCAAAGAAAAGAACACTGACACATGCTCTCAGCGTTCAGGAACGCAGTTCCATGGCCATGCTTTAGAACGTGTCAGAGGTATGACAACAAACACAGGAACAGTCCGGGACTAACACCAATGAAGAGTAAGAGATTGAGGTCACCTTACACTCGGTGTGGACTCCCTAAAATGGCAGAAAATAAACAATCTCACACTTGTGCTTTGTTGCCCTGGTGTTATTTTCTGTACCCAGAAACCAGGAGGGATGTCCTCCAGCACTAGCACAGTACTGAAGCAGAGCAGAGCTGTACAGCAAAGCACCGATAAAACAGAAAGAGCAATACATCCAGCTTAGGGATTTTGCACAACAATACATTTAGAAAATGCAAAATTTTCAGGTTAGAGTCACAATGGCTACACTATTTTTTGGAGAGCAAAAGCATCACAACAAAGGTGAAAACTGACCTCTTAGTGCCAAACATGACGGTGTGGGCTTGTTTCACATTTATGAACGCGCTGCTCTGCACAAGGCTGGGTCTGTTGACCTGGATGAGAAGAGAGAGAGATATTTTTAGACTAAGCAACTCAAGACCTTGATTTTAATATCCTGAACAGTGAGTGCATTAGTAAACCTCTTCCAGGGAGACTTCAGAGAATACCTGGCAATTTTATACAAACACAAAGGTTAGCAAAACAACGTAAAGGTTAACAAACAAAACCCAAAGCCCCATCCTTCAATGTTTCCAGGGATGGGGCATGTAGTTTTGATGCCACTGAAATCTTTCTGCCCTACTCCTAAATGTTCAAGTCAAAGCAAAAAGACATAGCCTACAAAAAAAAATTCTACCCTAATTTAGTTGATTTTTAAATGTAAATGTGCAATCTAAATACAAATGTTTTTTCATCAGGAAGAAGCTGTGATTACATGATCTTGACTGACAGGAGGACTTTTGTCTACAAACTCCCTCCTAAATTCTTAAGATGCTCAAGGGGACTTCACATCTCCATGTCACACCAGATAAAATGACACCAGGTAGAACATCTTGCTACCTCCAGGCTTGGAAGCGGTATTTTCACAGCACCCTATTTCATTATGGGTTTGGGCAGGGACATTTTTATTTCAATTTGACACTTGCTCTTAAAGCATTTCCTTTTTTGTTTTGTGTAGGGTTTTTTTTGGTTTGAATTGGTGTGTCTCCCTCACTGGTACAGCTGCAGAGGGAACATCCTTCTTCCTTTCCACACCCTCTTGTTCCCCAATCCCAGCCTTGCAGCTGGGTAAGCAGCACAAATGTCATCAGCCTGAGGTATGTTCTCCTTCCCATGCAATTATTGTCCCTGTCACTCAGTAACATCAGTCTCTTTACAGTGAGACCATAACAAACGTACGCTTCAAGTCAGCTGACTTGATTGGGAATTTCTAAAGCCCCTGAGTAAGCCAAGTGTCCACTCCAACTGAAAATCAACGGATTTGCAGCATGCACGTTCCCTGCATGTCTTGGGAAATCACACTCCAGTTCCCTGTTTATGACTGTCAGGCTAACTGGGAGCCTAAGCCATGCCCACCCTGTCAGATACGCCGCTCAGAGATGGAACATGATGATCTTCAGATGTTCTTTAACGTCCCTTCCAACCCAAAGCATCCTATGATTCTATGAACACGGATGCCCCACTCCACACAAGCATCTCAAGCCATTTAGATAACTGATTACACAATGTGGAGACTAAATCTATAAATGCACGATGAAAATCTGAGTCAGGGGTTCCAGAAGCAGCAAGGTTCAAGCTCCTTAAGTTAATTTTCAGAAGTATTTAGGTTGTGACCTGGAAGCCCAGGTCCCATATTTGAAAATATGATCCCAGGAGCACTGGCAGAACTTTGACACTGAAAATCTTAATCCCAGTTTATTCCATCATTTGATGATCCTCATCTATTTCCACTAAAGAGCATCACTCACAAGTATGTTTTTATATTTTAAGCACCTTACGTCAATAGGTAAGACTGCCTTTATGTTCATAAGAACTTTAACTGAAGGGCTCTGATGACTTCTGGCTCTTCTCATATATAAATAATAATAATGTTAGTGATGACATAAGGCACTGCAGTTTCTCAGAAATTGGGACATGCTATTTGAGGAAAACCAAGAGGTGTAAAATTGCCGAGTAGCTGAAGCATCCCCCTTGAAGGTGACTGGTGCAAGTCAGAAGAGCAAGCTGTCGGATATGTCACCACCTATCTCAGCAGAAGCTTTGCTGTCAGCACCACCTTTCCTTTCCTCCAGGCACAACTGTCCTTTTTCGGGGAAAAAGACTGTTACAGTCACCAAATATATTAAACAAAGCATTAATTTGGACTTTGGATGTTTGTTCCCTTGCACAGGAAGTTTTTGCCCAGAGATGTTTCCGACAGCATCTCACTGGCTCAGCGAGGGTAACCGTGTGCCAGCTGAACCTCACCTGCTCTGGTGGAAGGTACCCTCCCCAGGACAGCCTGGGAGAAGTGTCCTCCCTGCCTTCGAGACAGCCGCCTTGAACTGCTGAGAAAGGCTTGTTCAGGGTAGGCAGGCTCACTTTGCACCGGAGCAGATGAGAAATAGCATCTGTCTGCTTACAGACAAACTCTGAAGGCTATGACTTTAAAATTAGAAACTTCTTCGTAGCAACAGTGATTTCTAAAAGGCTGTCTTATGCCATTTTATACAGCAGAACTGGCACAAAAACCCAGTAAACCTTTCCATTTACACCAGATACACTGAAGCACAATTTACTGAGATTCACACTGACTGCAAGCATCAACAATAAGAACACTTTCCATTAAAAAACAATTGCATTACAGTGATAAAATGTAAAATGCTCACACAGAATTACAAAAGATCTTGATCAGTGATGTGGAGGAGCAACAGACTGCACTGTCACCAAGCCTGCAGATGCCACCAACTCAGGGGAGACTTAGGGGCAGGGCTGCCATCCAGGGAGACTGGGATGGGCTGGAGGGATGAGCTGCCAGGGACCTTATGAAATGCAGCAAGGACAAACACAAAGTCCTGTACTTGGGAAGTAAGAAACTCTTGCAGTGCCATAGGCTAGGCAGTGCCTGGCTGGAAGGGTGCTGGGAGCAGCAAGCCAAGCACAAGCCAGCAGCATGCCCTGGCACAGAGATGGTGAACAGCACCCCGGAATTTATTAGCAGGAGCATGGCCAGCAGCAAAAGACTGAAGACTGATCATCTGCCTTTATTCAAAAACCATCAGAGCATTCCTGAAATACTGCACCCAGTTCTGCAGCCTCCCCTGAATGCAAGGAGGACGCTGGTAAACTGGAGCAAGTTCCGCCTAGGACCCCCAAACTGGCCGGGCTGGAGCACTTGCCCTGTGAGAAGAGGCTGGGATGCTCCAGCATCAGTTGTATCACTAATCATAATAACTTTTTTAAAAGTTATTAGTAAAATAAACTAATGCTCTTAAACAAACTTTGCAAGTATGTCTCCAATGCCCATACAAATAGAAAAAATAAATTGCTGTAAGTTCCTGCAACACTACCCAAACACTTTCCTGTACTCAGCAAAACCACCCACTAAACCACGTTTATTTTACTAAACGGTACTTCCATAGAGTTGAGGCCCTTTGAGTAATTCCACCCAACGCCACCAGATTAAAAACATGCAATCCTTGTATTCAGTGTGTCTCAACAATACATCATCCAACCTAAAGCACACCTTCTTAAAACCTACTGACTGCAGGCACTCAGAAAAAAACATTCTGAGAAAATCACCAAAACCCTTAGAGGTACCACAAGATGAAAAAAAAACCCAGAAGAGAAGGATAAGAACACCTACAGCTGGTCAGCAGAACACTTCTGGTAGTTCAGTGCTTTTCCCTGCTCTCTGCCCTGTTAGCTTTCTCCTGGCGGTATCTGCCCTCTTCCACACTTGAGGAACTGTCTAACGTGAACGATCCGCACTGCTCAGAGCAAAAGGATCTGGGTGACACGCAGACGCATTAGAAACATATAAAGCAAGCAAATGTCACCTGAATTTTCAGATATTTTACACAGCAGTGTAGAAATCCTAAGGCACAAAGCAAAGTGATAAGCAGTTTTACAATATTTATTGGGGATCACAACATCTTCCCAAAAGCTGCACTTCAAAACACACAAGTTACGGTTAGTGAAAGACACCAGGATCATACAGGGTTAACCAGAACAAACGTAATAGCCTCTGGATACAAACAGTGAGATGGATCACTGCTGGCCTTAAAGCCTGGGAAACTCTGCCCCAGACCACCTTCCAGCCTTTTCAGCACATTGCACAACCCGCAACTTCAAAATGAAAATAAATAATTTCTTCAAACCTGTACAAAACACGCATTTATTCTCTGTGTAGTCTAGCTTGATTTTTTTCTGTCTTGTTTAATTACCTTAACACCTTAAAATTAAAAAAAAAAAAACAATTAAAAGTTTAGCTTGGCAGCTCTTGGATCTAATTCATTAGTGGCTCCTTAAGCAACTAAACGATAAATAAAAATAAATGAGCCAATAAAATAGAGTCCTGTTCAAACAGAGAAAAACGAAACGTAGTTCCTAATGTAAAGACTGATTTATCTGAAATGCAAATGAAATCTTTAACTGCAATTCTTATCCAGTGAAATGAACCTGACTGCCACCTGTTGTTGATCAAAGGTCAGTTCGGTATCAAGGGTTTCATAAATAATTCATTTTGCCTACTGTAAATCGTGAGGGCAGCCCATTCTGAAGCATTAATTCTGTATTTTTTCATTATTTTTTTCTGATATTAGAAGGGAAAGTATTTTTAGAAATATACAAATTAACTTCATATACTTGACTACGGTGATGATTTCATCTGTCAACAGTCTTTTACAGCAACCCCCCAGTTGACAAAGATCTAATACTATTGTCTGTTATGATTACATTTGTAATCCTGTTAATTTAATCTTCTTACGCTTCCAGTTTTTTCTTTACAAATTAATTAAATTATGACTGCTGTATGCTTTTCATTTGATCCATACAGTTTCCATGACAAATGTTTTCTTCTTCCAAAACAAAGTTAAATATTTCTGGTTTTAAGGCAACAACAACAACAACAACGAATTCCCAGTGACAGCTCGAGTGACCTCATCTGATAATTTTTCTTTCATCCTTTGTTTTTAAACCCCCATCTTCCATTCTTTAAAATAATACCATCACCAAAGCCCCACGATATCCTTCTTTTCCACTGGCTTTGTTTCTCTTCCTCTCCTGCACTGTACAGCACCATATATTCATCTTCACGAGTCCTGGCTAAGAGCAGCTCCTGGCACCAAACCCCCCCAGTCTAGAGGATGCAGCGATGCAGGCATGCTCTGCCACTCGTTCCCCCTTAGATCAGTCACCTTTGCCCAGAGGTAATTCAGAGCAAATCCTCACTGCTGTAGTAGGAGGAAAAAAAAATTCTTAGCAAGCTCTCTATCAGCATGCTAAAGAAATGTATTGATTTTTAAAGAAGATAAAAATAAACAGCCCTTTGCCCGGGGTATTTGCCCTCTTTCACCTTCAGAGCAGCACACACAGCTTCCTTTCCCTTTTCCTTTTCCCCTTTTATTTTTTTCCTATCTTTTCAGGATAAAAGGACGTTGCTCTACATCCTTCAGATCATCTTAAAATCTAAGTTAATTAGAAATCTGAGGTGGGAGAAAAATATGACCGCTTCTCCTTCTCTAGGCACAACTGCAGGACTATCAATTATTTATTATTAATTAAATAGCCACGCCAGTTACGAACAGAAAACAGCACACATACAGAGCAGACCCACAGGGAGCAACCAGGAGTCATTGGGATTTCATTATTTTTCTTTATTTACAAAGAGTTATAAAGACAGCTGAAGTTAGGGGAAAAAATAGAATTTTAAAAAATTGAAAACAATAATAGGCTAAAAAAACCCTTCCCAAAAGCTCACCTGAAGTCAATGAACATTAATGATAAAACCAGATCTGCTGAGACATAAATGGTAGATGCAACGGTTCATTTACAGCTGCTATGAGATGTGAAGCTGGTGGTACTTATCCATCCCCTCATCTCTGGGAAAATCCAGAATATCCCAAGTAAACACAGAAGATCTCAAACTTAATGTTCCTCAAAGCTGAAGAAACCGACATCACCTACAGCAGGCAGGCTGCTGCTTTCAGACCCAGCTTGAGGACAGATTTCCTCCAGTAGCAAATGAGGGTTTATTCTCTGCAGGCTCATCCTGGTTTTAACTCCTGTCCCTCCGTTTGCTGTCCCTTTAGTTGTACAAACATAACATCATATAAGACTGCACTAAAACCAGAGAGCTGAAGTGACACAGATTAATATACCCCCAGCAGAAAAATAATGTTTAAAAACCCTCTAAAAATCAGTATTTACTTCAGAAAAAATTTAACAACCCAGATCATTTGAGTGATGCAGTTTAGAGCACAGGCTGCACTGGCACAGGGAGAGCAGCTGTGAGCTCTGGAAGAGTCATTCCATAAGCAGAGCTTAAAGTCAAAGACAACACTGGGTCAAAACTCCTGAAATGATCATTAAAGTTTAAAAGCTTTAAGGAATGTTGGTACTCTCTGCAAAATTATTTCTAAAGGGCAGGTCTTAATCTGCACAGAAAAGACATACTCCCTCAGATTGTGCATCCCACAGGCAAACAATTCAGTACCGTCAAGAGTGTGCCAGGTGCCCCCCAAGCTGCTCTCAGTCCCCCTCCCCAACAGGACAAGCGGGGAAAATAAAATGGAAAAGCTCATGAGTCAAGATCGGGACAGGAAGATTGCTCAAAATTATCATCATGGGCAAAACAGACTTGACCAGGGGAAATAAATTTAATTTCATTTTATTGCCAATTAATTGTAACAGAGTAGGATAGTGAGAAATAAAACACACCTAAAGAGACTTTCCCTCACCCCTCTCTTCCTTCCAGGCTCAACTTCCCACCTAACTCTCCCACCTCCCCCCTTCAGCAGCACAGGAGAATGGGGGGTGGGGTTGGTCCCTAACATTTCACCCCCACCCATACTTCCTCCTCAAGCTTTTCCCCTGCTCCAGCACCGTGTCCCTCTCACAGAATCCAGTCCTTCACCGATGGTGTCCTCTCCATGGGCTGCAGCTCTCCAAAGCTGCTCCAGCGTGGCTCCTCCCGAGGGTCTCAAGTCCTGCTCCTCCATGGGCTCCTCTCCATGGGTCCTGCCAGGAGCCTGCTCCCGCGTGGGCTCTCTGGGGGCTGCAGCTTCCCTTCAGGGCACATCCACGTGCTGTGGCCTGGGGCTCTCCACGGGCTGCAGGGACAATTTGCCTCCCGGTGGTCTTTTCCCCAGGCTGTGAGCAACCTCTGCTCTGGTTCCTGCTGCACCTCCTTCCCTCCTTCTCTTCTGACCTTGCTGTCTGCAGAGTTGGTTTTTCCTCACTCTCCTCTATCTCAGCTACCACACAGATTTTTTTCCCTTTCTGATGTTATCATGGAGGCACCACCAGCACCAGGGAGAGGCTCAGCTGTGCCCTGCAGTGGGTCTGTCCTGGAGGCAGCTCGAACCATCTCTGGCAGCTCCTGATGTCCTCTCACAGAAGCCATGCCGGCAACCTCCCCACCACCTTGCCACGCAAACCCAGTACAACAGTCTTACTTCTGTCCGATGACGAGCCATCTGAGACGCTGCGTATCAGATTCCTAGATATCATTTGCTAATGCTGCAGACAGAGTATAACACGGTTATATAATGTACAGCAGCAGAGGGAGGCCTGCAGGAATCATCAGTAATTCCACAGAAACAGAGATGTAGAAATAAAACCATTCCTGAGACCAAAGCAAACAAACTGCTCTCTTTCCTGTGTTCCTTTGCACTATCATGAAACGCAGGGGTGCTGTAAGCTCAGTTCAGTATTTCATAAGCATTGGAACTTTTAACAGAAAAAAACCCTTCCTCCTCAGAATAAAATAATGTCAGCTAACGGTAATCAATGGCAGGAAACGGAATTATACAGACCTATGTCTCTATCCAGCCACAAAGAGACCTTTGGAGGATGAAGAAATGAAGATGAGCTTTGGCTGTAGTTATCTGGACGAATTCAAAAGGGAGTAGAGTGAGTACGATTCAGACAGACAAAGCAGAATATGTCAAGCACACAAGTTTATTAGCTATCATTATAAAAAGAGGCATTATGATTTTTTTTCTATTTGTTTATAGATGCTACAGACAACGGCAGTAGTTAAAAATATATGGATTCTGATTTTCACATTGGAACTTTTAAACTAATGCCATTATACTGATTTTCATCTTAACTGCAATTCCAGAGATAATTACTTATATCTAAAATTAAAGAAAATATGTCACTTAACTGTAAAGGATATAAAATAGTAATTTTAATATATCGATTTCTTATTAAATAGGCACTCAAGCACTTTCACTTAATCTAGTCCATGATATTCAAAAGGAGGAAAATAAGAAGAGAATGACATTTACTCAATACAATGTGAAGGGTGTTTACGCTTAGTCGTCAGCTGTTTGAAGAACACAGCCCAAGATACGACAATGCAGACTGTCAGGACTGTATTACAAATGCTGCTTCTCCGACAGTTCACTTACTGAAAGTCTCCCCTAATCACTTGGCACCTCTACCTATTTACTGCTTATATTATCATCAAAAAATCCCTTTCATTCACAACTGCTGTGGTTGTTCCAATGCCATTTGGCATTTTCCATACTTGCATTTTTGTAAATAACGATGTACTCCACTTCTTGGCACCAGGCAGCTTTCATCCCACCAAGCACAGCCCACACCGAGGTGGATTTATCACAACAGAAAAGGCTCCTGTATGCCTGTGGCCCTTAAAGGTGATTCTTCATTAATTTCTCTCCCCGAGTCCTTGTCTGAAGAACGCCGGCTGCAGCCACGTTGTGACAACTGACCAAGTCCTTCTGATTTTCTTCCCAAGGAGGACTGAATTCATGGTAGGCTGGGAAGTTACAAAATTCACTCTCACAGAAGACACAGAAGGCACATTAAATTATTTTACAAAGTCAGCAAAAACTAAAAAGAAGAGAGGATCACCCCAAAACTTAACCCATCCAGAGATGTGATGTTACACTGTCAAGCCTGTGTTTGGCAGCCTGATGGAACAAAGAACCAGTGGATCACACGGGTGTCAGAAATTTAGAGAACACAGAAGACGGCTAAAAGTGATCAGGAGACTACTTACTATATATTCTCTGCCCAAAGCAAAGTTGGATGTATTTAAGCCATTTCTAATAGATACTTACCTAACTACAACCTGTTCCTAAAAACCTCCAAGGATGGAGGCTGTACAATCTGAAATATAACTTTAATATTCTAAACATCAAAAACTCTTTCCTGAAAATAATATTCTTTGCCACAACTGAAGCTCACTATTCATTACCTTCCCAGCAGACACAGAGAATGACTCTTTACCCTCCTTCTCAAAAAAGCATTTCACATATTTGAGCACTGTTCTCATGTCTCTCCAATGTGTCTCTTTTTTAGGTCAAACATCCCCTTAGAATTCAAATTTTTCTAGAGGTCACGTTTCCTAGGCTTCTGATAATCTTTTCTCACATTTTAAAATGCGGATGGCCAAAACTGTAGACAGTATTCCATGCTGAACTGAGTAAAATATGAATTATTTATTATCTGAAATATGGCAACCCTGGTTCTCCTTTTACTTTTTTTCTTCCACAGTAGCCTACATCAGTAACTACCATACAGTTCACTGTTCTTCTCTTTTTTTCCCCTTGTATTCCTACACAGATGATCATTCTCTATTTTGTAAATTCTGGAAACTCAACAATATATTATGCTTTTCAAAAAAAAAATTTATTAATGTGTTCTGTGATTTCTTCAGCCAGCTTCCTATACATTTTAGTGTGAACGTCATATGATTTAAGGCCTGACTAGTAAATAAAAATAATAAAACACCTAGTCCATGAATAACCTGTGGGATCAAAGGGTCTTTGCCACTGAAGCTAGGACAGGCAGCCTGAATGCAGCACGTTTTACCCCAGCCACAATGCTCACTGCCGTGCAGAAGTACAGGAAACACTGCACGGCTGTTATACCTTTGCTGCCCTCAGGCTAAGGGCTGTCAAGAAAAAAAAACAAGTTAGAGAGTAAGAGATTGAGATGATTTTCCCATCTCTTACAGCTCCAGGTAAACTCTGAAGATCACCTACAATGCAAGATGTTCCTGCTCATTTTCTTGACATGTCTCCTTTTCTCTCTTAATTCTTCGAGCCTTCAGCTTACTCTCCCCTCCACCCCCCCCAAAAAAAAAAAAAAAGAAAGAAAAAAGCCAAACCTAGACTGTGAGAACTTCATACTCTGCAACAGCAACCTTTGAGCAGAAAGGCAGCGAAAAGCAGAGTCTGACACAGCCCTGAGCCCACACAGGTTTGCCAGGTCTCCGGACAGGTACCTGTGTCATTCTTATCTTCCTCCAGCAGCACCACCAGCGTCAGTACAAGGAACAGATGATGCATTTCATTTCTCACCGTTCTCTTCTTCTCCTATTTTTGTGCCTTGATCACATTTTTTTCTTCACAGACAGACTCTGACTCACGCAGTCGCAAGACTTCAACCTGCTCCAATGCACTCTCTTCCTTCCCTGAAAGGGCAGCTAACAACAAAACCCACCCGTCTTCAGCTTAAAAAGGTGGAGAACAGAATTGCCAATGTGAAAGACCGTGTTAATAACAAGCTAGAAGGAATTTCAGTAGACTAGACTAGACTATTACAGTCCGAGGGGAGCTACAACGACCACCTAGCCCCACGGCCGGACCACTTCAGGGCTACCAAAGGTCAAAGCCTGTTTTTAAGGGCATTGCCCAAATGCTTCTGAAACACTGACAGGCTTGGGGCATCGACCACCTCTCTAGGAAACCTGTTCCAGCGTTCGACCAGCCTCTCGGTAAAGAAATGCTCCCTAATGCCCATCCTAAACGTCCTCCGAACTAGACAAGCCCCGAGTCCTCGGCTCTCCTCTCAGGACACTCCTTCCAGCCCTTTCACCAGCCGTGTTGCCCTCCTCTGGACACACTCAAGGACCTTCCCATCCTTCTGAAACGGTGGGGCCAGCACTGCACACAGCATGCAAGGCGAGGCCTCCCCAGCACTGAATGCAGCGGGATGCTCACCCCTTTGGTCTGCCGGCGATGCTGTGTCCGGTGCACCCCGGGATGCGGTCTGCCCTCTGGGCTGCTCCTCTCCAGCCTGCTGCCGACCTGCACCCCCAGATCCCTCTCTGCAGGGCTGCTCTCCAGCCACTCCTCTGCCAGCCTGTGCCTGTGCCCGGCATCGCTCCATCCCAGGTGCAGAATCCAGCATTTGCTCTTTATAAACGTATGATTACTGAGATAGGAGATTAGACACCATGAGTCAAATCTGAATATCACTGTGATCCCTTTAAGTAAATAAAAACACACCTCGGACCATATACGCTTGTTGGAATCAATAGCCCATGAGGCTTCTCGCATCAAAAAGTTTATTAATAAAAAATAAGAAAATTATTTTGTTATTTGAAACTATGTTCTAAGAAAACTACACTTGGTGTCCAGCTCCTCCCAGCAGAAAGCTCAACACCGGAATTACAAATCTTAATACAAGAGTGAGCTTGTGCACTGCTTACGTGGAGGTCCCTTGACTCATCAAAGACGGGATAGCTATTGCTGGAAGAGGTTCATAGCAGCACAGCAGAGAGATTACAAAACTAAACAATGCAAAGACATTGAAGAAAGCTTTAGTTTAATAGTCCATAATTTGTTTAAATTACTTCACTTTGGAAATGTCAAGTTTCTCTTCATAATTTTTCACAAAAAGATCAGAGAAGGAGTTTTGCATTTGGTTATTTTACTAGCCAAAATCTGATAAGGAAATTGTTTCTCTTCTAAGACACAATACAGGAGTTGGAGAGATATGTTTGGGCAGGTATTGGTAGAATACCTTACCAATCTCTGCAGGGGGAAAAAGAAAATTGACAAAGGTATGGGATATATGGTCTGAATTAAAGGAAAAAAAAAAAAAAACAAACCCCAAAACACCCAGCCAATGAAACAAACAAAAAACACCAAAAAACCCAACCTCATCTTAACTCCCATTGGTAGAGATTCAAGTCTCCAGCAAGCAAGAATACCAGGCAACCTGCGGGCAACCTGCAAATCCCAGCAAAAAGCTGAGAAAACTACTCAATGTGCACAAGTGAAACTGCTCATGCATGTCTTTCTTGTCCTTACTGCACATTATTCTAAATCAAAATTCATTACAATTATTTCAGAATCCTTGGAAAACATTCCTTTTTCCAGATTCTAGATAGAAGAATATTCTGTTTTGACAACCATGCAGCCACTATCCTGTAAGAGCCTGCAACTTCAACAAAGCCAGTCTTAACTGCAGGTTTAAAGATTTAAAAAAAGACAAAAGTAACCAACAGGCCACCCTGCTCGCCTTCAACATCCTGAGGAATTAAATGTGTCTGTTGCATAGCAGAATCTGGAAGATTCAGAAACAATCCAGATGGAAGCAAGCAAAACCTTGCCGCAGCTTTGTTGTCAACACCAAAGATCAGGAAATTATTGCTTCAAAAACATCAAACTGACCCTAGGGTTCTTCCACCCTCAATTTCCACTCTCCTTTTGAGAGAGGCAATGTTATAGTGGTGCTCTTTTTGTAAGGAAAAAAAAAAAGTATTTAAAAAAAAAAAGCATTTGAAAACTAGAGAATGGAACAACAGCAAAAGAACTTTGCAAAATCTTTGTATCATCAGAATGCTGGTTTGTCACAAAGTTTTCAACTTATCAGGAAAAACACCAAAAATTAAATGTAAAATAAAGACAAATCAAGCAACAGAAACACATTTACCTTTAGAAATACTTTGAAATTCCAAGTTCACCAAGAACTGATAAAACTCCCGCTGCAATCACCTGAACACATGAAAAGAACATTCCTACAAGAAGCCAAATACAGTATTCTTGGGTTTATTTTGCCTGAGAGAAGAAATCAAAGTCTGATCAATGAGAAGTCCTGATCAGCTTGAATTTATGAACAGCTTGGAGCAACCATACACAAGTCAGATGCTAAAATACATTTTCTGAAGCCATGAGGGAAAAAAAAAAATCACCACAACTGTGTAGAGAAGAATAAATAAACATTTCTCCTCCACTCCTGCTAACCTGTAAACAGTTTCTGACCTGTTAGCAAAACGAATTGTTAGTGGGTTACTTTGTACACAACAACAAAGTGTAACACTTTCTTTTTTTTTTTTTTATTTATTTCACCAGCTAAGAATAAGTACCAAAACTGAGGATTAATTTATTATTAAGAGCCTGCATGCAGGCCCCCCAGGAGGCACAGTCGGCAGCTCAGAAGTGAAGCCAGGAAGGATGTCACTGCCCTCAGGCAGCCAGGGTTGATCCCAGCGGGCAGCCTCTACTGGCCACCGCGCTGGAACAGCCTCTCGGTAGGGAAGGCAGCACGCAGTGGCATAATGACGTCCAAGACAATGCCTAAAAACACAAAACTCTGCTTCAGAGAGAGAAGGGAGAGTTCCCAGGGACAGCAGGAGGGAAGAAGGGCAGGATGACTTGGTTTCTCTTTTTAGTCTCGAACGCTGGTAAAACATTTTTCATTCTGGATCATGTTCAGGGAACCAAAAGATGATTTCCATCGTGTGCTTCTTGTTTGGTTATTACTCGCTTACCTCTCTTCTACAGTTCTCTCCTGAACTCTGCCACTTACGGCATCTTATTTCCTCGAAAGATGAAGGGGATGTACCCGGGAAACACCGAGGGTTTCACATACTGTTCCCAGTTCCCTGTACGAGAGGCAGATCAACCATCACTGGCACCTAATTCCTGTTTCGCTGATTAAAAACGCCAGGAGAAGCTGAACTGCGGTCAATCACAATCATTAGTTGGATGAGAAAAAAGACAACTAAAAGGCTTACAGCCAACAATTTCATACAGAAAAATGAGTCACTCAGATCCAAAGCTTTTCCAGGAACAGTGGGCAGCAGCAGAGCACGGAACCGACGGCAAATTCTCCATCAGAGACAGGAAGGCACTCTGCGTGTGCATGTGCGTGCACACAGGCGTGGGTGAGGAGAAGCCTCAAGACTGTTGCTTTCTTGTTTCTCATTAAATCTTTCAGATTACCTGGAATCAGATTTTCAAACTCAATTTACAGATTTCCTCCTCATTTTTCAAGCAGTTCCACTTGCTCCAATGGCCTCAGTTGTTATTTAGTGTGAATTAAAATAGCAGCAGTTGGTCCTGAGTAAGGACAGGGTCAGGGAAGGACTAAAACACCTGAAGGCAAGATTCCAAATACCTTCTCCTGATGGTTTCACATCCAGAAGTCCCAGTCAGCTCTGCTAGGGAAGCAAGGCTACGCTGCTGCCAGGGATGAGAGAGGCACAAAGCCAAGACAGCAACTAAGTGGGAGACAGATGCTTCGGTTTCCTACGGAGCTACTCAATTAAGCTTCACAGAGTATTGCCCACTGATTGCAAGCAGCAATATGCCAGGACATGATGTGCAGCAGTGAAATGCTTCCTAATATCCGAGCCTGGTCTTTTTCTTTGGGACGACACAGGAGTCCATAAAGGAGGAAGAAATACAGCAACTCCTGCAAGACTCTGGGAGACTTCTCAGATCAACTAATACAAAATCAATTAAAATCTGTTCAGATAAAGATGTTACCTAGTCATCTGCTGCTTGGTCAGCTCCAGGTATACTTCTGGCGGAACAAAAATCAAGTGTAAATGGATTACCTCTCTATTAGCAGTGGGAATTGGCTGCAGGCAGCAGTTCTGAGTAACTCACCCCAACTAGCTACTTGTTTCTGAATTTGACATTTTTAAATCATGAGGTGAAAAGGTCAGGTAAAAGGAAATTAGTTGCTCAGAGGAGCTGTTACATCCACAGTCATTACAATCTCACTCCACAGCTGCGATGCACAGACCAAGCGCTGACGCACTCAATGGCCATGAAACACCCACCTTCTCCTACCAACCACACCATTAACACCATCCCCACACTGCTGGACCGAAGCACTGCTGACACAAGCACAGACAGGACTGACAGCGTCCAGGCAAATGCAAAAAAGATGGAGTCTGCAAAATCTGGCTCTATTTTCTTGGGAAAAAAAAAAAGGGAACTGTATTCCTCAACCTGTCATTGCTTTGGTTGACTTAATCTCAGAAAGAAAAGGGTGTGCAAGAGAACCTCCAAGGATGAGAAGTCTCAGATATTCCCACTAAGCAACTTCTGCTTGGTGCTTTCTGTGTGAGAAACAGAAGACACAAGCCACTGGACTGGAAAATATTATTGCTGTGGCATGTAAGATATTAATCATTTTAATTCTTTTCAAGTACCTTATTAGAAAACAAATCTACTTGATGTTGCTTCAGTCCTGCAGATGTTTTGCTTTCAAGCAATTATAATATAGTCATATTGCCTCTCAAGACATTTTCTAATGAGAAACCCAATTAACATTCAGCACTTTGAAGAGGTAGAATTTAAGAGTTGGGTGTTCATCTTTTCTTAGCCAGCTAAATGATGAACACAATTTATTTTGCATAATAAAAACAAGAATAGAAAGAAATAGAAAGAGACAACAGGTCCAGCAGGGGAAGCCTTAAATACAGCTTATTAATCAATTTATTTCACACCGTGGCTTCTAAGCAGCACAAGCGTATGTGTACTGTGTGCCCATAAAAATAACAGGAGGGAGAAACTGGATGCTCTAATTCTTAAAGATGGAGATCACCGAGGATTAAAAGCATTGCATAAGAACATGGAAACAGCACGAGGTCTTCAGCTACGGGATAATGCACTTATCTGAGAAATATATGGCAGAAGGCTCTGGCTTCCATTTTTATTTGTGCAATTTAGGTAATGGGGGAAACTATAGCAATAGCTGTAGCAATGAAGCACGTCCACAATGAACAAGGTCAACAACTGCATCTGCAAACAGTCAGATTACCAATCTGCTAACCTGCGATCCTGAAAGCTCCTTACCAAATCAGATTACTGGAGTTTCTGTCTATCACCCTGACACAGCTAAAGAACCCCACAGCCAAGGAACACAAGCAGCTCCCTGTTCTCAACACCGTAAACCTCAGCAACAGCTCTCTGCCCCTTTCCTGAATTTACAGTGAAACCGTTCACTATCGCCAAACTAACGATACAGAAATCACAACCTGTCTATCCAGGTATACCAACTGCAACCCCATCTGTCAGCAAAATGGATTGCAAAAGGTTGAAAAGATAATTACTGTATTTTATCAACAACTTGTAACTGCAGCTCAGGTCTGTATGCAAACCAGAATTCAAACCTTCTGCCCAGCAACTAGTGAAGTGAACAGAACCTTCATGCTTAAATTTAGTGGGGCACATGCCCCCCCTTACAGGGTTTTATGGTAATTTTAATTTTAAGTGGCTCAGGACTGCATGTAAGTAGCAAACTGGAGTGAGACAAACAGGCTGCCTGCCCTGCCCCGTCTGCAGCCCCACCGCAGGGCATCCCAGCAGACCTGCCCTTTACGGGAACCAGGAGCTACTATTTGGAAGCATATTTGCTTCCAGCAGGAACCCCATTTTGCAGCAAATGCCATTTATCACAGGTCTGAATGTGCTTTACAGAGCTGACACCCTTCCTTTCACTAAGATTAGAATTAAGGGGGTAGAAGATGATAGAAATTAAACACTCGGCATCTATACATGCGGAACTTGAGAAAAATGCGAGTTTACATATTGTGGTTTTTCATATGCTATTACCTCACTATCGTATTTTGCAGCAGCCAAATGCAGGGAAAGGCTAGGGATAAGAAGAGATCATTCTTCCCACAAATACAGTCTTGCCTTATATTTTCTTTTTTTTTCTACACAGTTTACAAACAAAAACCTGCAACTCATTAAACTGTCTCTAAGATGCTGCTGAGGAACTTCTCCTTCTGCCTTATCTCAATGATGCATTTTTCCCTCCTTTCCCTCCCCATACGCTGCTGGGCTTTTTCTGTTAATTAGAAACAAGGTCTAAAGACTAATCTAGCAACAGCAGAAGAAACTGTTCCCTCCAAGAATACTTCACACTGATCCTCTGTTACATGAGAGGAATTTTAAATATTGGAAAAAAATTGCTCACAAAAGGCTAACTCTAAATTACCTACTTTCTGTATATGGAAGAGTGACAATACTTCATCCGAGAGGTAAACTGCAATTTAAAAAAATAAATTCACCCTTTCCATTCATATTAAACTGTAATTTGGGAGTAGTATGTGCAACTGCATTTAAAGAATTTTCAAAATTCAATTTTTCTATCAGACCTTATGAAATAAAAAATCTTCAGAAAATAGCTGAATCCACTGAAGATAAACATGTTTGGGAGAGAGACAAAGTCACAAACACGCTCAAGACACAGCGTATATCAAACAGGACATGGAAACACTCTGAAAGTATATGGCCACAGCTAAAAATACCAAAAAAAGATTTCCAGGGAAGTCACTCAGCATACCACTGGTCAAATCAGTCCCACTGCAAAATAAATGATTTCAAATCATGCTGCACCACAGTAACATTTTGGATTAATACCTTCTCCAGATGGAGTTAATTAATAACAAGTAGCATGAAATCTTGCAGCCAAAATTATACCCACTCAAACCTCAACAGAGGAGGAAGCACAGAGATGAAGAGAACACTCCAGGCTGCACCAACCACCCTAAATACTCACTCCTCCCAAACCATTCCCCATCCTAGGCACTGCGAAGGACACGGGATGATGAATGACTCAAGATGCTCACACCAGCCCATTCACTGAAACAGACTATAGAACTCCAAAGGAAATGTGGCATCGCAGGCCAGCGATGGATCAAACACAACCTACCAAACATCCTGAGAAAAGCCTGACCCATCAGCTCAGCATTTATCCTGTACACAGAAATTTGTTTCACACAGAGGAAAAGCAGAGCGATTCCACAGACGGCTGCTTCTTGACTCATAAAACTGATGCCATGAGAAACTCTCAAGAATAAATTAAACTATAAATCCAATTAAAACTCATCGCTTCAGTAATGAAACAGCATGTAGGTTTAGTTTGTCAAATGATAGATACCGTAGAAAAAATACCAACCACGCTGCCAAGGAAGGAACTGAGAACTCCAGCACTTTCCAAAGGGAGGCACTGGATTCACATCTAAGGACGCAACTGGAGAAGTCCAAAATCAGGATACATCAGTTCAAAAAGGATCAATGGGAAATGTCCCATCAGAGGGATGCTCAGCCGGCTAGCATGCTTCCACTATCTAGTTTTGTGGCCAGACACCTAAGAATGACTCTTTTCTTGTAATTTTCCTAATAAACCAAAAAGAAGTTACAGTGGTAGAACTGAGTTACCTGCACTGCCGCTCACAAAACATGGAAAGTTGCCATTTTCAAACTTTGACTGAAAAATTAAGACACAGAGTATTTACAAAGGTCCGTTTTCAGAAAATAGGATAATATGTTAGGTAGCTACTTTGCACCCATGGATAGAAAGACAAACAGACACCTTCACAGGGCAACTGAAGAGCAGAGCTCTCATTTATGTCAGCCACTTAATAGAGCAATTAAACAACACAGCCTTGAGAGACTTTGGGTACGATGTGCTTCGGCATGCAACCCTCCATCTGATCCCAACGGTCCCCAACACACACACAGCTCTTCCTGCCTTCAGCAAAGGTCAAAGTGTTTTTGAACTTCCAAAAATCAGCAGGAATTTAGCATTGTAGAGAACCAAGCATGGCAATCAGTGAATCCAACTCCACTCGGGAACAGCTTCATCCCCAGGATCTAAAACTACAAAAAAACGTATTAGCATTGCAAGAGAGCAGCCAAAACCACCCAATCTTTTATTGGGATATTTCTTCTGTTTTCTGGCCGAGAACATATTTAGATAGAAGACAGGAGCTAGAAGCACCAGACACACTCTTAAGCCATTAGGTTTTGCTTTTATCACTACAGATGCTACCAATACTAGAATTTTCTTATTTTGGAAAAGTTTTCTTATCATTCATGACATGATACTTAAATTTTCTTAAAGCCCTAGTTTCTATCTGATAAAGCTTTAATTCCACTAAAAATTCAAAAAAGAAATGACCTAATTATTTTGATTTTGCGGAAAAAAAAAAAAACAAACTTGAAACTAGGAACTCTTACTATTGTTTTCTGAACCGGACTATATTTTACCAATCACGTTTTTTGCGAAAAATCCTTAAAAACTCCTTGGGACTGAAAACAGCATGGAAACAGAGAAGGGACTGAAATAAACTTGGATGGATTCAGAGGCATTTGCATTGTAAAATTAAAGTGCAAGAAGTGCGGAATGACAGCAAATGGTAATTGACAAGACAGATCTCGGAGAGAGAAACCTCATGGGAAAACATCATGAAAATGGCAAGTACTTCAATTTTAAGACAGATCCGAGACTGTCAGTTTGTGAGTGTTGATAATACCCTAAAATCAACAAGCAATAAGAAATGAAACATATGGTGCCTGTATTCAAGTCTCCATTTGCAGAGTTTGAAGGTTTATAAATCCTCACATGGGACATTTCAACTACAACGCAGAAGAACAAAATGGGACCCAATTATCCCTTTGTTAATAAAGTAAATTATACACTTAATCTTTTTATAATTAAAACTTAGAATTAGTTTAACATTTTTCCTCACTTTTTTCCTAAGAAACATACATTTAGTTGCTTCTTAATGTTCTAACTTCATTTTTTTTGCAAGTCTTTTTAATACTTCTATATGAAAAGCATCAAAAAAGATTTTTTCTAATTTCTTATTTTTATTATTAAATGCAACTCTATACATAACAATATCAATAATAACAGTGCTGCTTGCTCAAGGGCTATTAAAGTGACACTGGACATTCAGTCCACTGTTTAGAGTCTGATTTTTAAGATTACAAGAGTAAATCAGGATTGAATGAGGACATCACTTATTTCCTACTTGTCCATTTCCACTTAAATAGCAGCTTAAAAACCCTTAACTATCCATTCCAAACTAGGAGAGAACATCTCTTTTTCCTTCACTTCAGTACAAAACTTTGCCAGATGACAGGTCAGAAAGCTGTCTGCTTTACAGGGCTGTTCTAACCCAGGAGACGACCAGGCTGGGAACCCCCTGGATCTCGGAAAGGAGTTTTTATGTGTTCTTGCAGGTGGAAAATCCAAAGGAGACCCTACACACACTTCATCCTCAAGCTTAACACCGCTGTTCTTTTTTTAGCCAGAAGGGGTTTATCTTATTACCCTTCTTAGCTGTGATCTCCACACAGAGCCAGGGAACACCATCCTTCCCCAAGGGACGCACGGGAAACGGGCAATCCACCCTGCTCTGCCTCTCAAACGCCTGACTGCACGCTGCTGCTTGGCTTTATGTATCCTGTTAATGCCAAACCATACCGCTTCCCTTCTCTTAATTCAGGTAAAATTGGCACAGTGCAGTAACTAACCCCACACCCATGGTTTTTAACAACCCACACTGCTTCGCTGAACCACAGGGTGAAGTCACTCGGCTTTCTGACCACTAGCTTTTCACCATCATCTGATGAATAATTCAAGCTTTCTACAGTTGTGCATAAACCGTTCCCTCTCTTCTGTTTCAGGTACTATACCATGACCACTACGAGCAATTTCCACACAATCTCAGACTGTCCACGTTGGGCGTTTTTTCCAGCAATATTCAACTGCGGCACGTGCAGAAGGATTCAGGGCATAAGAGGTGTGAGAGTGACAGGCTATGTTCTTACCAAAATGACAATTTCACCTTCACCCCAACAGAACACACGAGGGCACAAATTACCACCAGCACACTGCAAACGCAAGCACGTACGGAGATGCTCCAGAACAGAGCCCTCTGATAGAAACAGAGTACTTACCACCCAATTGAAATAAATTTTAGACACTTGGCAGAGGTTATTTATATAATGTTGACGCAGATTCCAAATTCTCCATTCATATAGCAAAGTCACTACCACTACTACAGCCTCGTCAGTCAGAGAGGCAGTTGCCTGCACCGATGTAATTACAGACACCGAGGAAAATCTGGTCCATGCTGATACATCACACAGAGCATCTATAAAAATGACTGTGATGAGAGCATTCGGTGAGAGCTATGACCATGGAGCTGGAAATGTTGTTATTGCCTCCACATTACTAAATTCATCCCTCATATAACAAATATAAGGAAGTGAAAAAAAAAATAACACCTTAAAAAGATAATGAGCAATTCAACAGCAAAAGAATCTACTGTCTGCTCATTATTTTTATTCAGGTCACTCAGTGTATGAGCCAATATCAACCAAGAGATCTGAACTGTGAACTGCAATGTTTCAAGGTCATTCCTTTCCAAATGTAAACAGGATTTTAGTAGGAATTAAATTAACTGGAAGAGAATGAAGGGGTTTATTGCTGTTCCAGTAATCTGTTTATTTCACTGGCAAGCACAGTAGAGCTACTTGAAATTTGCAAAGCAAAGGAGTAACACTAAATACTACTGTGTAAAAACTTAAATTTATGCAAGTTCTTTTTCTCCCCACACCTGGCTTGACACCCTGCAAAGCACAAACCTGAGACATTTGTTCCTATCTATGCTGCAATTAAAGTACTCAAGGAGTTGGATCACACAGCCAAGTCCCTCCTCCCTGCTCCACGCACAGCAACACGCTTGCACCACGTCCATCCGCTGCAGTGAGCAGCGTTTAGGGACCAGCCGCATGTACAGAAATATCATCAAATCAGTGACGCTGCACCAGAAAAAGCCTCATGTGCTTTTACAACTGATTAAGAAAAAAAATACAAGCTCATACCCTCAGTAGCATGCATGTCCAGTCCACTGCAGCTTAGTTCCGTGTTACCAATTAGCCAGAAGGTTAAAAAAAAACAAAACCCACATATGGACTTAATTTTATTAAATAAAAATAAAAATATAAACATGTAATGTTTGCTTCCCCATTGATGAACAGAAGGTAGGAATAGTCCATACACATGGCTCAAAGCTGTTAGCAATACACTATCTGACCCTTTACCAACACATGGGAAGAACCTTTCACCACCTGTTGATTTTAGAGCTGATTAAAGGAAAATTATCCAGCACTTCCCATGTGTCAAAATAAAATCAGCCAAAGTCTGTCTCCCATGGCTCTGTTCTAGACTCTAGACCCTGCCGAAGTAACTTTTGCAGGGAAGGGTTAAATTTCTTTGTTTCAACAAGGAAGTACTGTTGCTCTGTACACTTATGTTGGGTTTAGGTCATAAATTCACAGTAAAGACTTCTAACATTAGCACCTGTTTGTAGGAAAGGATCAGAACTAGAACTTCCAAACACAAACAACTTGTACAAGGAGGAAGGAAACAAAAGCTTTGCCATGAATTCCACCACAGCAGCACTCTGTAACAAACTGTCTCTCCAATCTCCTGTCCCAAGCACTGCTGGTTAATACCTCAATAAAAACTGGGAATTCAGTGTGGTTCCTTTACCCAACCGTACCCAAGCCACGCTTTATGTGACTGGGCTCACAGATCTCCAGAATTTTTAAAGTGTTTTCCCAGTGGTCTCCCATTTTTTACAAAAAAAACGTGTAAATATTAGTGTGCCCTATGAGCAATACTAAAACTGCACCCATAATGTCTACAGACTGAAGAAAAGCCAAGCACGCAGGGACGGGCTAGGTGATTCAGTTGAGGGGGAAGGGGAGAAGTTTGGAGCCAAACGGTCACTCCAGACCCTTTGCTGGGAATCACATTCAGGAGTCCTGCACCCTTACAAATACATGTACTCACCACTGCATGTATAAATGCAAATGTTCTACTTGTACAAACTTTTTGTTCATGCAAACTGATGTATAGATTTTCTGGATCTATAAAATTATCTTATCTTCAACATCAAGATCTAGTTGAGACAACATCAAAACAAGGTAACAAAAGATTACAGCTAAAAAAAGAACAGGAAATGTATCTAAATGTCACCTGCTAAGGACTGATCGATACAGGATGACCGCAGTCTTGTTTCAGCTACGTGACCTACCAGCCACATTGAGACTCTTGCATTCCTCCGAAGTGCTCCTGCACACCTCCAGAGCTGTATCTTTGAAGAAAGCATCTTAGAGGGTTACAGTCTGAAGTCCTTCAGGAATAACGTTGCATTTCTAGCCCAAGATCAAGAAGTGGATGATTAGCTCAGTTTCTTTGAAGAAAATACATTAATTTTATCTTTCTTTACGTGCTAGAGGGGTGTGGTTAACAAGGCACCAAAACCAGACCAGCAGAGGTAATAACACTGCCATTGCCATGAATCGCTCACATGTATCTTAAGCACAAACAAATTTGCAGGCTTCAAATGTGCTGCAGCTCAGAGATGGTCGTAATCATTAATTTATCACAATTCAATTTTTATTAAATGGAACAGGCATCTTCCTGAACAAGGCCACATGACAAAACGCTAGTGGTTTAAAATTGCAACAGTCCAGAACTCCAAACAAACTTGAGTAATTTAATCCGGGCATGGAAACTGAATGCTTGATGCACTGAAATTTGCGTGGAGCCACTGTGCAAGCACTGCAGTATAAAATGTCAGGTACAAGCACCTGGAAAATTAAAAGCTGTTTATACCAGCTTCACACCATCTCAGTCTATATTTCTATAGTCTGGCAAAATTTATATTAATTTACCCATCAAAAAGCCATTACCTTCACTTTTTTCCAGACTATTCTTTAAAGTCCTAATAATCATACACTTACACAAAGTGACTTAACTCATAAACCACATGGGTGACTGCTTTTGCCCTCACACAGGTGTAGATCTGGGTCATTTTGGCCATCGTTAATTAATTCACCTTGAATATATTTACAGACCTCCAGAAAAAAAGAGATACTCTGCTTGTCATAGGAAGTTCTTTAAAGCCAAATTCCTCCTATTACCTAAAGATTCACCTGTTTACATAGAGGCTTGTATTTAGAAAACTAAAACCAGAAAACTGACCTACAGCATGATGGGGTATTAGAAGGAAACAGAATAAATAGAGGAATTTTTTAAAAAATTTGGTTTTAAAATTTTTATTCTTCCTCCCCTTGGATTCACTCAGATAGCAAGAGAAAGGTACTTTTGCCATAGTGAGTTGTAATTAAAATAACTGGGAAGAAGAATTAGAAAGCAGAAAGCTATTATAAAAATTTAGAAGAGATGTCAGGGATCCTTTCATGTCTCATGGAGGCAGAATTTCCTCCCTAACAATGACAACCTTCAGATATCCTCAAATTCCATTTATTTCAGTTGAAGAAAGCCCCATGAGTTCCAACCAGTTCCCCAAAGGAGGTAACAAGGGATGACAGGCAGTTCTTCCTTCGGGGAACTCACTTCTACTGTCCATTGCCACATCCAAGCGTCTAAACAATATTCATGGAATCACAGAATCACAGAATGGTTTGGGGTGGAAAGGACCCTAAAGATCATCAAGTTCCAACCCCCCTGCCATGGGCAGGGACACCTCAAGAAGGATGCCTGAACAGCTTTATGCAGTTTCCAGCTACGTGTTCGCACAGCATTTCTCTCCACCAAGACTGCTTCAAGGCTGAGAGCCAGAAGGACACTATGTCCTGTGAAGGTGAAGGTATCCAGTGTCTGCTCCGATCAGAGTTGTTCAGTCCATGGCCTCGTGGTACTCTTCTGAAGCTCTACTAAAATGCCAGATGTACTAATTTCCTCATGAGCCTCTCTGAGGCTACTCCACTGTTTCCATCCTAGAGGTGTCCAAGTCATTCACTTCTTCAGGTAAAACCTCTCAGTGCAGCATAAACTCAGGTTATAAGCTTTCAGGTGAGGTAGAAAAAAATAAGGAAAAAGGAAAAAAAAAAGGAGGTATGACAGTTTGCATATGGAAAAGAGTTTCACAGTCAAGTGTTCCCCATGGACTGGCCATTATCATCCTTTCTGGCATGTGTACAATGCGTGCAAAGGACCCAGTTTATTTTTGCCATGGTGATATACTAACGGCAACAAAAGGTATGAGCAGGACTGCTATCAGTGGTTTAAAGGCACATCTTAAATTATTGTAATTTCTGGAAAAATATTCAAGTAGACAGTACCACAAGGGGGCTTGAGGTTTCATCTAGAAGTGAGATTGACTATTAATGAACTAGCATTAGTCCCATGGCCGTAACATTTCAGTGCAGTTTGTGTTCATACTGACTCTAGAAAAAAGAAGGGGGGGGAAGACAGTCGTAATCCCAGAGAGAATTACTGAAAACCCACAGAGACTCACAATAAGATCCCAAAGGAGGATTAAAGCCAGAAGAAACCAATATATTTTGTCTCCCATCACATCTGTTTTCCTTGCTATGGCTGTTTGTAGTCCTGGATAATAGCTGTTTCCTTCTCTATAGGGATTTAAAACCTGTTACAGCTTCTCTGTTCAGAAGCTGCAGAAGCTGGGATAGTCATTGATTAATCATCTTGGAATGTGCTCTTACCAACAGCATGGATGCCCTGGCTTTTCAGGGCAACAAAACGCGTACGACAACTTGGAATTCAACTGCCAGACATACAGATGACTGGATAGATAAGGTTTACATCAACGGTATATAAATATCCCTTTCTGAAATATAACAATATTAATAATTTAAAATCACAAAGGAAATATAAAGACTCACAAGTGAATCTAATTTCGCTGTAGTGACTATAAGTACTAACATCTTAGTATGCTCTGCATTATTTATGAAATGTGAAGATGATTTATTACTAAGCTTTTGCACAGCTATGGTTAGATTAAGGAATAACTAATAATGTCCTTGCTGTTATTTTAGAAGATGTCTCCATGGAATCTGGTTGTGTTACGCTTTAGTGAAAAAAAAGTTCTGACTATAGTATCAAAGTCTTATGTATGTCATATTACATAAAGGTTTCTGGATACTTACCCATAGAAGTATTTAAGTGAACAATGTTTTACCTATGAATTTCTTTCATATCTATGCGTCCCAAAAGCAGTTTATACAAAGGAGCGCAGGAGACAGGTGATGATTCTTCTCCTGTTTCCACGACTCAAGTTCATAGTGAAATGAATGGGAATTGTATACATAGCATCCAGAAGGTAAAGCATCTCAATTAAGCAGCCATGCTATGTGTTCACATAGCATATTTTTTTTCTACAAATTTGGTGTTTTAATGGGTGAGATCACCCCCTGAAGACAGCCAAGATGGTTCCTAGTATCCCATCTCAGTGGCTGCAAGAACATTTGCAAAACAAAAGCATGCACAAGCAGTACCACTGAATGAGGCACCTGCGCTACATCTGTCCTCCACAGGTGTCCCGAGTGTGACCCAGACCTGCCACAGCTTTGCTTTACACGCTCAGTAAGAAACATCATCTGTCCGTGATGGCAGAGATGCCAACTGTGCCTTCACAGGGATGCAAGGTGTATGTCCCATGCTGACCCAAATTGTTACTCTTTGGTCATTAAACAACAAATCTGTAAGAGCAGATCTCACACGACTAAGGCTCATATGCAGAGACCAACAAAGTTCCCATCTTCCACAGAAAAATGGTCTTGCTTTTGCTAGCATCAGCTTCAGTTCTGCTTAGAGTGTTCAAAATTTCCTCTTTCATTCCTCTTCCACTGTTGATCACTAATAGATATACTAGCAAAGTATTAAACAACTTGTACCATTAAAGATTTCTTCATGTTCTCTGCTTCCTATTAGGGCACTGACTTTTTTCACCCTCATCATCTTCCTTGGCTGTGAAGGTATCACACATTCAGGAGAAGCATTTGCACCCAGAACACAGTAGATATAACCTCAGAGTGACAGAAAACAGAGTAACTCATTAGTCTCAAAAATGAAACAGGACTGAAAACACACCTAAAGCAAAAGATTTGATGAGCTCAGTCTTATGAAGAGGTCTTCACAAATCTACATGGATTTTCATAGAAAAAAATTGACAACACGTAGCTCTTTGAACAGGCAGATAGTCAGCTCTGATAGCTGGAAGCTGAACAAAAACAACTCCAAGCAAAAAACAAGTTATTAATAGCAAATACTTAGGCTAAATTAATACTTGGAAAGCTCACAATGGATTTGGATGCATTCTTAACTGTTAAGAGGGGTTTACTCCAACTTTTTAAATGAAGACTAACTGTTTTCTAAGTGGCAAGTCTCATTCAACCAAGAATTTACTCAACAGAATCCGCCAGTTTCTACTGTCGTCATTGCGCATGTCCCTCTGGTTTTACAACGTCCATGGCTGTGCTGGGGGGATCCTTCTGTTCCTTCACAAGCTTTAAGTTTAACACTCCTTTTCAAATCAGCCAGGTTTCCAATGTTCATTAACTATTACTCAGCCGGTACTTTGTTACTTCAGCCCTCACCCTGGGGGAGAGGTGGGGTGTGAGAACAAGACCCCCATCATATGGGGGTCACAAAAGCATACCAGAAATATATAAATTGGCTTAGATTTATCACTCTGAGCCTAAAAACAACAGCAAAAAGAAAATACAGAGGAGACTGGAACACTCTTCATGGCCTTGAGCTATCCAAGGAGGACCTCACACAAATACACTTGTCACATAACACCACAGTACGCTTTATCCTGCTGCTCAGAATCCCAGTTTTTCCCCAATTTACCACCTCTGGGCTATGTGGACAACACATTACATTGGCTCCAGAGAAGGTATGATCCTTTGTTTTGTGACAAACAGCTTGTTCGTAAGCTGTGCTCAGGACCCCGCTGGGAACTCCATTACAACACCCATCCAGCTGTGGGCAGCTGTCCTCTCTCCCCTTTGCGCCCATGTCTAACCTCCCTCTCTTTGTGTGATGTGTCAACCATCAAATGATAAAGATACCCAAGTGTACTCCTGAGGAGCAACAAAGTGCTCCTTTCCCCTCGTGCCATTTAAGGGCCAAGGAGCCAAACGCCAATTAGTGCTCAGTACAACAGCTGTGGTAGATTAACAGAGGTTTGCATATTTTCCTTCCTACTTCTATCTTATCTGATTTTTTTTCTTCCTCTCCAAACCTTATTACAGGGAGTAGAATAACAAAAAAATAGCAAATACTCCTTCTATGTCCATTTTGATAGAGCAATGTAAGGAAGCAGGAGCAGGAGGTCATCGCTGGCTTCAACGTGTCATCAAGAGCCATAGGCAGTAACCTTACACACCCGAGAAATTTGCTAATTGCATCGCTGCAGCCACAGATGAGCTGTCTCTGTGACCGGCCTCTGCACAATCGGGAAGATTTTGACCTGCAGACCCAGGAACTTCCTGTCTCAGAAACTGTCTGACACATCCACAACTTATGGTGAGATATCCAGGAGATACCTTCTCCATAGCTACATCTCATCTGCAGTAAAACCGGAGGAGCAGACACAAGAACACAAGGCAATTGACAGCCCACTGGCACAGAACATCGTCGATGAAACGAAGACAGCTGTGTCTTCTTTGAGCACTTGAAAGTCTTCCTCAAGAGCTTCGGAACACGTGCAATCCTATCCCAAACCGCTCCTTCTGCCTCTGATGGCAACCGTTTGCACGCCAAAGGAAGACACCCTGCCTTAACGAACATCTGCTGCAGCAGGCAAGGAAGCTGTTCTGAAGACAAGTAAATGGCTCTATTAAACCAGAGTACCCAAATCTCCCGAGTGAATCCGTCACGACCACGCGGCAGTCCTGCGCTAACCTGACACCCAACCGTGCCCGTCAGCAGTGACTGTTTGCTTCCATAAGGCTGTCACCTCCCATACGTGTTTTAATATGTTTTATGTTTTCCAATAGTCACTCAAGAAACAACAGCAGCTCACTAAAGGGTGAAGAAGAAATAAGTTACAGCAGCTCATCAACAAAAACAAATGCTAAGAGACCTTCTTGCAAATTAACAGCTGACAGGTAATGCTGACAATCCCAGACTAATGCCTTCAGCTGTCAGCCTTGGGGAATAATCACTTCCCTGTGAACATTTCCTAGGGAGTTATTAGTAGAGTTTTGGGGGGTTGTTTGATTGTTTATTTTTTAAATTAAATTCAATTTTAAAAAACAAAGAGTATTTTTATATCTCTTTCTATACTTCCATTCATCCCTAAAGTCCTGCAGGGATATGACTTTCCATAATGAGAGATGACACATGTTATTAAAAAGGAAAAAAATGAAGATATTTCCTTAAATTAAGCAAAACAAGAGTTTTGAAGGGAAGACATGCATTAAGAAAGATTAGAGTTACTTTTTTTCTGCCCAAAAAGTAACTACATGCAAACGCTACAGCTGCTAACTAGACGTTCCCAAACAATTAACATGTCAGCCCACTGCCACTCAAATCATTTTATAATTTCCAATAGTTGGGCTCAAACCTGGATAAAAACCAAAGAATCAGCTGAGAGTCCACAGGAACTATACCACAGCAGATTTTCTAAGGATATGCTTATATGCTCTATCAACATATGCTTGGACCATCAAACAGTCCTTATCTGGTTAGGATGCTGAAATAATTCCATCAATCCGTAGGAGCTCTGAAACTATGAGAAGAACGTCGTAATAATGTCATAACAGTAAAATGCAACATAAATAATTAAACAAAGCATTACTCCAGGAGCATAAGGAAAGGCATTTTTAACACTGAGACTCTGAAGGCTTCTGGTATTTTGAACAATTTTATTTTTTAAATAGCTGGTATTATTTTAGCTCAAATCTAATTACAGGAGAAAAATGGCAGGTTGCCACGCACAAAGATTTCCCTCCTTATTTTTCACTATGCCGTCAACATAGGTAACACAAGCTGTTCTTTCCTGCTGCATTATCTTATGGTCTTGTGCAGCAAGGAAAAGGCATCTACTCCAGAATTCATCTTTTTTCCCCATTATTGCACACTCAGAAAAACGGAACTGTCAGGACAGCAGTTTATTCATGACACAAGTCATATTCCAATCACACACACCGACTGACTTTCAGAAACCCACAGATCAATAGTTACTGTTTGGAGGGGATGTCTTCTGGGGGAAGGGGGGGTGTTTATTTGGGAGAGCGACCAGTCACCGAGGTATGGAAACAATCCCACAGCAGTCTTCCTGTCTCCACTGCATTAACGCTGATTAACAGAATCAAGAACACATACAGTAGGGCTGGTGAGTTCTGGGTCTTTAACTACTTTAAAATACATCTAAATTTTAATGATGCTTAACATGCAGATATTTAAGCTTATCTGAATATTCACCTCTGAGTACTCCACCAAATCTAAGTCAATGTGCAAAGATAATCATAATCAGAAGCCCGGTCATTAAACTTGAGAATACCTACGGGGATGGTCTAATGAAAACTACGACAGACTGGCCACCAATAGCACCCCACCGGCCCTTGCTCCGTTCAGTTCTTCCACCAGTGACACGCTAAGCAGCAGAATTTTCATAAGCAATGTTCCATTTCACGGAAAGCTCCTCAAATTCCCCTTCCCCTATTAATTTGTCATTATAATTAGATGCCTTAATACAAACAGCAACGAGCCTCCTCTGAACAGGGAAGCAGTTTCCAAAATCTTTCCCCATTTCAGAGCACAGGAGATGAAATTAACTAAATCACGCCACTTTAAGTGAAAAACTTCACGTTCCCTAACACCAGTAACAAACAGCGTTCAAATGGAATTTACATGTGAAAGGTACAAAAACAGAACAAGCTTTTTTTTTAAAATTAATAAGAAAATCACAATTTCAGAGGAAAACAATTTCGGGGCATTATTTGGTATTTGTTTGCTACTGACAGGTCAAAACACCGCACCTCTGCTAAACCGAAAGAGCTCCTGGAAAAATTGTCACACGAGGGAGCAAAAACATGTCACCAGATTCTCTCAGCAAACACTTTCCTCCCGACGGAACTCTGTTAAATCAGAAACTCCTCTAACCCCTCAGCCTTCCGAATTCCGACGCTGCGCCGGCTGCGCGGCTCCTCGCTCGGTATTTCCGTACCGCGCCCTCACCGCACGCTGCCTCCCGCCGCTCTCTGCGCCGCTCGCAGCCGCGGACCGCGCTCGGACCGGACCGTCCCTCCCGCGGCGGGGTCGCCTCCCACCGCCCACCGACCCGCGCAGCGCGGACCCGCCGCGGCCGGGCCAAGCCGAGGGGCCGCGGCCCG
>VZTO01025866.1:580493-631076 GCA_013400615.1 Syrrhaptes paradoxus
CCGGCCGCGCGCCCTCCTTCCAGCCCTGCGAGCGCGGCGCGCGAGCGCAGCCCCGACGCAGCGGCCGCTGCCGAGCGGCTCCGGACATGCTCAGTCCCCCCGCCCCCGCCGTGCGGAACCTACCACCGGGGGGGGGGGAATGGGGGGGAGCACGGAGAAATAGGGGGCAGAGCTGGATGCTACCAAGAGGATGAGCTAAAAATAGGCGCCGCAGAAAAGAACAGCTGGAGCTTAAAGGGACAGGGATGGCGCCGCTCCCCGCAGCCCCGGGCAGGGTCCTCTCCGGGATGCAGAGGAGAGGCGCTGAACCCGGGGCGATGCTGCGCTGCCCACCCGCGCTACCCTCTGCCGCGGAGCCCCGAGGAGGAGCGGCGCCGCGCTGGGGGCTGGCGGGAGCGGCTGGTGGGGCGGCGGCTGGGCTCTGCCCGCTCCTGGCCTCAGCGCCGGGCCGGGCAGGGTACCTCGGGGCCGGGCCATTTTTTACCTCGGGGCCGGGCAGGGTACCTCGGGGCCGGGCCATTTTTTTCCTCGGGGCCGGGCCATTTTTTCCTCGGGGCCAGGCCGCCCCGTGAAGCGGCAGCTTCCGAAATCAGGTCTAGCAAGTGTGGGAGAGGATGGCAAGCGGCGTTTTCGTGCAGTGTTTCTCAGGAGACGTCTCCATCCTGCTCTGAGGCGTTAGGTTTTGTGGACGAGGCTGGGGAGGGACTCGCAGGAGCTCTCCAGTGAAGCCCGGAGCAGTCAGATGACAATGTGACAGGTCCAAGGCAAAGAGCTTGCAAAACAGCCCCTTAAATGTGGTTTTTCTAGGCTGGAAGGTCTACGTGACGAAAGAAATGCCGTGATCACACTCTGCTTTCACAGACAGTACCGTGCTGCAAGTAAAAGCCCCCTAAGTATCCGTGATTGGGGGTTTCTGGTGTGTTTTTAAAGCTGTGGCTTATCATTCCTTGCTTTCCTAAAAGACCTGTAAGAATAAACACGACAGCACCCCATCATTTTAGATTTCTAAATGTACTCCAAAGCCTAAAATTATGTTACCCTCGCAGGAGTTCAGAGCTTTTGCTGAATTCTGCTTTTGCAGACACAGAAAATCACTGCTGCACAAAAACCATCTTTGCAGTAGGAATGCTAAGTAAGTTTGCACTCAGAAAAGAATATCGGGCAACATCTGCGTCATAATAACTTGCCACTTGGATGACATCACGCATGTACTATGTACAGTCAAGATTACCGTGTTGGAAAAGTTTCGTTTATTTCAGTAGACACGAGAGGAGAGCACTGGAATTTTATCTTAATCTGAACTCTAATACAGCCTTCAGCAAAAACTACTGCTGCAAAAAAAGCTCAGTTATGTGTAGGTGAGTATAATCAGGAAAGGAAATGTTACTTGTCAGTAATGTCAAATAAAGCAAGAGGACGGAAGCAATTTTCATCGCAAACTGACATACAATGGCATCGATTATTAGACAAGATTAGGTAGGCAACTCTGCTGGAGTACTTGAAGAAACAAAAGGTGATGTCACAAAGATTATAGTATTAAAAAGGAAATGAATCATGTTCACTAATTGTCTCTTCATTCTGTGTTCTCTGTAAGCCATGAGGTATGGTATATTCTGTAGCCTGTGCGTAACAGCAGCCTTCACGCTATATAATATGAAAAGTCATAAGCGATGCAGCATGCATAGCTGTGCAAAGTGATGGAAAAAAAAGATTATGTAATTCTTTCACCTGGAGCTATTGCTCTTGAGATAGACAGGAAGGGAAATAGAAAAGGCAGTTTTCTGAGTGCAGCCTCAGATTTGGGATAACAGAGGGCTAATGTATTTCTGGCTGCAGCTGGAGCTCTGCAGGAACAGTAGGCAGCCTCTGGAGAATTTCCTAGAACAGTTTGCACCTTCACCAGCATGCAGCTGATGATAAATCAGGAGACCGGAAGATGTCCTGAGTAGCTTCCAACTGGGGACTCTTCCTGTCTAGGGAGTGCAAAAGACTGTCCATCACGGGAACAAATGTCTGTGTTAAAATAATGGTGAAGAAAACAGGTTTTTTTGAAGTTTGCATTATCGTTCTCCTCAGGGATAGCTATGCTATAATTCTCACGTCTTTCTTTGTCTCTGAGGAATCTCTTCAGGACTTGTCAAATATAGCTGCTTTGACAAGCAGAGGTAAATGTATATGGATCTTTCTTACCCAAGCCATGCTGTTGTGAATTGCATGAAATTTTAAAGAATTTTGCCTAAGATAACAAGTTCTTACAATTCCAGCATTCAAAAGACACCATCATCACCCAGATGCAAATTACCAAATTGGACATTAGCAAGTAAACGGTGGCAGCATCTGCTGTGCCAGACAGTGAACTATAAATGATTGGAGGCAGACACCCATCTGAAGCCAGATGCTGTTCCTTTCTCCTCCCAGTTTTGCTAGGCAGAAATATCCACAGGGTTGCATTTGGTTCTTCCACAGCAACAAGGATTTAAATATCTGCTCTGCTGCTGTGCCCCTATCAGAAGCCAGAAGAGGAACAATTCCTCAGCGCACAGAAAATGTGCAGCTTTGGTCTCCATGAATAGCACAGCACTTTACCAGTCTCTCTTTGTATTACTTGGGAAAGCTCAAGTAAAATCTTTCTTTTTCAAATTTCTCTCCTATAATTCCACACTGCGGATGATGTGAGGCTCTGACATACCAGCAACTGGCTCCAGCTCTCAGACTTTCCCCTCAGTCCTCTGTTTTCTCCTCTCATTGCTATTTTCACTCTTCTCCCTGACGGTAGTGTTCAGTTCCTCTCTTCTCTGCCCTCTCCTTGTGTAACTCAAAGCTACATTCCAGCACCCTTACCTTTCAAGTTCACTGCCCTAGGTAACTTTGCAGCATAGTCAAGTACATCATCTTCCTGTGTGGCAGGTAGAATATGTTTTTTTTATTATTGCTTACAGGACAAAAGTCATTTTCAAAGAGATGTAAATATGAAGTTTTAGTAAAGATGTAAATAAAAGGTAAAGGCTATTTCCTCATGGATTATCCTTTTTGAGATAATTTCTTGTACATCCTTTTAAACCAAACGTTACAGGGACGCAGCACCAAACCAAATTTCATATTATTAGGTACAGGACAATGGAGGGACATGAACAGAGAGAATCTGGCTGTTGGGCTGGGACCCAAATGGGAGAGTAGCAGAAAGGCTGGCACAGTCTGTGTGCATCCAGCTGCGTGCAGGGGAAGAGGAACAATTTTACTAGAAGATGCCATCCAACTCGCTGCTTTTGGTTACGGTTCAGAAGCACAAATAAACCTGGATGACTGGTGCTTCATAGTGCATAAAGAGGCATCCTGATTTTTACTCAACACTATCTCAGATCTCTAAGCAAAAATATTTTTTCCCTCTCCCCTGCCATTGTTTTGTATTGCCCCCGAAATTAAACTGCTTCAGAAACAATTGTGAATGAAGGATGAGGAAAATGAGTTCACCAGAAAGATGAGGAGAAAAGTGCTGAAATACTCATTAAAAATGTATGTCAGGTTATGATGATGCATCTGTTTCACAATTTTCAAAACCCACATCTAATTAGTTCAAAACAAAAATATTCAAGACATTGTGGTAGGCAGAGGGCATGAGTCTGGTAAATTTTTAGAAAAATCAGGGAGCTAAAATAGGAAAAAGATAGAAGGAAGGTGGCTGGAATGGTGGAAAAGGAGCATGTAAGGGCCTCCTGCTGTGGAGGTAGGAGAGGAGTAGGTGTCGGCGGGGGACCAGCTCCCACAGAACCCCAGCAGGCTGGAAGCAGGGAAACCCCAGGATGGGGATTACAGCGGGATGGTGGTTTGGGGAGCAGAGCAAGGGTGGCAGAGATGGTGGCATGTGGGAGAAGGAATGCTGGGCACATTAGTGTCCCTGTTGTAGAGACTGTCTTTGGAGGTAATGAGAAAAGAACGCAAAGGAAGTTGTTAGAACAGGAAAATAAGACATAGGGGACTGAGAAATGTGGGATTCCCATATGGAGTAACTGAGACTACTACACAGAGTCCCTGAAGTGAAGGGGAAAGAGCAGGAGGCACAAGACCACAGTGTATGATAGTACATTTAGAGAAAAATAATCTAAATTGTGCTTTACACAAACTGAGCTCTGAGTTGTCAGGTACAGCTCAGTAGAACTCTTGATCAGTCTCTGAAGTTCTCAGTTCAATGTTCAGCAGCAGCCAGTGAAGCACTAGGCTTCATGGGGGCAAAGGCTGGGCTTCATCTGCAACCCCAAAGGGCAGCTCTAGAAAAGGTAGAGGGAGGCAGCTGACCTGAGCAAGCAGCTCAGGAGCATGAGGGGGCACATGGCTGTGGTTTACCAAATCATGAAAGCAGTAGGTACGACAAAAATTGGATGGGAATGATTGTTCACCAAATTCCACAGTACTGTGTAAACCCAGTGAAACTATTAGAAGTGTAAAATAGATGAAAGGAACTGGTTTGCACTGCCCTCACCTAGACATAGTGGGTAGTAGTCTTCTGGAAAGTATCATCCCACGAAGTTCTGGAGACAGACCTCATCAGCAGGTTCAAAAGAGTGGGCAAAACCCAAAGTTTAGGCTTACACACTGTCTCCAAAGAGCATCTTCCTCCATCACTGCTGGAAACAGTATACTGGACTAGCAAATACCTGTGTTAAATTCAGCTGTTGCAAATTATGCTACATGTGATCCCCAGGATGGATCAAACCCATGCTTTCAACCACAAGTGTGATCTCTGTTCACTCTAGACATAGCTAATGGTGTGCTGCTGTGTTCTGTAAAATTTAAGGATAATGCAGCAAAAACATTTACGTTTGATAACCCAGGATGTTATATAAAAAATCCCAGTTTCACTATTAATATTCATTCAGCATGACTGGCAAAAGCCTTGGGAGGTTTGGTATAAACAGCTTGCTCTGCACTGGAATTCACAATGGCCAAAATCCTGTCTTCTGTACAAGTCCTGAATACGTAATAGATATCTTGCTAGGGACATTTCTACAGGTGAGTCTAACCACATCCCACAGCCCTTGACAACTGGTGACTGTTACCCTCCATTTACCATGCAAGGGGCTCTGCTACCATACACTCCAGAGGAAATGGCCAGTGGACATGAGTGGTTTGAAGCACTTGGATATCCATCCTTCTGAAATCTTTCAAGTATCCTTCCTTCTTCTTCCCTGACCATGGCAAACAGCCATTTTTGCTGACAACGGGTCTGTCTGTGTCAGTGGAAGGCTGAGCAGAAATTTTTGGTCCATGAGAGGAAACAAATGACAAATGATATACTTTCTACAGCCTCCTGCTAGAGGAGTTTGATCAGAGCTAAGCGGAGGGGTTTCATCCTGCTATTGCTACACAGAAAGTGCACTGACAGCAATGAAAGGGTTGCCTGGTGAATGAGTCTACATTCCTTCTTTAAAAAGGGTTTTGGATGTAAGAAGTAGAATTTTCAAGAGAAACAACTCAAAATATAGCTGAATTTCAAACTATAAGTTTCGTATTAATTCCTTATTGATGTGAAAGGAAAATAACCTTATATGCTAACCTAGGAAGAATACAGAATGTGTTGTTACTCAAAGTTCAACATTTCCAGCATTTAATTTTTTTGGTCATATTCCCCTCAGACACTGTCTTCACTATAATCAATGTTTTTTTCCCAGTCAGTCTGTATTAATCTACTTTTTACTGCCCTCTGTGGGCTTTGAAGTTTTTCTTTTTTTTTTCCTTAGACATTGGAATTTAAACATCCATCCCTGATTTCTTTAACTGAGAGTTCTGCCAGGCATTTGGGGCCTTGGAGGTGAACATTTTAAGTTTGTGCATGTGCTGTACTCAGCAGTACGTAGGAAACTTATCCAGCTCATGGGTTACTTTCCCACTTTGTGCAGATTTGTATACCTGAGATTAATTTGCTTCATTTTCAAAGACGCCAATAATTGAGCAGAGTGTTATGAACAAAATCACAGGCTTATATGACTATATAAATGTATAAAATGTTTCAGAAAGATTTTCTTGGTATATAAAAAAATAAATCATAGACCAGTTCCCGCCTTCTTCCAGCATTACTGAAGTCATGCCCCTGTAAAACAGAAAATCATAACTTTTCTATTATTTAATTATTATAGGGCATGCAAGTTGCAGCAGACATTATAAAACCCAAAATAAATAGAGAATATGAGATCTTTATGTGGGAAGAAGCGTGTGCATGCAGCACTCTGCACCAGGAAGCTGCCGGAAGCATCTGTCGGAGAGCAGCGGTAACAGCAGAGGGCTATTAGTGCTGCTATTAAAAACAAAAGGGAGAAGTGCAGCACACTACTTTGGGATCAATATTTAATCTAATGTGGCCCCTTGGTTGCTCTCAGTAATCTCCAGCCGGTCATATGGCTGTTCACCAGAGAAGGTGAGGTGAGGTCTCTGGCAGTGGTGTCCCTGAGCCATTGGTTGCATTCTGTAGATCAGTATGGAGACTAGAAGCATGCTGAGGTCACCCATGATTTCCCAGAAATCATGCATCCCACTACTGTAGAAACTAGCAGCAGTCAAGGTACGATCATCTTGACAAGGAGGGCCTCCGGTAACCAACAGGCAATATACCCTGGGGAAAAAAAATGCAGCTGCAAGTTTTCTTTGGAACTAATTAAAAACTTCCTTTCCATGCAATTGCCAGGTGGATTTATTAAAGCAAAACCCATTATTAAAAATAAAAAATAAATAAATTACTGTCTTCCATAGCCTTTATAAAAAAACTTGCTGAAACTAACAATAACTCACAGATACTGTTCTAAGGAGAATTAGTCTTAAAAGGAAGACATGTCAGTGTTTAATAGAACCTTATGAATTTTCAATCAGTTTTAGGAATTACGGTTTTTTAACCACCTAGAAAACTGGTCCCAATATTTAAAAAAAAAACAAAACACACCACAAACTAAACCAAATTTAAAAATAAAAGGGGAATGTTGTTTCTTAAATATTGCATTTAGAAAAAACGCAAAGATGCAGTAAGCCAAAAGATAAACTGCTTCCAAACTGATGTAAGAATAAGTGCAAAATTTAATTTCAAGCCACTGGAGAAAATTATTTTAGCCAAGCCAAGATCTACATCTCTAGCTTATGTGCTGTTATATAACGACACGTAGGCTGCCCAAAAATAGCTGGTCAAGGTAAGTAGTTGAAGTTGCATTTTAGTTAGCACCCAGCAAAAGGAAGGCACTAAAGGGACCACGAAACATTCCTGCATTGCACACTTTGCCGATACATTAATGAAAAGGAAGGAATCTGGCCACCTGGTCAGATGTTCCCTCGAGATTTCACCTTGGGAGTAACAGGCAGAAAGACTTTTGCATGTTTTGTGCGAGCTTTAAGAAAAACTACCTAGAATGGAGAGTAACCTACAACCGCTAGTTGTCATAGGCATCCTGTGGAGTTATTGACAAAGCACCAAGCTGATGGAAGATTTGCTGTTGGTGCTGGGGAGACCCCACGGGTGTGTTAGGGTCAGAAAGAACACAGCCCTGCTTGTCTGGTGTGGGCAGCATCATAATACCACTGCACTTCTGTCTGGATGAAAAAAAAAGGAAAGACTGGATTGCACAGCTGACATGGCTGCTACCAAAGAATGTAAATATGTCTCAGCTGCTGAAAATTTCTTGTTCAACTCCAGCTTTGTTTGAAGCTAGACTGGAGAAATACAGAAATAGACAGGCAAATTCTCCAAGTACCATGAAAATGCGGAAGCAGCTTAAATAAAAATTAAAATATTCAATCTTTTGATAGAAATTATGTAAGAAAATTCTAAATGAAATTTAAAAAAATAGGAAAAAATTGGGGATTTTTTAAGGAACAAAAACCCTGATGTTTCCCTTTATCAGAAAAAAAAACAAATAAGAAAACCCTCCATCACATTTTGATCTTGACATTACAGAGCCTGTTTATCTTTTATTTAAAGTACGTTTAGGTAACTTTTTAAAAATTTCATTTCAAAATTAAAAAAAAATGACAAAAGTGAGATATTTCAGATTTTATTAATTCTCTGTTGAAAAGAAAGGTGGAGAAATACAGAACTGTTTCCTTTATTCAACCCAATTTTTAAAAGCTCTTTATCTTGCCCCTGTGTTTTTGTTACAATCCTCAAAATAAATTTTCCCATTCTATACTTAACACCTAAATGTCTATAACCACAAATTCTTGGTTCCCATCCAATTGCTTTGCTGAATGATGCACAGAGAAATGACTGCTGCTAGCAATGCATATTTTTAGGCAATATTTAAGCCGATACAAACAGGATCTGCGATTGTTTCTCTGTATGCTGCTTTGTTTGCTGCAGCAGAAGCCTGCTGTTTCTCAGCAGGCTGGAAACTTCTGGCATCTTCTCCTTCCAGGTCCTGCACTGCAAATAGTTTCTCCTAAAAATGAAGACAAAGCATTTACAAAAACAAGTAAAAGGGTCGCAGGTGCAGATTACTGGCTGTTTTATTGTGGATTTTCAAAGATTCTGAGTCACAGTAGCTATTTTTAGCTGTGCTTTTAGCCACTTTTTCTGCTACATCACCTAGATGGAAATTATTTTAATAGTGGTTTGATCTGGGCACTCATTTGAGTTTCGATCCTTTGTCAGATAAGTTAATCTCTCAAATTTCTTTCAATACACAGATCTCTAGTTATCTGATTCCTGAACTGTTAAGCTTGCATTTCTAACAGTTCAGCCACTGTTTGCTTTAGGAATTTGCTGTGCTACAGAAAGTAGTACGTTAAAGCAGGGAACTTTTTAGAGACAGTAAGGATATTTTACAAGAAGAGTTGATAAAAATAAACCGTGAAAATTTTTACAAAACCTCCAGCTGCTCCCATGTTATTTTGACTTAATTATAAAACTAGTTTAATTTTTAAAATTTTGCCATTTAGATGCAATTAGAGCCTTTATTCCAGGGCTGCTCTTTGCTTTTCCAATACGCGCAGTTGTAGTACAATGATATGTTGCTTTCTCCAAAGAGACCTGGAAAAGGGGAAAACTGGAAAGGATGGATAAGCAGAATTCCAATGGCCATTGTTGGATCTTGATGCTGCAGTGGGCAGCTGCTATGTGTTCCTGTGGATTTCTTCTGTCTTCTCAAACTGCAGTTTTACAGCAAGCTAAAGCTGTTCTTTAACTGTAAGAGAACATGTGAATAGAAGGAAGCACAGCACAGCTGTACAGACCCTGACAAATAACACCAGCTGTAACTGTAATTGAGAATGCTCATTTCAGATCCTCCTAGGGAAGTGTGTAGAGAGGCAAATTCAATAAGAGTTCTTCATTTGGGCACAGGATGACACGCTGCATTCTTAACTGAGTTTGTGAGCATCAGTGCTGACATTTGGTAGCAGAATAAAAATTAATTGAAGACAAATTATAGAATCACAGAGTCACAGAATGGTTGGAAAGGACCTTAAAGACCATCGAGTTCCAACCCCCTGCCATGGGCAGGGACACCCTCCACTAGCCCAGGTTGCCCAAAGCCTTATCCAGCCTGGCCTTGAACCCCTCCAGGGATGGGGCATCCACAGCTTCTCTGGGCAACCTGGGCCACTGCCTCACCACCNAATAATGATAAATTATTATGAATTAGTAATATTATTATGAGTAAGGAAACCTAGCAATTTTTAATAGAAATACAGGGGGGGTTTGTTGTTGTTGATTTTTTTTTAAATTATGTCTACATTTTTTGCAATTTTGTGCCTCATATGGTCACTTCCTGAATTTTGTTGAACTTGATTTTTCTTTGCCCCCCTTTTCTGATTTTGAGTATTCTTAGCTACCTAAACCAAACCTGCATGGATAAATAGGTGAAAACCATGAGACTAAATGATTTGTCACCATTATTTTAGGGATATTTAAGATGAAACCACTTTTGAAGATGTTGAAATTACTTTTTTTCAGCCAAAGAATTTGAAGAGAAAGGCTCACAAACCTGTGCTCTATAGTTAGCAAACCTTACACATATTCCATCCCACTAAGCCAGCCCTTGAAATCAATACCTTATTGATATAATTCATATCTCTACAGCTACTGTTTCTGTCTGCATCCCTACATAGTAAAATATCAATTGCTCAAAGGCTTTAGGTCATCTTAAGAGCAAAATTTGAAAGATGGCAATTAGAGGAAAAAACTCAAGTTTCCAGAACTTTTTGAAGTAGGAAAGTAATATGAGGACCTCTGAAGGATGAAAATGTTGCACAAAACCTATAAGGAAAAAAAGAAAGTTAAATTTGTTTGCAAGAGAAAAGCAAGGTACTTTGTGACAAATGTTTCCTTCATCGTTTAAAGCCATGTAACCAGAGAGGAGATCTACAAGACTTACCGCAACCCTTGTCCAGGAATGCTGAAAGGCTCTGAAAGCCCTGTGATATTTCTGTGCCTAATTCCTTCATCAGGTGGGTCAGAATATCATAAATCAGTGCAGAATGGTGAACTCACTTCTAGAGTGAGCTGTTTAAGACAAGGGCTAAGCTTAGTCCTTTCTAACTGTTAACACAATATTTAAATTATCACTAGTATTTTTTCCTTCACAGATTTTGCTCAAGTGTGTGTTTATTCAGGAAATATTTCTCTGCACCAGCTGTGTACAGATCTGCCCTTTACCCACCTGTGTCCCAAGCCATCTGGACACAAGCATGCTGCAGTCAAAAGGTGTTTGAGCTAAAAATCCCCCAGAAACAGAGTGTTTTGGGACAGGGCTTCCACCTGCCTGTCTTGGGGCTAGTGAATGAGGCACAGGTGAAGCAAGAGGCTACAAGCCTAGGCTGGTGTTTAATGTTGGATAATGGAAAGAGTCCAGGTGAGAACTTTCCTGCTTTTTCCTTATAGGTGAAAATGTGAAGGTTGGAATTTGGATGTGACAGCAACCACGTCGCTTGTTCACACAATCCAAAGAAGCTTTTGGGCAGTGCAGGGACCCATGTCTCTATTCCCTGTGCACCAAATAATCTGGCATTCCCATGGGAATCTCCTCGGATGGAGTTCTCATCAGAGTTACGTTCTAGCTCCTTCCCTAATATTTCACTATCCACGGAAAGAAAATAGGAGAAAATTTCACAGGGACCATAAGTGCATATGAGCACAGATGCATACCTGTACGAACACTTACTTGTCCAATTTACTCTTTTTTGTGGTGGATTAATTGACAGGGAAATATTATCTCCGAAGAACATTTCTGCAAATTCTAATTATAGCCTGCGGTTCTGTTAGGTACACTCTGAGGCTGAGCACTCAGGATATTTCCTTTAACATTTGCTCTGTTTGAACCAACAGATCAATGTTCTCTGGAACTGTAATTTTTTTCCCCTGACGGTATAGTACAAAATATTAAAAAACAGAAAAAGCCCGTCTCACTGAAGCAGTACAGTGAAAGGGCTGATTTTCAGTACACTTCCGAGCAGCCTGGCATTGTACATGCAGGAGTTTGGGGCATGAAAACTGAGAGTGTTGGCAGCTCACTGAACTGCAGCCGCAGGCTGGCTGCCGACTCCGGCACTGCCTAATGGGAAGCTCAGAAAACTGTTCAGAGAGGAATTTTCAAATGGACCTTTGTGAGGTCCAAGTTTAGTGTTGCTATGCTTTCATATACTTTCAGTAAGGGGACTGACTCCTTAGATGACAAGGATTCACATGTGCAAAACATTTCAGAAAAACCCGCGATCCAAGCAAAAGCAGTTTGAATTGAAAGGTGGTGAGATTTCCCAATGCCAAAAAAGAATGCCTTAATGTAGACTGTCTTGAGTAATTAAATGTGTTTCTCCCCAAGAAACAGGGAAATGATCCTTTTATCCTGCTTGTAGGCACAATATTGTATAATAGTCCTCTAATTAGTTGTTTTTGGAGTAATCATATGAAGTGAATTATTCAAAGCTGTGAATATCTAGGCTGACTGAAAGAAATAAGCTTTCAAGATCTACATCTTCATGCCAGAATGAAAGGTGGATGGCATTCTGCATTTCATTTCTCAGGAGAACAGGGTACTTCATTGAAAACTTAGATGGTTCTCCCAAACAAAAGTCATCTGGTCATCTACCCTGGGCTACACCAGAGCTTTGACTGCAGGAAAAGTCCCTTACCATTAAGAGAGTTATCCCAGGAGTATAAGCACAGGATGTGGCTTTTACCAGCTTTTCTTCTCCTTTAAAAGAGATCATGTGTGCAGACCCTTTGGACTCTGGCGTTAGGATCCTAGGCTTCGGTCTATATTCCACAGTTTTAAAACACAGTTGTGTTGGAAATTTGTAAAGGAAAAACCATAATCAAACTGTAGATTAGCATAGCTATGCAGGCAAAAGCCACTGTCATTTCAGCCGAGACTAATTAATGTTACTTGGATAGTGATAAACTCAGGGGGAAAAAATCCTTTTCTGGCACACACACTGTCTCTGTTCAGCACTGGCTTCCTGTGGTGTTTTTCATTTTAGTGGTTAATATCGCTGGAGCATAGATTTACCCGTCATCATATTCTTGTAACAAAGTTAATGCGTTTTGGTGACTCCAGGCTTTTCTTTTCTCCAGTGCTGTTCAAATTCAGTTAATAAACCCATGTAAATAGATATCCAGGGTCTATAAAACCATTGTGGAGGAGGTCATCTAACCTGACATCTCTAGATCATCTAGCCCTGAACACTGTGTGGATAACCATGAGGAGCAGACTGAGTACAGATTTAACATTAACACTTCATGACAACATTTAGACAAAAGCAAAATGGGAATTACTACTTTTGTCATTAATTTTCCATGTTTTCCTAAGTATCTTAAGTTCTTGGGCTTTTTAAGATATGCTTCCTTAAAATTTCAAAGCAGAGATTTAATTCTTTGTTACTACTCTTGATAGTCACAAACCTGTGGATTTTTTTCAGAGGTTTAGTAGTCCATGTGGTTTATTTACAATAAACTTATTTCCTTTTTATATAATTCATTCTACAGTGTTTGAAACTAGGTCAAGAGAGAAAAATGAAACCAAAGATTTAGAAGGTGTCAGTGCAAATTTCTGAAGAAAGCTTTTAGAATAGATTTAGAGCTCTCAGTGAGGAGTGGATCTGAGCTATCATGAGGAAAACAAGCACCACAGCACTTACTGTGCTGAGTAGGACCTGCTGTCTCCAGGAAGTTACGTCAGAAATGTGTGTTTATGATGTGCATGTTGGAATTTCATTTACTGTGAAGTAGTTCAGTACTTCACAATAACCTTGTAGGAATAAACAGCATTTCCTTTCTTTATTTCTAAGTTTAGAGTCTGGAGTACAACTAAATGAAGGAAGGCTTCTGCTAAAAGCGTTCACTAAGTAGAAAATGTGGTTCTTAATTATTTTCACTATGCTGCTGCCACGTGCTGGTAACGTCCAAACTCCCTAATCACCTGAGGGTGCGATAGCAATGTTCCTTATACCTACAGATCTGTTCTGGCAATGACTAGAAGTATTTTTTCAGCCCCTGCAATGATGAATTTATCTTACGGAAATCCTGCCAGGATTCACAGACATGGCATGCTTCTTTTTTTGGGGTGAAGGGACAATTTAAAACCTGAACAGACTGGGTTTACACAAGAATACAGCTAGAAGAGAAGGAGATGTTGTCATCTCTCCTGTCTTCAAACAGCTTGAGCATCCACCCAAAAATCAAAGGTCTAATTGCCTCCCCTGCCCAGCAGCCTTGGATCCCTGTCTCCCACTTCCCTGGTGGATATGCAGCAGTCAGACTCCTGGGCAATCTAAGGTGAAGTGCTGTGTTTGTCTCTTTTGGAGAAGCTGTTTCATTCTGCTTGAAATAATCAAGAGCTCCACGGACTGTTAGTGAAACCGGGAGCGTTACTCACTGCTCTGATGGTGGTGTTCATCTGGGACGGGGGATCCTTGCAGCTGATGGATCTGCGGGCGTGTCAGATTGGATAAGCTTTGGAGCAAAATGCACAAGTTTCCTAAAAGTTGGAAATTTAAAAAATTAAAAACCTCAGAAACCACAGCTGAGGATGGATGAAAAATGCCTGACTTCTCTTTACTGTGTTTTCATAAAGGCTTATGAACAGACCTGCAAAACCTGTTTTCCCTCACCTCCGAAGAAACGGGGAGGAAAAGCCTTTTGAAAAGAAAGATACGGGGATTGAAGAGTCTGAAGCAATTTGTCGGTGGCAGATGACATCCTTTCTTTATTGCAGAACAAGCTTCAATAAGATTAATGAGAGAAACAAAACAAGTTTAATAGAGAAATCCTGTAGGGATCAAATGTTCATGCTATGCATCTCCGGTTACCATCTAATCTTCTTGCAGCTGATTAGATTGTTTTATCAGAAACCCGGGCAGAAGTGTGGTGGTTGATGGAGCCCAGCGCGATATTTCCAGATTAAAGCATGTAAGAGCAGACACAGGTCATGGTGACTGGTGTGGCTGGTGCGCATGCCAGCAGAGTCAATACCGCTGCGTCCCCACGAGCTGTCACCTTCCTCTGCTGCCATTTGGATGCACCAGTTTAGTGGGAGGTTGCTCAGATAATGTAGAACGATAAAGTCTCAGGATTTGGTCTCACACCAGCAAATAAAGGAAATTTTTTTTAACTTTTTTTTTTTTTTAACTGAGAGGCCTAAAACACATTCATTTAAAACCACCAAAAAGGAATCAGCTAATAAGCTTTCTCAGTTATGCGTGTTGATTTTTAATAAAGTTTAAAACACAAGGGAAATTACAGACAGGAGAAAAAAAAGCTTCTCTTAAGCAAATATTTTGAAAGGGCAAACTCCCCATCAACTCTCAGTCCTAGGCAAATAATAGAATGTTTGACATCATCATTAATAAATAATTATTTTCCCCTCTTCTTAATATCAACTTTTTTATGAAAAATAGATCTTCTCAAACTAACTTGATTTTCTCAGATTGTAGATCTCAGAAATGTAATGCTTTAAATTCAGTAATTTTTTAAAATTCTGTCAGGCATTTGCCCTCAAAGCATCTCACATCTTTATTAGGAAACTAGAATCGCAATTATAAACCTACCCTGAAAACATTAAATGGATTAAAAACTTGCTAACTAATGGCTTTCAAAATGAGGTTGTAAAGAGGAAATGCTTGTGCGGTAATGTGCCTAGAGATCTACAGGGATTTGATTTGAAATCTGTGCTATTTAATGGTTTTGTCAGAGAAGAAAGAAAGAAAAAGAAAGAAAGAAAGAAAGAAGAAAGAGAAAAAGAAAAAAGAAAGAAAGAGAAAAAGAAAGAAAGAGAAAGAGNCCTCCCTCTAGATCTTAGTATATCGTGTCAGGACAGAGCGAAAGTTTGGCAAACAGTGCAAACTGAAAACAACGTGATCTACAGTGATGTAAAACCCAGGGTAGTGACACACACGTACAAAACACAAACTTCAAATAAACATGATACTGTTGAGAGAGAATTTTAACAGAAATGCATAGGGGAACAAGGCTCTGATGATAATGAAGAGTCGTTCCTTCTTGAATCTTGTCAGAGGTAATCTCTTAGAAGGAAAGATGCCTTGTACAGCGTGGGACAGACCAGATCTCATTCATTCAGACTTACATTCCTCTAAGCAACAAGATGAAGCCTGAAGGCAGAAATATTACCCCCTGATGTAGAATAACCCTTGCCTGCTCTGTAGGGTTCAAGTACAGAAGAATACAGTCGCATTGCTGAACACCTCTAGAGCTTTTATATTATAGAAATGTTTTCTGCAGGGCTGCTGCTCTCCCAGGTTTTATTTCATCGCTAACAATGACGAAGAACCAATCAATTCTTCCTTCTTCCCCCTCAGCCCAGTGCATAGGAAGGCGCTTTGGACCAATCTTCTCTCACTGAACCTTTCATCTTGTGCCTTTCTAGAAGGTTGCTCTGCTGCCAGGACAGTCAGGGACTTTCCAGCTTCTCTGCTGTGCTGGTGCCTGCAGGGGCAGAAGAAGCTGGGAGGGAGCACAGCCCCAGTGGCCAGCCCAGGGTTGGACCTTAGGTTTAGGGCTGAGCCCCTGCTGCTAGCCAGGGACAAATCGGTACCAGTCCAATGTGGGTGCTCTGTCATCACAAACACCCGTGTAGATAATGTCCTCTTCACTCTGGCGGTATTTTACACTCTCTATACAAGCATATCAAAGACTACCCTCTTTTTCACCTTGTAAAAACAAGACCCATCAGCAGTAATTGCTCCGCTCTGTATTCCCTGCACGAGCTGCCAAATAGTATATTTCTAGTTAGATACGGTTGCATTCTAAATATAACTTAAATGCATCCTGCTTTCATAAATAATATATTGGTGACTCACTGATGTATCAGAGCCACAGTTAAGTAAGAACCAGCTGGAAAACAAATCAATACTGGGTATAGGGCTCTTTTAACATCTGTGGGTTCCTCTAATAAGAGATTGTGGAGACCTATTAAACAATTAGTTCCCAACTTGGGCTTGCACTTACAGTCCCACCTAATGCATGTTCATTGCTTCACGTAATTAAGCTGGTTTGAACCTGAGCACAGCACTGTGGTCCTGAGAGCACTTTAGGGACCAGCCATATGACAGGGTTGTCATTAAGCGCATCTGACCGGAGGTGTCTGTGTAACAAATAGCCCTCAGTGTGACAGGACAGCTGGACTTTGAACAAATTTGTTCTATGCACTGGACATGCATATAATAAAAAGAAGAGAGCTGGAAGCAGTGTAAAATGTCCTGCATAAATCAAATTAGAATAGGCTGTAGAAAGAGAAAGAGAAGAAAATAAAAGTAAGAGTTATTAGGTAAGATAGCGTTTGTCCAGGTGCCATGGTGTCTGAACAGCTGCACTGGGGGGGCTCGTTTGTGCGGGGCCGTTGTGCCTCAGCTGGGTCCCTGCCAGGTACTGATGCGTAGGAAGGAGACAAAGCAGATGTCCTCACCGTGAAGCCAGTGACAAGCCTTCCTTGCTCTTCCCTCCTCCCCACGTAGCCCACATACCTACTCCAAAAGTCCAGGATGGGCTGGCTAATGATGGAGGCATCGAGGACCATCTGAGCTCGCCACAATGTTTTCCTGTTGACCAGGTCCATATGCAAGTGTTTGTGTGGTGAATTTGGGTTGCTTAGCAGTGATGTTTGCACTTCTCAGCTAGAAATGTCAGGCCAGAACCCCGTGGTGTCACGGAGGAGAGGAACACGTCTGGAAACCAAACACCTGCTGTGGGTGCAGGAGGCACGGCTCCCTCAGTCCATCTGGAGCACTCTCATTTCACCCGCACGGAGAGGCAGCTCGCTGTACAGCGGTAACAGGGAAAACGGTCAGGGAGCATGGCCTTGGGGGACAAAAAAAATACCCTTACTGAAAAAAAAGATTATATTGCAGACCGCATGTTTTCCTATCTGACAGCCCAGTCTTTTGCAGAAGCACAGACAGTCTGAAGGAATTACCTGTCACTGCTGGACCACAGAACCAGTGATATCAGACTGACTCCATCAACTCTGTGTGCAAACCCGCTCAAGTGCTGGAAGACTTTATGCCAACTTAAGTCTTCATTTAAAGCAACCCCTAGAACAATATTGCTATAAAACTTTCAGTGCAGGAAATCAATGTTCTTCCCCTATCTTAGTTTCGTAATTGACTGAGCTGTGCTGAATGAAACGTTCCAAGAATGTCATCTTGAAGTAGCACCTGGCAGGCAACCAGGGAGAGTCTAACAAAGTTATAAGCAGTTGGAAGCAGAGTCTTATAATAAAAAGCATCAGGCAGCCTTAATAACAGGCTGTGTTACTAACCCTCTCTGAGAGAATAGAATATTTTCGTTCACAATATTCATTTAGTGGAAGTCGTGTAGGTGGCAGCTTTTAGCAGGTGCAGTATAAATATTTCCTGAGAAATATCATTGAAGAAGAAGAAAATAATTTAAATTATTAACTAGGATATTAAGCTCGCCAAATTAAATGCAGATGATGTTCATATTCATTATTCCACCATTTCAGTGATCCCTTTTATTCCTAGCTTCTTAATAGGACTGTAGACCTACCTAGTGCCCTTCCACATTCTAATGCATTCTGAGCTGACAGGAGAAATTACAGGCAAAAGAGTATTTTTTTGAAAAAAAGGAACCTTTCTGCCTTTCAGCAAATGTTCACATAATGTATGAAATAGTTGTCATTCCAATTTGGTAGGGGATGAAGGGAGGATTTCACTTTCTCTGAAGTGTTTCATAAAAACGAGAGCAATATGGATCTTGAAGTGGATCTTTGTGTACTTCTCCAGAGGCTTTTAACATTTAGCTGGAATCAATAGGCTTGGAGCCAGGGCCTAAACTATTCTTATAATTAATGCAGAAAGAAAGTCTGAATTCCAAAATGATGGAGTTGGGTTGTTCTTCAAAGTAATTGTAAATATTTTTGGACCGAGTTCTGGGAAGAAGCTACATGCACACACACAGTAAAGCAACTGAGAGAGAGGTGGTGCTGCACGCCTGCTGTGCACTCATTTCTGGGCTTGTCAATGACATAACCTCTCCAGATCTTTTCTTTTCCTAAATCAGAGGTGCAGGGGTGCTGTCTTACATTTGTTGTGAGGTTGGCTGTTTATCTGGAAGTCCAGAATTCCTCCTGTTATACTTACACTGTCTTTAAAGGGAAATACAAACTGATCGATGAGCAATTCACCTTTGCTCTGGGCTGTCTGACCCAGCAGAGCCCAGTACACCAAGTTCCGTGGACAGGTTTTGCTGGCACTATTTTTCTGTCATAATTTCAGCCTTTTTAAGCATCTTCCTATATTGACTCTTATGTCAAATCTCCAAATGTTCCCTTGCTGTGTAGGCAGGAGACCTATATTTGGCAAAAAAAGGCTGTGAATCCCTGATCCAAAACAAGACACGGAAAGGTCCATAAAAATGTAACTGTCAGCTCTGAAGGAAGTCTGGGTTTTGGGGGAGAGGACAAAGGTGGAGTTTATGGCAGGAAGGTGGAGTTCTGAGATCAGATTGAAGCTCTAATATCCCCAAAGCGTTTCTGCTATAAACCTGCACTATTTGTGCTTGCTTAACCCCGCAGGTAGCCTCATAGGTGAGGAAGGGTTTGTGAATAAGCAGCTTTTAGGAAGATGGAGAGAAGAACCAAAAAGTCTGGGGTGATAGGACACAGAGAGGGGCCTGGGGGAAGTCGGCATTGACACGTTTGCTCGTGGTGTGACACGTTGTGAATGAGAAGGATGGTGTGTTCCTTTCTGTGGATGTGTTTAAAGGGTTAATTGAAGACTGGGGACTGCTGTTCTGTGGTCGTGCTTAACAACGTGCTCCTGAGAAGAGAGCTAGAGCTCTGACACAGAACCTGTGGGCTTTAGACCCTCCGTTCAGGTCATTTCAGGAATCATCGTCTGGGCTTCTACTCCTTTGAAGTCGTTTGTTCCAGATAGTTTTAGGGTATTCACTGAGGAATGTATTCAAGAGCTAAAATACCAGCAGAAACTGTACATATATTTGCATTCTCTGCTCGTACCCAACACAGAGTGATGTTCTACCATCACCCCGTCCCCGGGGGAGGTGGCTGTAGATCAAAAAGAATTTCCTGTTGGCTCGCCACGTGGTGAGGTGTAGCGATGAGGAATTAACTAGTGTACTCACTGCTTCTTATTTTAACTGCTATTTTTCATCTAATCATGATGTATGAATGGAAAGCTACATAGATATAAATTCCTAATTTTTCTAAATGTGGATACTGCACCAGTCACTCACGCTGGGGGCTTGACAGCAAAACTCCCCTGATGTGAAAACTGCCAGTGCAGTGAGCATTCGGTTGTGGCTTTTCCTTCTCCTGTGAAATTCCTTTCTGCTGTGGCCTGTCCAGGGCTAATACCAACATAGAATCACAGAATCATTAAGGTTGGAAAAGACCTCAAGGATCATCAAGTCCAACCGTCAACATCCCAGTTATCTGCCTACAAATAAAATTTAGTTCTTGCAACGGCAGCCCTTTGGTGAAAGTGTGGTCGGAGCTAGAGGAACTCACTTGGGAGCAGTGTTGGGGAAGAGGGGAGGACACTGCCATGAAAAGATTGCTCTTGTCTTGCAGCTCAGGGATTTTATAGTGATTCGTATAGCTCTGCGTAATGCAAGGCATATTGAAAAGGACAATAGGTTGACATAGGATGTGTTCTTACTCCCCTCTGTAGAGTTGTTCAAACACAAGGAGAAAAGCAGCCAAATATCTTTGTCCTCAGTGCTGCTCAGGCCATCGTTGGACAGACGATGAATTTTAAAGTTGCCAGAACTCATATACGGTACCCCATAGAATAACGTTACAGCAGCTTCATTCACTCAGTTTGCTGGAGGATCAAAAAGGGAGAAGCATTTATGCTAAGTTAGGAAGTAAGACTTTATTTCAGCAAAGAAAAAGAATCCAACACAGCAGTGAATAAGGAGAGAGGCTGTCAGTCCTCTTCATGTCATTGTCCTAACCCTTCACACAGCCTTTTTGTGTAGCCTCTTCTGCTGCTCCCCATAATGCCAAAATTTACATATTTCTGCAACAACTGCCAAGAATTTCCTAAATGGAAATTTATTTTCCAAAAGGAAAAATATCCTGAGCCTTCAATAGCTTAGAAAAGGCTGTTTAAAATGAGAATTAATACAGGTTTAAAGGAATTTACTTGAAAAAAAGACAAACATATGTCTTAAATTCCCGGTTTCCTAATTAAAAAAAAAATTAAAAATTTAATTTTGACTACTTTTGTATTTTCCTCTTTTTAATAGTCTTGACTATCCCATGGCAGCATTAATTAGGATAACCTTTCATCTGTTTATGTTCTTCCAGTGACATTTGAAGGCTGGCCTCCAGTGAGAGCTCTGGGTGATGTGCACAGAGGCTTCAGAAACTTCTGCACAAGCTGCCAGCAAACTATTACCCTTCTAAATGTCAATAAGCTAGACATCAGTTGTCAGCTTGCATCATTTCTAAGAGCTGGCTCTCTCTGCAGATTAGATCAAAAGTCAGATGCACGCTGGAAAAAATAGCACTAGATGTTGATCATGTATTAGGCATTTTTATCCCTTGGGACTCGGGTGAAGAATGTTGTACTTGAAAGCCTCTAGCTTGCCGTTGCACGGTTCTAAAAATCAGAATAAAGATTTATAGATCAATTTCTAGAATATTGAGAAGAGGCCCTAATGGATTTTTTTTTTCGATAGAAAGGCACATTAAAAAGGGATATCTACTGAGAGGAAAAATACAAAGCAGGGATTTTAAAGAAGTACTAACACCAGTCTGTTCTGAGGGGGCATGGAGTGGGAAGAAATTGTGGCTGAAGTTGAGTACATCTGGTGGTCAGACTGTGTGTTTTGCAGGTTAAAAATACCCATGTTGAAGAAAATACATTATTCACTTTTCTCTGCTATGTTCATGTTTTATCAATATTTCTGTTGATAAAAACATAAAAAAGAATGCAGTACATTATATATATATATATATATGTATATATATATGAATGAAAGACACATTAGAACATGGAGGAAATAATCCATACAATGATTCAACCTTCCTTCATGCTTTTCCTTGCTATGGGACCTATACTTTTCAATCATTGTGCCTCCAGAACAATTTGGAACCTCCAAGAGCACCATGATGGAGATGTTCTGGCCTAGCGCTCTGGATCCAGACCGTAAAGTCATTGTTAGGCACTAAACCAGCTGCAACAAATATTTACAAAGAGCTCCCTTTGCTCTGGGTGCTGCCACCCCTGCAGAAGCTCTGTTCTTTGTGCTCAGCCCACTGCTTGGCTCTGCCCTCTTAGGGCTGGATGGAGGAAGCGAAGCCGACTCTGATGATCCTGGCATTGTGGTCCCCACCATCTCACACCTCCAAGCTGAACCCTTACCCTCCCCCCCCTTAATCTCCTCCATGTCCTTTAATTGATGTTCATTTCAGAGCCAAGGAAAGCCTTGCCCCAAGGACATATAAATTGTATTAATAATTGTATTTCAGAGCTTTATACTTTAATCTCTACAAAGTCCCTCATACATCACCTCTTTACTTTGTCGTGTGTCTGGCAGACAAATCGATAAGCTTTTCTGTTGCAAGCAAACCTCTAATCTCCCTGTTTGGACTTTCCTTCTTTTTTCCTTTGGCCTGTATCCCTGTAAGGTTGCAGGGACACAGATTATGCCAGCTCTATCTGCTAGTAAAATAAGTGGTGGGTGATGGAGAGATCCACTTGGTGTTGACTCCATTTGCAGAGCTTGGCAGTCATCCAGCTGTTAATTAGAGAGATACTACTGATGTAACGTTACTAACTTGACCTAGTACCAACCTTCCCTTTGTATGACAGAGCTTTACCAAGTGTAGTGGGTGCAAGATGTGCTGCTGTAACTCTCCACGCTATATATCATCACAAATATTGTTAGTTTAAGTAGATGTTACTACTAGCAGCCAAGAAACAGAGGAGATGATGATCTTCACCTTAGTAAGTAAAAAAAAATCCATTACATTAGTTTTACTATTTGTTGCTTTTCTAAACCTGACTTTTTCTCTCTGCCACATCATGTTGTTCCTGTTAATCTCCGGTAATTTGACTAAGCCAAAGAGAATATTAAAATTGTTTGTCTACCTCTTGTACTGTCTGAACAGGAGTACTGTTACAGTGACATGGCTGGGGTGCTGTTGGGATTGGATTTTATTCCACAGAAACCATCCAGCTTTAGTAATCTCAGACTTTGGCAGCAAGTCGTGACAGTGATCGAGGCTTTGCAGTAGTCAAGGGAAGAGCAGGCAGGTCCCCCCACCTCTGCCAGACACCGAGTCCAGAATGAAAGGAAGCGCACACTGGAGAGGCATCGCGACATTTGTTACACTGGAAACATAGACATGGAGCGTAGATATTATGCTTAACTTCTAGATTTCTAAACCTAGATGAGATGAATCCAATTGAAAGACCTTACTGGTGCTTCTTTAACTACCTGGATCAGCCGGTGTGGAAGTAAATGTGACCTCTGCATTGACCCCATGAGACTGACAGCACATCCAGACAGCAGTCCAGTTACAGTGTTGTGTCAATGCCTTGTGCTGACAATGGTGCTAGTGACAATATTGATATGTCATCACTGAAATGACTCAAGACATAAAATTGTCTGACGGCTATTTCTGAGGATGGGTCTATTGCTGCCCCATAAAGCTTTCTTTGGCCTTCTTCCATTGTCAGGCAGCTCGCCATTCAGAAGGAAATGTCTTTTCCATTCTAGATTTGAACAGGCTGGATCGGATCACCTCCAGTGACCAGTGTTATGAAGCTGGCAGGGTTACCTACTGAGTGTTGAGTGAAAGTTTTTTCTGCAGCTGATTCATCTCTTTATGTGTTCCTAAGCACTTATGAGAAAAAAAAATACAGGCCTAAGGCAGATCAAATAGAAGGAGATAGAAAGGATTGAGAAGGATCAAAGCAAAGAAAGGTTATTCCCAAATGCTTTCCCAAGTGGCAGTCTCCAGTGCTGAACTGAAAGCCTCCGCAGTTATTGTTACCTATAGGCAGTCAGAGCCTGGAGTACGCCAACGAGGAAACAGTCTCCACTGTGAGAGCCATGCTACATGCCCCCAAAAACCTTGTCTCTTAGATTACACTTGTTTCATGAATTAGGAATTTTCAGCTCTCATTCTTTGTATTGCTGTGGTACGCAAAAAGCATCGTCAAAACTTGACAAGACGGGAGGTGGGATCCAGTCTACTGGATCTACAGTGGTACCGTGGGATTTCAAGCCATCTCCGTGAGGCTGGCAGAAATTACACTGGACCTGGTACAGCAGGCCAGTACCCTTCAGAAGATATAAGACAGGTGAGATACCACGGGAATCTCAAATGACAGTACAGGCATGTGTCTGGACATCTGAATCCTACCCAAGTCTAAGCAGGAACACTGCAGGAGTTCAGCAAACCTCAAAGAGAGCTGACTCCCTTATTTTCGGTCATGCTTTAAGGGTGTATTCCTATTTAATAGCTTCACTGTGACATGTTTTAAATGATGCAGGAAGTGAAAAATCTAAATGACTAGAGGCAGGGGTTTTTACAATCATTATGTTGTTTTATGCAGTTTTACTTGGTACAACCAACCACCACCCTCCCCCCTCCCTGTAATGCCCAGACTAAGAAGCAATATTTTAAAGTGTTTAGGAAATATTTACCTTTAATTTTGCCCCTCTTGATCCTTATAAGATCTTGACTACCTTGATCTGGAAACCCTCTATTTTCTGTAGCTGGAATAAAGTGTATAAGCTTCTTTGCTCACACAATTTCCCTTACGACAGATTTTAGTTAAGGACACAATTAATTCTGCTTATGTAAAGAGATAGGAGTAGAAATAATCACAGTTCCAAGATGAAAAGACTGGTAGAAAGTTTTTCTTTCTTCCATTTTTGTTAGTTCATGTAAACAGTACAAACTAGTAAAATCAGGAATTAGTTGGCTGGACTGGCCAGCTAGCACAGGCGAGGTACCAGAATAAATGGGCCAGTGGAATAGAAAGATGGATTGGATGACCTTTCCCCGTTCCTCCCAGCACTGTTAACTGTAGTTCAAATAAATGTCATCATCCAATGTGGCAAGCTTCACATTCATCAAATAATATCTTTGCTTTGTAGTGATTGCAAGTGCTTGCAATTTTTAGAGGAAAGATGAACAGCACGGTTAATAACCACTGGTCGTTATTTAGAATCTGGAAACACATTTGGGCTAAACTGCTAACTTAGAGAGATCAGGATCTCACCTCCAGTTCTTTCACGGTCACCTTTTGTGCACTTAGGCGTCGGAAGCAGCCAAATCATTATTCAAAGTTACTTTAAAAATCCCGGCTGCCAGTATGTGAATATTTCTGTCCTGCTTCACATCCAAACATAATTTTCCTTTTCTGTCTTTGTGTAGTTATTGTGTCATCTTTCTTTGTCTCTTCTGGTTGGGACTGTGCATTAGTCATTTGTAGCTCTTTAACAGGAACAGGTCATCTGGCTTGGTGATTAATGCCTCTCATCTTCAATAACGGCACTAACAATGCTAAAAGCTTCGTCAGACTAATTAGTAAGCATGCCCTTGAGCCAGCCACGGGGCCTCGCTATGGATCTGTCGTCACTTCACAGAACTGTTGGGTCTGATCTTTTTAGTTGCTTCTTCTAAAAAATATCTGGTCATTCCACGGAGATCACAGACACAGCAATCGATGGCTGGAGAGCATCCCTTGTGTCAGGATTGTTCCCCAGACAGTTCATTTCAATGAGCTGAGTTCATCACGATCCTCATTAATTGCTCATCCACAGAGCTGATTATAAGGTAATACAACAGATACTGACCAGGGAGAGAATCAGAGAATTCTGAGCCAAAATTGTTTATTTTACAAATTGAACAGTCCTGGCCTAGCAGATAAGTTAGGCAAACCATCCTTTTTAATTAGTCATGCACCTCTTCTCTGGCCTCTTGGCCGATCAGATCCTGGTTTCCAGTCACACCATTGCCACTGGCCACGGGTCAGGGAGCCCACCAGGGCTGTGGGTGACACGGGCGCAGTCAGGAGTAGCTCCGTTAATTGAGTCAATGCACTTCACCACTGTAAACCCATTAACTTCTAGCACAACGAGGGGCATATGTTTGAGCTTGTGTGTCTGTAAACATCATTGAGCATGTCTTTCTTTTTGCTTCACTGAACTCAATTTATACTCGGAGTCAATGTGAAATCTGGCCCCTCTTCAAAGCCCCCCGTGCTGGTGCTGTTAGGAAATCCAGCAGCTCGTGCCTAATCTCTTTTCAGTTTAAGCAAACACAGATCACTTTCTAATTGTTGCATACACATCTCCTCGTGGTTCTCGTTAATTATAACACCTTTTCAATCTTCAGGACTTCTGGATAGTTTACCAATTAGTTACCAGTCAGTAGGACTGATGGATAACCTTTAGGTTATCTAATTCCTTACGGCATTCAGGTGTTCGGTAAAGAGCTAGGTCCTCTTTTCCATGGCTGTCCTTCTAACAGCTTTACTCATATATCAATAAAATGTGTTTCCAAGCATAATATTCTCTTGGCATAATCATCTGTTCATTCAGAAATACCATCTGTGCCTTGCTGGAGACTTCATTCTTTTATGAAGCTGGCAGTGGTGACAAAGTTCATTTCAAATCCCAGGATGTGCAATCATCAAACAATTTGAAATTCTCTTCTCGGAGCCAGTTTCCCACACTGATGGAGCTTTTAAGTACAGATAATTCATTCTTTGTTTTTGTTGCTGTTGTTCAGTGTTTCATGGAGCACACTGGACACCATCCTCCCCCTCCTCCCACCACCCTTTTCTCTACCCACCCCTTAGCTAAGGCAGGATGGATGGGACTCCCCGGGAAGCCCATCAGCACTTGCTTTTTAATCAGCAGTACAGATTGCTGTTGACTTAAATGAAGCATATTTCCCACCCAGGGACTGAGCACATTGCCTTCAAGCAGGTCATATTTAAAAATAACCCCAGAATAATATCTTATATCATATAGGGCCTGAGGAAAAAAAAATCAAACCAATATCTTTTGGGTGTGAAGGTAAATTGCTTTTCCTGTTCATATTTATGAGAGAGACAGATTCCCTTTTGCTTCCTTCTGAAACTTTATAAGCCCTGAGTTCACTGATAGATTCCTGCAGCTTTTGAAGAAGATCAAACAAGCTCAGCTTTTCTCGCTCTTGATTCTTTCCACCAGATATTTTTTTTAAATTTCCAAGTTTCAGATACAGAATCCTGCAGTAGATAACACAATGATTTACTTTTCTGGGCCCGTTCTAAAGGGATTTTGCAAGGAAGCAAAACCAAAACCAAACAGTTTTCTAGAAATAGCAGTAAATTAAATTAGAAGGCAGTGTGCAATGTATAATGGCAGAACAAGACTACCCACCCACTGCTGCCCCAGCTGCGGGAATGCAGAGCCCTGTGCAGCAGGCTTCTGTGCGCTGGAAGGATTATTAACTACCGTCCTGGGGGACAGTCCTTTCATTTCCTGAAGTTAAACAACACGTGGGAATTGTTCCAGAAAAGTTAAGACTTTTTAAACTGTTAATATTTAAATTGTGGGCTCTTCAACATGCCTTCCAGAAGTGTAAATGAAAAGATTTCAAATAGGAAAAAAGTCTGTGCAAAAAAGACTTCCAAAACATGAACACTCCAGAAGCAGCTCAAGACTTTCCTGGAATGAAGGCAGACCTGAATTGTCATCCCAAGAAAACAGCCAGCGTCAGACCCATAGGATTAAGACAGAAAGGTGAGGAGGAAGAGCCAGGTTCCTGCAGGGCTGAAGGGAACGCATGGCCCAGGCTCCACAGGTTGTATTTCAGGTGAAGAACCTTGGTTCGGTGGATATCCTAAAGCTGGAAGTAAATAGTTCATCATCTAGCCCGAATGGAGGTAGGGAATGGGAACAAAATCAAGCTATAAACTCCAAAACTCACAGAGAAATTTAAAAGATTAAAGTTAAAAATGACTAAAGGTGGTTCTGGGAGAAGGACCCATGAGAAGCATCAGTTAGGACCTGTCAATATAGGAGAAGAAAGACTTTGAGCTGGCAGTCCAAAAACAGCTTTCCAAAAACATCGAAGGAAAGGATCAGGTAGAACGACTGATATATTTTCTTGCAGCTGTCTTACAGATAAAGTGAGGCTTTGAAGATTTGGTGCATCCAGTATGATATAATCTTCCTTGGCTCCTTGACTTTTGATCCCTTTTTCTGAGTGAAGAAGCAGCAGGTACTGAGCCCATGGTGCCTTGACGACTGTAATTGCTCTCGTTAGGCTCGTACTCTCTGCTGCTTTTGGGTTTCTCTCCAGATCTGTGGCAGTATGGGGACTGAGATGAATTAGATCTTCCAGCACAGCCTGCTCCTCTTCAAAGTAAGTTGTATCAGACTCTGCAAAAGCCAGAATTACCTTTTTTACTCAGGGAAATTTGTACAAAAGTCTGTCAACCTTGCCAGGATAAATTCACAGTATATGGGACCGGTGGGGTAGCTATCCCTTTCGTTAACATAGGAATGATCTCAAACAAGACTGTTCCATGAAATACACTTTTGATACGTAACCCTTGACTATGTTCTGAAAAAAAAGCAGGAAGGAGAGAAAGAAGTGATAACATCAAGTCTTTCTAACAAATTTCTCCTTGCTGACAGTGGGTTTGGATTCTAAGTTTATGGTTGATCCAAGACGTTAGCACCTTGATTGGTATTTTACACACATAATTGTATTAGGGGTAAACCTGACAATGTTCCCGTCACCTCGGCATGTCACTTGAGATGTGTCATGAAAGCAGGAAAATTGCAGGCATTTCCTTTTCGTGTAGTGAGCTAGCAGACGGCAATTGTAGCTTTGGAGCCCTTTTCTGGAAACGTAGTGCAAATGCACGTGGTGTTAAAGACATGGTTGCATTAGCAGGAAATTTAGATTTTGGTCGTGCTTACAGAGGGCACATGTTCCTGATCCATCATTGCTGCGATCTGAGCATTACACAGCCAAATACAAACAGGCAGACAGAACAGTGACACCAGAGGAGGAATGTCAGCATAACCAACTGCTTGTTTGTGCTTCCCCAGCCTGCCAGCTGCACTTGATCCAATGCCTGCACCAGGCTCCCCACGCTTACGACAGTTCCTTTGTTCCACAGACCCTTGTTTCATAAAACGTTCTTTTAATTTGGAGGGGAGGAAATCCCTTCCAGTTTCCGATCCATGCAGCAAGTGATGTATATTTATATACATACATAACTATGTTATATATATTTATACACACACATAGATAGATAGACACAGGAACAAGTGAAGAGCTTTGGTTCTTTCTTCCTTCCTCACTTCTAGCACCAAGGAACGTGAAGTTGCCTGAACAGCCTTTTTTCACAGCAAGTGGTACAATGATGCGATGTCACAGACGTCAGCCAACGGGTGGATTGTGCATTGTTGACAGCTGTTTATTCCTATGCATGTCATTTTGACAGTATGAAAGGAAAATTGTATTTGAAATTTTGGAAGAAATATAATTCAGACAAAATCAGTCACCAAGGGAAAATATACTCACAGAAGAGTGATTTTATTTCTTTGTTGTAGAAATGGCTGTTTTCTTCATAAAAATATTCCACTATAATTACTATAAATAGAAAATACGTCTAATCTGCCTTTCAGGTTTACTGTTCCAGGAGCTGAAATGCTGTTAAATTGGTGCAGAAACCCTTAGTTACTTTTCAGGTCAGATGCACCTGGTGAAGACTGGAGATAAAATGTTGATGAGATACACAAGTCTGTCACTTGCTATCGACCATTATCATCACCTCCACAGCTAGATAAATACCTTCTAAAAGCTGTTTATTTACAAGGATTTACACAGTGGAAATGGCCAGGGGTTTACACCGTGCTTTATCTCTCTTGGAAGAATCGGTCTGTTTTCTGGCACTGCAAGCATCTGATCTCCCTTCTGCCTGTTTTTTTATTCTGGCTATGTAGTGCAGTGTGTGTGTTTCTTGTTCTTTCTTTCACATTTCTGATAATTTATTGTCACGTTCATTAGATTTGGTTCTCTACTTAATCCCCTCTCCTTCCTGTAGCTGACGAGAGCTCGTTTCATTGTGCCTTGGACAGACCACCTCTGCAATGACAGCATGTCGGTGCTGGAGCAATTGTTAGCTTCAGGCTTTCAAATTTGTGCTGAACAGACATCTGTGAATGCACTCTACACCCTACTTCCATTTTCCTTCTACCTTTATGGGCTAAACATCACATCGACTTTATTATGGTGTTGAAGTTCTGCATCACTCACAGTTTTGCAAGACTACATTTGCTTTGCTTGTGTTTAATTTTCTTTACCATGTCATTTTTTCTCCCCCGATAGAACTTCCTCCTGGGTTCTATCATTCATCTGATCTTTTAACTTGTTCAGGACCTTATTTTGACAGTGTTATTCAAAACGAGCAGTCATCTACTCCATTATTGCTCACTCCCATTGAGATCAATTGCCATCTTATAGGCTATCTTGAGTGCAAAGATAGCAAAAATTGGTTTCCAGAGATCTGCAGAAAAGTAATCATCCCTGCTGCTTTTTATTAAATGATGCATTTCAGGCTACTTATTTACCTAAATATCCATTATTGTATCCATTGAGCAGCTTTCCATTCCCAGGTCCGCTGATTCTCAAGAGCAATCACCAGTATCATTTTCCCCAAAACAAGTTTTTTGGGGAGGCAGTGGTGTCTGTTTGTTTTTTAAAATGGTATTTCCCCTCTTTCTGTCTAATTTCCCTTCATACCGATTTGCTTCCTGATTTCCCTCTTGTTTTCATTTAATTTCCTCTCTACTGTACTCAGTTAGCTGTGCAAGTGGAGAGTGGAACTCTGATTTCTCTCTCTGAATTTGAATCAGCTAAGGTTCCCAATTCAGTAATTTACAATAAATCAAGAAAAGCCTTCAGCGCTCCAAGCTTTCTAACATTTCAGGAGTCCCCTGAAGATGATTATTCCTGTGTACTTACCATAAAACTCCTCAGTTAGGTACTTCAGTTACTGAGCTAGCAGGTGGGGTGAATCTAAATGCTGTTGCAGGGTTTTGTACGTCAGATCATGTCCCTGCAGAAGTTATGCCAACTGATGATCACTTCTGTTTCTAACCTAAATTTGCTTGACTTTAGCTTCTAGCCACTGCATCCTCTTGCTGCTTTGCATACAGGTAAAAAGGAATGGGATTGGTAAGAAAATTGTCTAATCTTCAAACAATCCTATCTGTCTTGAAAACCTCTTTTACTTTCCTAATATCCTTTCTGCAGTGCTGGCAGATAACAGAAAACAGTCTTCCAGCAGTGACTTCGACAGCACCGTATGCTGCAGAAATGCAACCAAGGTGCCTCCAGCTTCTTGGCTGGTTCCTCTTCGTGTGCCCAACACTGCATTAGGTCTCTCAGGCACGGGGACACAGATTCTTCAGAACTCCTAAATCTTGTTCTGCTTTTCTCAAATGCTGCATCTGCACATGCAGGAGTATGTCCAGTCTTTGCTTGGGGATGTTTAATTTTGGATTTGGCCATTGTACCATACTTTGTGCAATGGGGCTGTAGAGCTCTGCAGAGCTAGCCCCCTCCCGCAGAAGTCTCTGGAGCTCTGGCAGTTTGCCATTTCTGTTGGTAGTGTATCTCCACTTTAAGAAGATGACGTGCTTGAATCCCAAACCACACCTTGACTCTGCTTGGCCACAGTATGTCTGTAAAAGTGAGCCCGAAGAAATAAGCACCTCCATGGCAGCCAGTGCCTCCCGTTCAGAAAGCTGCTCTCTAGCTGAGTTTAGCAGCAAGGGAAAAACTGACACGAGGTACAGTGTGCATCCCATCAAAAAAATATTCTGTAGTTCTAGTAATCCTCATTCCAGAACCCCTTCCTACCCACAATATAATATTGCAGGGCAAATTAATGCACATATATTTCAGTAGTGCTCTATATTCTTGTTTATAGCACTAGAAAGTCTGTCAAATGTTCATGCCATTTCTTTCTGTATAAATCATGCCAATCCAAATGTTACATCCTAGCTACAGGGCTCTGATGCAGCTGGTGCTGTCTCACTTACACCATTATGTCTTTTTCCTGGACATTTCTGCCATCTGAAGACCATATGTACTTTTTTTAAGGATATATTTTTGTCCTTTAGGTGGTTCATTGGACCAGGGTACTTTCCTTTCTTGTCTTCCTGGTAACTACAAGTTAACCTTTGCTGCACTGCAGGAATGAAAAACAAGCCCATCATGTAACCCGTTGTTTGTACGTTAAGTCAATACCTCTAATACAGATGTAAGTTTTGTTTTTACTGCATGTAAACCTTCTGTCTACCTTGTTCACTATTAGAGGAGATTAGATTTGTAGACACCTGCTTCTAAGAGGCTAACAGTTTCATAGCAGTCATCTCACATTCTCATTTCTGCAGTTAGGTATTGATTGTGTTATAGCTTACCACCGTCGGTAGTTTTCCAGTCTTTTCTACAGCTTAAGCACGGTAGATATGCAAAAGTACGCACCCAGTAGCCTCCAAAAATCTTATTTCTGTAACAAAGTGAATGTGCAGAGTTCGTGTTAATGATTTTCAGCTGCGTAAATTCCTTGAAACTGTTATCTCACATCAGCACCAGGAAAAACCATGGGTAATGACGAAAGCCTGGCTGCTCCCTCTTGCAGCTGCCAGCCCAGGGTTTCAGCTGTCCAGAAGCAAGGCCCAGTTTGTGAAGCCCAGCTAGGTGACCTAGACTCAGCGTTCCTGAAGAGGAAAATGTTTTTGAGCTGCAAGTGAATACATAAGCTAAAGTCGTGTAAGAGAAGGAAACAAAAAACAAAGACAGAAGCGATTACTGAGCTAGTATTAATAAGCCAGAAACTCAGGAGAAAGCAGAGCGTGGAAAAGGTATAAAATAATGAGGAAAAATTGCAGAGCTGGAGGTTAGCTCAGGTTTTGAAGATCAGTCCATTCCAATGAGTGCTGGAAGCCAACACTTCCCTGCTGACTCGTCAGCCATCAGTCACCTGCAAGCGTTCCTCAAGTGCCTTTTTTGGGATGTTGAAGGGATTGATGCTTAGCCTTACATCATTTTAGTCTTGCCTTTCTACAGTGTAAATAACTCCTATCTGCTCATAAATAGTGTATGAGCTGGCTTTCAGAAACTCTGCATGCAGTAAGACACCCAAATCAAATTGTTCAAGTGCTACACTTGTTGTGAAGGTGGGCAGTGGCTCTTAGCCCTGTCTGCAGCGTGTTTCTCAGAGGCGTATACAGGCACCGCTCTTCACAGATTGTTTTCCATTAGTCATTCAGCTATGTGAATTGTTTGGTAGTGGTATAGGTAAGATGAGGTGATGAAAAGCAGTGATCCAGATGTCATTTAGATTCATCTATTGCACCAAATTGATTTCCTACCTGTTTTCTCTAGTGCCCTTGGATGGGCATGTCAATCTACTAGACTGGGAAAATTTGAGGAAAAAGATGCTCTTGTTAGAGAGGAAAGAATTCTTTGGACATAGCCTTCTTAGTCATGTCATGGGATACTTTGTAAATACAAAAGGATTGTTATTGTCATCTCTAAGGCCAGTGAATGCAGAACTCGTGTGTATGTGAATGTACAGGTAGCTGTGACAGAAATCCTTACACTGCTTGAGTCATTTGTCACCCGCAGAATATGTTCCTACCCACACTGAAGCATCTTACAATTTCCAGTGGGAAAAGGGAGTCTTTCAAATAAAAACTGAAAGCCAAATGCTAGGATTATCACTTGTCCTCTTTTTGTAATTGTAATGTAACCAACATCCTACATTACATTTACATCTGAAAGGAACGAGGAGCCCTGTTCAGCAGCTGTGCAATCACTCTGCAATTGCCACTCACATTTGGTCTCACATAGATACTCCTGGTGACCCATGTTTTATGGTTCACTTCTGTATTAGAATAAACCAGCTTCATTTAGAGGCCAGCAATTATGGAAGTGAATGTTATTTTTGTGGGCAGATTGGAGAAAAAGTGTTTACACTCATTCCTGAGATTGCGATAGCCAGCTGAGTGCAAACTGTCCTGGACACAAAGGAATCTAATGCTTGAGCTACTCTCATGATTGGTTTTGGCTTCAATTTAAGCCACTCCTAGTAGCAGTTTAATGTATGTAATATCACTTAGCAGCCTTCTTAATGTGCTTGTGGTCATCCTATCTGTCAAAATAAACTATTCAACAGCATGGTTTTTTTCATCCAAAGGAGTAGGTCAAACTCTTCCACTTTCGTTATGTCTACTTCTCCAAATAACAAGCTGCTTTGCCTCTGGAAATGAAAAAATTGGTTGTGCACTATCCGGGCAAGTTTCCTCCTCAAAAGGTGTGTTCTGGAGGGGAAGCAAGTGATATCATCATAAGAGGAGGAGATCAAGTTCTTGAGTGAATTGTAATTGTGGAAATTTTAGTTCTGTATTTAGAAACAATACAACTTGAAGAGGATGATTTTGGCTGCATATGGATTTGGAGAACAAATAGTACAGCCCTGAGGACTTACAGAACTTAACAGAAATGATGATCCCTGCAGGGTGCAGGGACTGTGGGAACCCCCCACTCAGCCATGCATCCCAGCTCCCAAGCCCACAAGGTTTCCATCAACCCTGGGGCAACCAGGGCAGGGGCTTTGTGATGCAGAAGAATAAAGACCAGTGAAGAATACAAAATACAGAATTATTGAGAAGTAAAAGTTAGACTGAGAGATTATGATATACTCAGTAAAGGCCACTGCAGTCCTGATTTTTTTCTGAAATGGTCCAAAATATTTGTTACTGCCTCAGGGTGCAGACACTGGAGGAATAAAGCCATCTCTTCTTTAACATTGTGAATGAAGAAAAAAAAATGTTTCCATGATCCACTCATGTTCTCATTCACGAGGTATTGTAGAAACCTTCTAATAAAAAGCTTATTTTCTGTGTCCTTCATGTTGAACTCTTGCCGTGGAATTTCTCTAAGCAGTCTTCTGTGTAATGTAACAGTGAATGTATTTGTTATCTTTTATAGGATGGATTTCATATTTATTTATTTATTGGTGGAATCAGATTTATTTTGTCTACTTCCCTTACGAAGGTCCTTTAATAAGATGGCCACATTTTCATTTATCCTGGGGTTCTGGCAGAAATCCTGCTCTGGGAACTGCTAGGCAATCTACAGTTTCAAAACCTGGCATCACTGAAAGTGAAAAGATGTGGATTGGAAAGACAAAGCAAATGCTGCTTGAAATGGAATATCTCAGTAGCAGAGTGGCAAGTTTTTAGATTTTCTGAGAAATGTTAGCATTCCAGGTGGCATATAAATTGTACATACCATATAGCATTTAAAGAGTATAGAGATTTCACAGAGAAATATCATGTCTGGGTATCCGCATTTGTGCTGCTTTTGGATTCATTTTGCTATTTTGCTATTTTACTTCCAAGTGAAGAAATCTAATTAGTATACACTCCAGCCGATATGTTATACGTCTTTTAATATGTCAATTCTACATTTTAGCTTCACTGTTTCTTCTTTTATTGTAGCTAAAATAATTTAAATGACATTAATTCGTTTCCCATAGAACGTACAGGATGTATGATGGGAATTCACTTATAAAACAACTACAACTTGGCCTGTATAGAGGTCTAAAAATCTGCCCAGGCTGTTTCACTTGTATTTAGTCTGTGAGAATGTTTCTGGACAGAGCTGTATGGCAGAGAAATCGTGATGAATAGCACACTGCCAAATGTGGTCATGCCAAGGAAAACTGGAAAAACACTTACTTAGTTTAATCCTGTAATGGCCTTAATTTTATTAATATTAGACTGGATGTAATTGCTCCTGGAGAGCACAGAACTACTTCCTTCCTTGTCCAAACAAAGTAAGATTCTTTTTCAAACTTTAATTGCTGTAACAACAAGCTCACTTAAATGTAAGGAACAAGAAAAGGCAGGTTGGTAAAGGGAATAAAGTGTTCACTCTTTTGTCTAAATTGCTTTGTCATAGCGAATGACTTTCTTTGGTCTAACAGCAGATAAATATTGATGAGTGAGGCATCTTTTACCTTCCTAAGAACGGTGAGATGTTTCCATTGATTTGTATTAAAAATAGATATCAGGTACACGACAAGTTTCTTTTTTTTTGTCTGGTATGTAATCAGTTCATTACAATGTTTATGCTCTCCGGTAAAAATAGGCTGTACATATCACCATTCTCATGTAGAGAATTCCAATTTAAGAATCAAGAAATAATATTGTCTTCTGTATTATTCTTGTACCTGTTAATAGATTTTTCTCTTACAGCATCACTGGGGTTTTTTTTAGCTTGAAATATCTGTTAAATTTTAATTAAATTTTTTTTTTTTATCTCATTCAACTCTGAGTAACAAATTTTCTCAATGATGAATTTAATGAACTTGGGCTTGGAAATTTGCCTCTGCATTGTACTTTTCTTTCTGGTTGTCAGTTTTGCCTCCTCTGCCTGAAAAAAGACCTGCGATGACGTGATCTGTGACTCCTTACCCCGATGACATCTAAAGCTAGGTTTGCAAAATCATCAGGGACATCTTAGGCTTTTTGGGAAATGTCCTCCGGAATCAAAATAATTAATATTAAAACATATCAAGTTAGGATATGATACATCTGAAATAATGAGCATTAAATGTTTAAGAGAGTGGAGCCAACTGGCTCATTTTAAAGTAAGAATAGTGTCACCACGTGGTTTTGGTGGAGTGAATCATTCAGTCCCTTTGTCACACATACTTTGGCTGGTATAATAATAATAATTCACAATGTTCTACATTAGTGAGCCTGCAGTTGTTTTATGTAGTGCTCTTTCTAAGAAGAGCAAACCTCGCTGAGAAAAGATGTCAGTCCTTTGAACAGCTCATTAGGAATGAAATCTTGATTGCCTGGATCCCACCTCTTGCTGCTTCAAAGAATATGTGTGTCATCGCAAGCAAAGAAACGGTGTTGTATGTCAGTTAATGAAATGGGGACTTTAATAAGAAGTTTAAAAGGTGGATTGAACTATTTTTTTTGAAAAAAAAATATTAGACACGAGAAAAATCCCTCTTTTCCTGCTACATTTTATCCATCTAGATTGCCAGCTGGTTGGTTTGATGGAAGCAACTCTGATATGAGGGCGAGTGGGTGAGAAATTGGCTTATAATACAGTTTGCTCTACTTAGATGTTGAGATGTGGCAGCAAAGGTCTGATTTCACAGTAAGTCACTAGAAGACACTCACAGTCCCATGAGTCATTGCAGGGGTGGATGACAAACCTTTACAATCCAAACGGGGGTGTAACCAAAACTCCTGAAGAGCTGTGCTAGGGGAGCTCTGCCATCTTGTGTCCAGTTAGAAGATGAATCCGGCTTCCCCAGAGGAGGGGAGGTGGAGGCTTTATGAGTTCTCCTTACTTTCTCTCAACTAAGATAAAGGCAGAAGAAAATCCATTGGCTTGTGATGACAGTGTTCCTCTAGGCAATGGTGAACTTGGAGATCAGATTTTCTTTACAAGCATGGATAGTATCTTTAACGTCACACATAAGTTTCTGCAAGTTCATCAAACTCTAGATTGCCTGAACTGGACGGGATTTACTGTGCTTGTGGTGGTTAATGCTGCCAGCCGTTTGAGCTTGTCTTCAGGTTTGCAGGATTATGGCACCGCTTAAAGTCTTTCCTCGTGTAGATTCCCTCTAACAAGTCACGAGAAAAACTACTTCTTTACTTCGTGAAATGTGGGTCATAAATTGGATCAGATTATCATTGGTCTGTGCTAAAAAAAATTTAATCATAGCAGTCATTAGTGGATTAACTGAAAATGCTATTAAGGTACAGATATTGTGAGCAACCTCTTCTGGAGCCTGCAGCAAGAAAGCTTTAAAGTCCTGCTTCTGAAGAGTCTCTCTGAAGTCCCTCTACAAAGGGAAATTATGCCAAAGCACAGGAGGTTATGTTGCAAAAATTGAAGGACAATAATTACTTATTAGATAGATGAAGCAGAAGTGAAGCTATTAGGAGCCAAGGTAGAAGCAGTATTTTTTAATGGAAAAAGAGCAAGCAAAAGCTTTTAGCCACACGAGCAGATCTGACATGGACAAAGCAAACATCAAGCTTATTCAAGTTTGAGAATAGTGGCAAGTACACTATAGAATTAGAAAAAAGAGAGATGAAAGGTTAAGAGACCCTCTGCTGCAAAGATAGGAACAGCATCTTTGGAACAGTATGAGATCAGTTATACAAACATTTGGGGAAAACCATAAAGGGAAGAATGTTTTTCACAGTCTAATGAGATTCAGCTGGAAATGCTGTCTTTAGAAGACAGCTTCTGCATTCTGTGGGTTTCTCCTGAAGATCAGTCCTGAGAGACTGGAGGTGGCTTGGTTACTTTTTGGAGGCTGGGGGAGTTTGCTTTCTGTGACTGTGTTTGTGAGAGCTCATTTTGTTGCTTAAGGATTGTTTGATTTTATTTGGAGAGTTTCCATAAGGGTATTTGATACAAGAAGAAAAATCCAATTGTGGGATGCATGTGTAAGATCTGCAATGTCAATGGTTTTGTGTGGGTTGCTTTCACTGTGGTGTATGAAGAGATGTGTTTGCAAATTATGAGTTTGCTACTTTGACAGTTTACTTCCATTTAACTTACTGGTTTTAGGAAATCTTGCTTTGTGTGATAAGTTTGAGAGTCTGGAAAATTGTCTGAAGACTTGAAGAGGACACACTGAGACCATCTAATTTGGGGGACGTTCATTTTGAGTATAAATCATAATTGCTGGATTGTTTTATATATCCCTGTGTTTATTCTTATGTCACAACTTGGGCTGACAAGGAAGACTTTTCTGCTTTTTGGGATTGTACATAAATTGTGTTGAAAGATCAATCTCCTACTCTGGTAGAATGTCATTTTTTGGGGAATCCACATTGCTTGTCAAACTAAGATGTACTGTCCTCAGAGAAGTTGCAGATCTGAGCAAGAGGCTGAGTTAAAACCATGGCTAGAGTAGGAGTGGCTTTTAGTAGGAGAGGTGAAGAGGTGATCTCCTCTGCTCATGTGGATGCTTCTGCCCATGAGACTTTCTGGCAAGAGTGGCCTTTACTATGTGCAGGGTCCTGGCCATGGCACATGTGGAAGCACAGGATGCTGCACTGTGTGCACAGGGAGTCCTGCCCTCTTTAAACTATGGTCTTGTCAATTGAACAAGAGTGGTTCCAGGTTACTGCTGATCAATAAATAAAATAGTTCAGAGGGCAATTAGTACCTCCGTCCTTCTAGGCAGATCCTCTTAGAAGCCATGTTAAGGCATGTATGAGACCAAGAGGTGATCCGAGACAGCCAGCATGGCTTCACCAAAGGCAGATCTTGCCTGACCAGTCTGGTGGCCTTCTATGATGGAGTGACGGCTTCGGTGGACAAAGGAAGGGTGATGAATGTCACACGCTTCTGTTGAGCTGTGTTGAATGGAAGCCTGAAACTCAAGTCTGTTGTTGCTTTTCAGTGCAGCCTCTCAGACAGGGATTTCCGTTTTCTAAAACGTGTATCTGAGCCTGATATCTTAGCTGAATTTAAGATTCAAAAATCTGCAAGTGAAATTATTAAGATTCATACTGAAAACCATTTATCAAAAATTCTCAATATGAATGCATCCATTCTGGAAAAAAGTTTACATTTTGTAAATATTGTTGGTAGTGAAATATCTGATTTTGTATTAAGCTATTTCCATTGTGTGGAAAGTTAAGCAAATTATGTTTTGATAACATTCTTGATTTTTTTTTATTTGCTATATGCAAAGCAGAAATGGAATACATTTGTAACAGAGAGGAATCGTTGCTACTTTTATGAAGCCAGAAAATGCAGTTAATGCCAACAATATCAGATTTTAGATTTATTAGATATGCAAACACTCTGCAGGGTTTTCTGCTGATGCAAATTAAAGCAGAAATGCTACAGGAAAATAATCACGAATTGAAAAATATTCAGTGCATATAAATTTACCAGTAATGGCATTGGACTTTGGCAGCAAATGTAAACCATCACTGAAATTACTTTCGGTGCAGGAACATCTGTCTATGTCTGCGAGGTCTTAATAGAAAAACAGCCTTTTGCATTTTTTTTAACAAACTGGTACATTAATTGGTACAACACAGGCTTCCAGGGTGTCAAGGCAGAGCCATGAAGGAGTTCTGCTGCGGGTTGATTTTTGTGCATTTTCATTTTATTCTGGGCTCATTTTGAAGCCTGAGTTGAAGAAGTGTGACTCACCAGTTTAATAAGCAAAAGCTGGCTAAATGGGATATGTGTCCTATCACTCTCTCATGCATTTTTGCCTGCAGAAGCTGGAGAGCTTTAACCTCTCTAGCCCCGTGAACCGTTTTGGCTTAAGATGTAGATTAGATTGTTTGCAGCCTTGAATGTTTCTGCCCCGATTATCTGCTCACAAGCAGCTCTGCAAGCAGGTATCAGAGTGCACGTTTACAGGTGAGTTTTGCTGGGTCTGGTGATGCCGTGTCACCTCTGTCACTGTTCTCTTTAGGAAGCTGCGTCTGGATTCATTGGGAAAGGCTGGTACTTTGCAGTAGGATATGAATGCCTTCTCCTAAACGACATTCTACTTTATACTTTCAAGATGTTAAATAATTTTTACATCAGTCAACATGTTTTCAGTGTTTAAATCCCATCAACACATTACACAAAAAGCCTGTCTTCCAGCTCCAGCAGATTGTCAGCATGCAACCCAGCTTCCCTTTCCTTTGAAAATGTTTCATGTGCGGATTCCCATCCTAGCTGGAGTAAACGATTCAGCTTATTCCTGAAACTGACTTGTGTTCTTATTCCAGGAAGCAAGGTCTAGTCGTAATTTCCAATTAAACAAAATTAGTAATTAGTTCCTGGCACTCATATGCATTCTATATGTACATAAAGGTCAATATTTCGTGCAACTGAAACAACAAAAAATAGATATAATGGTGCTATCTGCGTAATGACTGGAAGAGTTTAAAATGTCTTTTGAATATCATTGCAAAAATGTGCATGGAAATAAAGAATGTCCGATACTGGACCACTGAAACTGGAAAAATATGATTGGGATATGAATCTCAGATACTAACATATCCTACTGGAATACAAAATACTCTCCTGTTGAAAGGAAAAGCAATATTCGCTGACTTCTAAGCAAGTGTGAGAACAAATGTTCTGCTTTAGAGAAGTACAGAGAGGGAATAGATTGTTCATTACAATAAATGTGCAGGGAAATATCCTGACATATGATCAGAACTTAAAGGCCAGTTTTCAAATCTGTTCAGTGCCCAGAAGCTCCCATTCTGACCCCTCTGGCCAGGCTAGTCAAACAGCTCAGTCGATAAGGTGCTGAACTCTTGAAAACTTGGTTACTGTTTGTGTTTTTCATGAGAGGTGAGCTTCTGAAGATCTGGACCACATAATGAGATCCCTCTGCTCCTCAGATCTAGGAGTAATCCAAACCCAATAAAAGTCACTGAACTCAGTCATCGCTGGGTCAAAAACATCCACGTTTAATTTCCAGCTGGGTTGACACCGTTCTGAGACTCATGACTATGGGAACTTGTTAAAAAAAGAAATAAAGACGGAAAAAAAAGTTCAGTGCCCTGGTCCATTGGGAAGGTTTATTGAGTAATGTGGTTTCCAGAGGAGGAGAACAATGTGGAAAGCCAAGAGTGATTTGGGGGTTTTGTTGGCAATAAGCTTTTTTGGTTTTTCAGCTTGGGCTCAGCAAGACCACTGCATGTCATGGAAACACTTAGGACAATAAATGTATGAGTGATGAGAAACATGTTTCTTCTATTGTGTTTCAGTCATCATATACAGTTCTCATGCAAAGCCAGTGATGAGCAGTCCCTTGTTTTTCCTAAGGAATAGGAATTCAATAACGATGCAGAGGAGTCACAGGTACTGAGTGCATTTAATGACGTCACATGTTGAGTTGACCTGGTGCCATAAAACATACAAGATCATGCTCTAAGAAACAATGTCGAGTAATTCCAGCCACAGGCACCTTCCCGAGCATCTGTTACCTGGCACTCTGGGTGTTTATAGATTTTTTTTATGCTGGAAGAGAGGTCTCCAGTCTGACATTGTGACTCTGTTGTTCCCTTTTGGAAGTTCACTGTATGCAGCAGTAGGACTGCAGTTGTAGTAACGTGGTTCTTAAAGGACGTAATGCACAGTTTGGTGGTTGTCTGTTTGTTGGGTTGTGGTGGGTCACCGTGATTTTTGGAAATGTTATCTGTGTCATTTAAAGGAAGGACAAAACTAGTAACTGTATAAAAAGCAAAATTCTTCTAACCGGAGAAAAACTCTTTGGTAGCTTGCATGGTGCATTGTGTGACAAGCTGTGTTTTACAAACACTGTGTTTTGATAAGGCTGCTTTCCAAAGCTGAAATGAAATGAAAATGAAAAGTATTCATACCCACGAGAAAAGCAAAATCATGGCATCAATTACCAATTGTGAACTGTTTTAAAATAATCATTTTTCAACTTTGCTATTTTTTTTTTTTCCTTTGAGAAGTTAAAAGTGAAACTCTGGCTGAAATTCCTTTTCCAGAACCATGCCAAAGTTCCACTGGTATCACACAAATATTTATTTAGATGACTTGCAAAAGTGCCTGCAGAGCTCAGTAACTTTTCTGTTATAGATAACTCCTCTCCATTTTAGAGGTAAAGCACTTTTCAGCAAATAATTTTTTTTTGGAAAATGGATGAGAATATTAGCCTCCTGCCTCCAAGATCAAAAGCCTCTGAGGCCCTGGGAATATTTACCGCCACAGAGACCTTTGCTGGTAGAAAGGGAGGAGACTGCTCTATAAAGCAAGGAGCCATGATTTGAGAAATAACCACATTCTAGTGCCTGCTCTGAATCTACCAAAGAGGAATTTGGAACAGGCTCATATCACAGGTGAGAGGGAAAGGGCAACAGATGGAAAGGTAACTCTTGATGTACGCCTTTCTTCTGTTTTTATTTAAACTTCCATGAGTAAATAATTTGAGTTTTGCTGGAAGAAAAAAAAAAAAAAAAAAAAGGTTCACCCAAGTTGGAACAACTCTTGTCTATAAAACAATCATGTAAACAATTCTTTCTAACAAGCTTTTCCACCTGGCAAAGAAAAAGCCCCAGCTTATTTGTGTACCTCAGCTAAAAAAACAATTCAGATTTAAATGACCATGCTTGTGGCGGCTTCCCACAGAAGTTTAAAATGTGAATGCATTAACGTTTTAAAATGTGAATGTATTTTGGAGAATTTTTGTTCTTATCATTTGTTAATATTAAACTAAATTATATACAACATGCAGCTCACTTCAGTGCACTGTTGATTGTAATGTATGAAAAGTCATTCTACACCGACTAAATCTGATCAGAACTGTGTTACCAACCTATTCCTGGATCCGTTGCTCCGAGTGTTTCTAAAGCAGGAAACGTGATTTCTCAGGGACACTGGAGAGTGCTGCTTAATTATTCATCCTAAAATCTAATTTCAAAGCTTGTAATCATTTAACAGTTTAAAATGGAATTTCTCACTGAAACAAGCCAAGAGGAACTAGAGCATCATTTAACACTCCCTTACTTTAGTTTCTGTGCAGCTTGGCAATCGGCTCATTCCGCGCACGGCCCCAGCAGGTCCCGGGAACGAGGCACCTACGATATTGATTCTTTTCGTTCCGCTCGAGTAGGTAAATTTCCATGTATGAATGGAAATGTTTTTTCTTGAGATGTGCCGTCTCTATTTTGACTATCGGGGTGTCTTCTGTAAGCGAGCAGAAGATACAACTTTCTTTTCTGCCACTAGCTCCAGCCTACCAAGGCGGTGGAAATCCATCCCCCTTGTTTGGGGGGTCCTGCCAACACAAAACAGAAGGTCTGTTACTTGAGACAAATGTGTGGACAGGAAATGAGGAAAATCCTTTTTAATTCTGTCAGATACCCTTCAGAAATGAGCACTAAGACTCGCAGATGTCTTCTCCCTCCTCCATCGGAGGCTGACAGCAGCAGGCGAAGGCCTGTCTCGCCGCAGCTGGTCTGGCCGTTGCTGTCACTGTCGGTTGGGCTGGTGCAGTGCAAGCCCAAAGCAGGTGTTGCTTTCTCCATGGTGTACAGCGTTAGTCCTCTGGGAGAAATGACCCACTGACATCATCCAAACCTGGGGCTTTCCACCCATGCCCACCCCATGAGCCCCTGAGGAAGCCAGACTGCCTTGGACCCATGTGTTTTGCATTGGGTACCCTCAGGTATTCCACAATCTTTGCAGCTCCCCATGAAGCTCCTGTAAGGTAGTCTTTCCCCAACGTGCCTGACCTGTTTGTACACCCGCATGGCCCTGCAAGCCTCAGGGCTTTTGCACTAAAGTTTTTCTTGTCCAGGGGTCCATCTGGGAACCAGGGAGCTCCCCAAGAGACCAGAATCAGAGACACAAGCTGTGTGTTCTTCCTCTAGCTTCGCTTCCGTGCCCTTCTGCGAGCCCTTCTTAGACAGACACCTGCAAGAAGGATCTCTATATTCCCTACTGAAGCAGGAGGGACATCACTGAAATTAATGCAAAACTCTTAGGAAAAAATAGCATCTGACACAAGTTTTAATTGCCACGTGGGGAGTTGATTCGTGTTGTATCTTTCGTAGCATGATGTGAGCGTGTATTGTTTCTGAAAAGGAAACACATGTCAGTAGTATCTTGTCTGTGAAACTCCAAGACAGGCTTATAATGCAGGACTGTGTCACTGCTACCAATTTATTTTATAGAAGGTTTGAATTTGTCAGCTATAGTCTTGATTTCTGTTCTCATGGTTCACCAAGTGAGCAACTTGATTCTTTCCCATTTTTGCACAAAAGCTCCACGAAAACATTTGCAGCTCTCATTTGTCAGCAAGTTCTCCTTTTGGTCAGTGACACAGACAATGCAAAAGGGGTAATTTTGGTGTGGATCAGGAATATTCTGCAAAGTGGAATAACAATAATTGGTGATTAAGGTTTCACAAAGGCTTCACTCAATGGGTGGCAGTTAGGAACAGTTCCCCCAGCATGGGCGTCATGCTAGAACGATGAAATTACATGAAAACAATGTCACATCAGCTTTTAAACAGCTCTGGTTTGAAATCAGTTCGTTTCTTAGTATGTTCTACACAGAATTAATATTTGCTGTTAAATATTTTGTGAAATTCAAAATTTGGTAGTTGTTTGGATAGCAAAGGAACCAATATCGAAGAAAAACTGGCAGAAAGCAAAACATAGTGCAAAAACCTGCATTCACTTAAGCCTACAAATGATGTTAATTCAAAAGTGATATTTATCTTTTGCAGTAAAGGAACATGAAGGTAGCATATTTATTAGTGTGTATATAAACACCATAGACATCCAAGCATTCGTGTGTACACAATTAGCCTGTGAAACTCACTGCCAAAGGGAAAAGACTTTGATAAACTTTTTAAGGGAATAAAACAATATTCAAAGTAAGTAACTGTAAGATGTTAGTTCTCAATTACATGCAGATATCACAGGGACTGTAATGTTACATCCGCTCCCCAAACTCACCTATACAGAGAGTATCCTTCACCTCTGAAAACATTATTTTTCTAGTAGAAGGAAGATATTCCTCCCTGTGCATGTTCTGGAGGTTTATCTTTGAAATAACTGACAATGACTGCTGTCACTGAGACTGACAAATTAAATAAATGTTTAGATTACTTGATACGGCAAATCCTTCACTGCCAAAATAGCTATCTGTCAGAATAGTTATCCTTCTTCATTTGATCCTTTATATTAAAAACAATGAGAGCAAATTACAGTGATAAATATGAACTTTTAAAATGATGCAGCCTAGCATACAAGTCATACAGATTGCAGAATACTCAGCCATCTAACAGATGTTGTCTATACAGGGCTTTACACAACCTGCAAGTGGTTTTAGTAAAATCTTCATGACAACAAATGCTAACAGTAAAGAAATTCTAGAAAAAAAATTATATAGAATGGGAAGGTCATAAAATAACTCCATAAGTAAAAAATATTTAACTTTTAATTTGTGTTTGTTGCCTTTTCTCCCTAAATTTGCCACAGAATGTTTGCACACTCTATGTTATGTTTTCACTACATCTCTCGCTAACTTGAGGGACACCCCCAGAAAGCCAACATACAATAAATTGTCTTGTGTCAAGTTCCAGTCATGTAGTAGACATGTATCACATAGTGGCACACTTTTACCACTATTTTTTTGGTAGAATAAATTCAAAGCAGAGAATTGAAGGAAAAAAGAAAAAAAGGATTTGTTGAAATCTCTTATTGTAGTTACGCTTCTCTTTGGATTAAGCCTCTCCTAAAAGTCTGTCAGGTATCGCAAGCCTTCAGGCTTGGGGTGTTTCTGGGGGTATTTCTGCCCATGTACCTACAGCAGCTGAACTGAAGATGCTGCATCTCCCCCGCTGCAAGTGCAATGCTTGGTCTGCTGAAAAACTCATCACACTTGATAGTTTTGTTTAACCCTCAGATCTGAAGGGCTGAATCTTTAAGATTCTGATTTTATTCTGTAAAGACTAATTTTCTAACCCCTCTCCTTGAGGAGAGCTGAACATTTCAAAATGGATTGCAGGAAACTGAAGCACCGTTTTCTGCCTGAGCTTGGAAAGCAGGAAAATCAGACTTCACTTTGTTAGGGGCAACGCTGCTGCTAAAGGCAGTGACAACAGCTAGGGGCAATTCTTATTTCCTCCAAGGAGGTTTCCTCCAAGTATGGTTTACAGTATGACCTACAAAATGTAGCTTGGGATAGGAAAGGACATAGATTTAAGGGTACTCACAGCATAGCCTGTGTTATACTTGCTGCTTCCCATTTGCTTTCATGTTTGTAATCAAATCTGAAGTGTTCTCATTGCTTCCAGTAGTTTAGTCTTTAATATAATTAGATGTAGTAGTTAAGCTGCTTGAGATTACATAACATAGCAGTTTTTCTTTGAGCTATATCTTTATGCAGGCAAAACAAATTCAGATTTTATCCAAGCAAGCAGCATTCCCATGAGACAATTCAAGTTATGCTCAAATTAGAGATACGCTGGAGGCAAACTGATCCTGTCCTTCATTAAACTCTTTTGTGGTTTTGGATGCTTGGCATAAGCTTTACTTGTAATGTAAATCATATATCCTAAGGTGTTAGATACATATGGCAGGACCGTCTCCAGAAAGTTCCGTTAAAGTCCATATAGCTGAACAAAAATCCTCCCAACACGTCTTTTCCTACACAACGGTCTGAAGATTTTGGTTTGCCTTTTGGGTAGGCATTGCTATGACAGCAGTATGAAGAACCTATGGCACAAGAGCAGTATGATAAGAACAGCATAATACGGAGCAATAGTGCTGAAAACTAAACACATAGCACAACACATTTATTGGTGTATCTTAGTAGCTGCCGACAATTAAGATTATTTTAGTTTCAGGGCAGCAATACTTGCAAATAGCTGTTATGAGACAGAGCTAATAAGTCTTCAGGTACCAGGTTGATTTGTCTAACTGGACACTGTCCGTGGACTAGCACCCAATACTGCCTGTCTTTAGAATTTATTAATTTAGGGCTCAACAGCTATTTTGGCTACAGTCCTCCCTCATCAAGAAATTAGGAGCAAAGCTTTTACTCTCTCTGCTCCTTCAGTAAGGCTCAAAATTGGGACAAAGGATTATTGTGGCTCCATCTGCATTCACTCTGCTTTTCTGGAGTTCTGCCCTTAGTGAAACACGAAGTGCTAAATAAAGACTACAAAAATTACCTATAAAATGAAATTTCTGCAAGAAATTTATGGCCGTTCTCTTCAGAGAGTGTCCATTCTTCAACAGGTAGAAGCAAGATGATATAGAAACAGAGCATCTGTGCAAGTTCATCTCCTGCAATTGGTTACAAAGCAAGTAAGTATTCAGGTTGGTGTAATGACAGAGGGACCTCACACTCTTCCTACCATCACAGGGAAATGTCACAGTGATACATCACCAGGGAATGAAGTCTTGCTCATGTATTCCTATCACAGGGATTTTTTTGCTGCCACATCCAGGAGCTCCGATGTACTCCATAGAAAGTCTTACATGTGATAATGAGGAACAAATAACATCTTTGTAGTTGCTAATACCTAGAGCTATACAAGATATGTAGGAGGATGAACATGATTTGTTTTCCACAACATGAAAGTTGTGATCCATGAAAGTCACAGAAATGCCTGTGGGTTTGCTTATGAAATGTGGAAGAAGATAATTTCAATTATTAAAATCAAAACCTTCCCTCATTTTAAAATATCCCTTACTTTCTTCATAAGCAGTCATTCTTTTGGGAGAAAACATTTTCTGAAAACCACTTATTTTTACCAGTAGCTTTAGTTAGGTTTTCATTTAAAATCCCAGGTTTCTGCATAGAAAAATTCTTGTTACTTACATTATGAATACTCCAAAAGCAGAGCCCTTGTTATACAGTTTTCACATTTCTTTTCAAGTTTTATTTTTTACAAATCTCTAATTTTTACATTTCTTTCAGTCCTGTCTTCTGCAGCCATTATAAATAATTCCTTAGCCCTTAAATACACTGTCTATACTTTGAACCAAGATTAGTGTTTTCCTTTTTTTTCCTTGTGAAAAGCTTCTAAAACAATTTTAATGATTCCAATTGGTAGGTCCCCTCTGGACTTCTTCTACGGCATACATACAGCTTAGCTAATTAGGGAATCAGACATAGTTAGAAAACTCAAAATAAGGAAATAAATGTGCACTGATATCCTTAAGAAAAACATCTTATTGAAGTAGAAAGAAAGACAGAAACTTTTTTCCTGCTACCTGAAGATCCACTTGACCACTCCTGCTGTTGTATCCATTTCTCCGCAGGGTGCAAGCTCAGCCTTGGTCCCGTGAGAAAGGAAAATGATTTGAGCTCACCAGTGCTGCACCTGAGGGTGTGCCTCGTGGTTCTTCAAATGTAAATGTAAACCAAACGTGCCCACCAAAGGAACCTCTGCAGTACACCAGGTAGCTAATATAATGTCTCATCCCCATAAGGCAGAGGAGACTGGAGTTCGTGATTTCCTCCGATTAGGATCACCTGCACCACCTGGTTTCCTCCATACAGACACACCATGGTGACCCACACCATGGCAGGTGCAGCCATGACCTGTTAGACGAGCAGGGAGGGGTTCCTTTGGGAACTCTTAGCTCTAGAACTCTTTTCACCTGCCTTTCTCCTTGCACACGTGCCCTTGACCCATGTGTAGTGTGTGCCTCCTCTAGTGACTGGGATAATTTAATAAATTGCATTTGCCTGTGACAAAGCTGTAGCAGTTCTCAATTATCAGCTCATGCAATAAAAGCTTACACTTCAGATCAAGAGGTTCCAGTCTTAAACTTTCCAAATAAATTGTTTGGAAGTGTTATTATTCAGGAGAAGTAAGATGAAGTTAGTTGAAGGTTTTGAGTTCTACCAGAGTTAGGAACCATAGAGTTAGTGTCAATTTGTATCTGCAGTTTCACTTAGGTTTGCTTATGATTTCAGTTCTACTGAGTTAATAATGCATACTTTTAAAAAGTGATAATGCCATTCACTTCAAAGGACCTTTGGGTCAGACCCTATGTGAGAAACATTATGAAAATGTAACTGCTATTGCCTCAGCTGAAACCTGCTGCGCTCCTCAGACTCCTGGGGTGTCAACTCCTGGGAGAGTACGTGCTTGCAGTCAGACCATGTTTCTTGAGGAGTTCTTGTTCCTTAATGTTGTGTGTAAGACTTTCACTGCACTAAGGTCAAACAACCTTATTTCTAATGTTTTAACATCCCTAGAGCTGTTTTCAAATAATACAAGTTTGCTTCAATTGTGCTTGTGGGATCTCTTCTGAACTGTGAATCCTCACGAGTGTTCTCTGATTTCCATCCCCATCCTGGCTCAGAAGTACTTCTTGAAATAATCTCTCACTTTTTAAGGACTCAGTTCAAAAGAAAATCTGGCTACTGAGGCTCTGCACCAAATTTGGAGAACCTGATTCGAGTACCAGAAGCAAGATGGACACACAAAAGGGTGAAAATTAACCTGAGCAAAACTATTGCATGGTTGTACTGCTGTGGTACCCAACGGAGCTTGGGCAACACTGTCTCCGTGTCCTCTCACTGCCTCCTAAACCCTGGGTCATTAGTTTGTGACAGCTGGCAAATGGAGAAAGTTCCTGTCGAGATATCTTGAGTAAGTCTCATCATGATTCAATGCACTACTTCTAATGCAATGTCACTGCAGATTTTTTTTTACAAAAAAAAAAAAAATAGCTGTCCATGTGTCTCATTTAATGAAAGCAGCAATGTTCTCAACATGAGCTGTGTTTCCCAATCTTGTGTAGCATTTAATATTGCAGGTATTGCTTAGAACTTGGTATTGCTTTTCCTAATGACTTAGAATAAGGGCAAGGTCTAGTAGTTAGTGATCACTTCTGTTTGAGAGATTTCTGCTGCCCTCTTTCATGATTTTTTGATTGCTACATAACAATCTTCCCTTTGCAACGCTATGAGTGATAAGATTAACCAACAACCTTTGCTCAAAACAAAGTCTGTTTACTTCACGGGCATGGTGCTGCTCAGACAGGAGGATTTTTGAACGATGAATAGCTCATAGGGCATAACCCAGTGGTTCGCTGGGGTCCTAGGCAGCAGAACCACAAGGAAAGTGTTTTCTTTTTACTGAATGCAGCCAAGAGACTCCTGTGGACTGGAGAAGAGAGTAGTTTTCACTTTTTGTTTTTTCTGAGATTTTCATAGATATGGAAAAAATGCCAGCCTGCAGTAAATGTTCCCTGGTGTTCCTTGGTGCAGCAAGTACATCTGTGTAAATACCCTGCTGTGTGTAACTATGCTTTGAGTAAATACCCTGGTGTGTGTAACTATGCTGGTTTGATGCTAGAGGCAACTTACTGCAGCAATCCTTGAAATTAAGCCAATTTACAATATATACAATTTTGCATGATTCAGACAGACAAATTTGAACTAACTACAAGATTATTATGCTTTTTTTTTTTTAACATTTACTCACCTGCCATTAGCTAGATGGAAAATTTATATCTCCTGACTTAGAGAGAGAAAATTGGACACA